>OX243962.1:10940000-11540000 GCA_945859745.1 Synanthedon formicaeformis | reverse complement strand
AGAGTGTAGGCTATGAAGCGTAAGTAAATGGAACTAGTGATGTCCGCAGACACTATTATACTTAGCTATGGAATAAAAATACGGTAACGTCAAAATTAGTTCTCCGTAGTTTCATACGGCGGCGTTTCAAAATAGTACACGAAATTATCTGTAATTTGTATGGGACACCCAGTCCATATATTACAGGTCAGTGACTCTGTCAATGTCAATTGTCAAGTGCCAACAATCAGCGAGCGGAGCGGGCAAGTTAGGCGGCGGTACCTAGTTACCTACTGGCCAGTGGCTCCTATAAATAATTTATAATTGATTTTAAATTATTCGTCCCCAAAAAGGTATGTAATTTATTCTTTAGACACCTAAGTTAACATTCGATTAAGTTGGTATTCGAATAATAATACACTCTATCCTTAAAAGCTTTCAAAAAATAAATATTACACTATTAAATATTTGTTTACATAGATTGATATTTTGGCGATAAACATTCGGATTTTATCGACATTATGGCACTGTAATTACGTAATTATTTACCGGCTATAGGTTACACATTTCACATTATTTAGTTGACCGAATGAATAGTTGGTTACATACTTACAATTCCATCTAACTTATTTCGTGTAAACCAATTTGGTCTAAATTGCGACTATCAACGTTTATAAGTTATGTTTATTAAATTAAAAAAAAAAGGAAAAGCATAAATCTCACATTAGTTCTAGAAGCCACCTACCATCAAGTGGACCGTCAGCCTGTCTGTCGACCTTAACATATAATATTTTCCCATTAAAATCTATAATTTCTTCTTACTTAACTAATGGTACATCAAGTTTCAACCGTTAAAATGGAAATAATGAAAAACGGATGGCCTGATTGATCTCCATACAAATTTGATTGATCTTTCATAATTTCATTCACAAAATGTCTAGAAAAACCTAATAAAGGTTTACAGACTTTGTTAACATATTGCGCAGAATTTATGTGTTATTAGAAAAATTATAAAATTTACAGATGCATCGGCTAACTATCAAATTGACCCGAAATTCAATAGTCACAATAAAACGCATGATGTCAAGCGGCGAACAGGATGTACTATTTGAAACGTTAAACAATGCTGGCATTATTACACTGAACAGACCAAAGGCTTTGAACTCTCTGAACCATTCGATGGTCTCTAAATTGCTACCTCAACTTCAGGAATGGGAGAAGAACAAATCTTTGGTTATTATAAAGGGAGCGGGCGAGAAATCTTTCTGTGCCGGAGGCGATGTCAAAGCGGCCATAGACAAAGTTGAAGGCCCAAAATTCTTTCACACGGAATATAATGTAAATTATTTGATAGGGAAATATAAGATTCCTTATATAGCTTTTATAAATGGCATTACTATGGGCGGTGGGATCGGTCTCTCGGTGCACGGTCGATATAGGATAGCGACAGAGAAAACGGTCATAGCCATGCCGGAGACAAAGATCGGTCTGTTTCCTGATGTGGGAGGTTCATACTTTTTACCGAGGATGCAAGTTAACTTGGGATTGTACTTGGGGTTGACTGGTAAGTTATGTTTAACCTGATTTTAAATCCTGCCCTATAAATAAATTCAAGAGTGTAATCAAAGCCAAACTCCTCTTTAAAAGCTCTTATAAAAAATCTCTGATTATTTAAGCGACAATAAAGCCAGGATTTAAGCGATTCTGAGCCTATACTATGTTTAGTATTGTATATATATACTTTGATTCTGTGTATAATTAATTGAAATGATTGTAATTTTTATTATTTTAAGGATGACAAAAAAAATGGTCTTTCGGGGCTTCTAATCTTATTGATTATTTATTATTGATGCCCACCCAAGTCTATTATAAATAAAATATATAAAAATAACAAATGAAACATGTACTTGTCATTAACTATTTTCTTTATTGTATATTCTATGTAAATTCCAAATGAGTAAACTATTGCAGACTTTCCAGAGCTTTCTTTGAAATGCTTAGATTTGTTAGCCCTCGTTTAAATAGTACTAAATATAAATATTACAGGTGAAAGACTGAAAGGCAAGGACGTTGTGAAGGCTGGAATAGCAACTCACTATGTGCCGAGCCAGAGGCTGTATGAATTGGAGAAGTTGTTGTCCCGTTGCACGAGTGACAGAGAAGTGAACGCTCTTCTGACTAAATTCAATGAGCCCTCGAACGATTTCTCACTCGCACCGAATATAAAACATATAAATTACTGTTTTGCGGCCGGATCTATAGAAGAAATAATCGAGAGGCTGGAAAAAGTTAACAACGATTGGTCCAAGAAAGTGCTTGAGGTTTGTATTTAAGTTGTAGAAGTGGCAGGGCATACTGCGTTTTGCAGTCATAGTTATTTGCAGACTTCTTAACCACAGTTTATAATATGTTCATAGACTTGAATACAATTTCAGACATTGAATAACATGTGCCCCGGATCGCTGAAGATCACAATGCGAGCCTTACAGCGAGGGGCTCAACTGGAGTTGGGACAGTGCCTTCGCATGGAGTATCGGGTGGCCTGCAGGTCCACCGACGCTCACGACTTCCCCGAAGGTACTCCTCACTTACACCACTTGTTTTTCCACTCTTATAAAATTATTATAAGGCATAAATTTTGCTCTTCTGTTTAGGTGTCCGTGCTCTGCTCATCGACAAAGACAACAACCCCAAATGGGATCCAAAATCGCTGTCCGAAGTCACAGACGATTATGTCGAAAGTTTCTTCAAAAAGCTTCCAGAAGACAAAGAACTCAAATTAATAGATTCCAAGTTGTAAAAAGAAAAAAAAAAAGAGAAGATTCCAACAAGACAGGGTCCATTTTGACAGGTATATTGGTATTAAGGAAACAGTGAACGCAGGCTATTTAAAAAAAAAATATTTTTAAAGACACTACAAAAAATGTTTTGTAATTACAAAAAATATATTATGTATCATTTTCTAAAAGGTAACTTTTAATTGCATGTGCTTACATGAAATAATATGTATATTGTTTTTTTTTGTATCCATGCTATTATTATAATACAAAATTCCATTTGTATTCTACCAGTAAATGAAATGGTAATAAAGGATTTTGTATTAGTATTTTATGGACCCGAGAAATAAATTGTACCAAACATAGGGATAAACATGGAGACGTCTCGAAGAGAAATATAACATTGTTATTTGAATATTGTCCTTATTGACAGCTCAAAGCCAGAATACGAGAAAAATTTGCCCAATTTAGATTTATTACTGATCGAAATTCGACCAAAATAATTTCTAAGGTTCCAAATTTAAAAAAAAAAATTAAAAACATTTGGTTTGCAAGCAAATTAAAAAAAGGTATTAAAAGTCTTGCTTTACCAATTTTTAAGTGTTTTAACATTTTCAATATGAAGTTGTTAAAATGACAATAATTATTTTGATTACTAACATACAAACTTTCGCATTTATAATATTATTTATTAGGATAAAATGTCATAATATACCTAGCACATTGACATTCAAAATGTCAGCAATCTGACATTAATCTGACCATGTTATTTTTTATTGGCATTCCAAATTATCAACATTATATTGATTTAATTAAAAAATTATCAAGACCTCTAGTCTAAACTTTATAGGGTAACAGCATCATATTTCAAGTTTTTATTTTGGTCATTTTTTCAAATTCAAAAGCATTAATTTTTCCTTGGCATTTAAATAATCCTTATTTTCAATACACCATTATATTCGATTTCGATGGTTATTTTGTAATCTTTGTTTGAGTTTACATTCAGTGCAAAATGAACAAAATAAAACAAATGTCAATATAATTAGTTTTGAATGTATTAAAAAAACTATTTTTATTGATACCTACTACAGAAAAGAAAACACAAAAATTTGTTTTTCAAATATTTATTGTTATAATAGTTATATCGAAAAAGTACTGAAAAAGAAGCAAACAATTAAAAAACAATATGATAGAATATCTATAATAAAATATTTTTTTACATAATGTATAAGAGATAAAAAGTGAAAAATACTTAATTATTCTATTGAATGGTGACAAAGTAATTTTTCAGTTTAAAAAAATCTTAGCTTTTTTTACAAATCATGTGGAAATGTATAAAAATGGTATTCTTATAATATGTAAGTATTTTGCATACTTACCTCATAAACTGCCATTAACTTAGTTTTAGACAATAAAACTGTCAAACTTTTATATATGACAATGTTTTTTATATGTTGATATGTTTAATACAAATATAAAATTTGAAAAAGGTTTATGAATTCATGAAAATGTGATAGTGTATACTCACAGAATTGTGATAATGGTGTCTGTTGATAATACATTTATTATATATTGATATATAGAAGTGTTTGTTTTAATTGACATCGTCATCATTATCAGACTGTGTCTGTCCACTGCTCGATGAAGGCTTCTCCCAATGTTCTCCACCACTCAAGGTCTTCTGTTCTTAGCATCCAGCCTTCCTGCAAAGCCTTTCAGGTAGTCTATCCTGGCTGCAGGGCATCCCACCCTGCTAAATCTAGTTTGTGGCCTCCATTCGAGAGCTTTTCTATCGGAGCATAGCTATGTCCATAGCACGCTGAGCGACCCTGATCTTGTGGATCAATTCGGCACCATACGTCATCACTGGCAGGATGTACTGATTATACAGGGTGTCCCAAGACTGCGACTTAGATATCGTATACTTATAGGATATTTTGTTGAAGGAAGACTGTTATTTTTAAAAGTTAGTTTTCAAAGATTTCGTACAAATATTTTAACTAATATTTGTATGATAATAAAAGGTTCGATAAACGGTTTTATATCGAAGAGTCTCGACCAACACCTCAAGGGGCTGTCACTAGATGGCTTATTAAGGAGACAGATATTGAAGGCGTTACATCTTGGCACGGCGTTTTTAATTTTGTAGCCTTCTTCTTTGACTTGTTGTTCTTTCTTTGACTACTTACGTTAAAGTATCTGCATGAACTTTTACTCCAACATTAAATGCTTTTTCGTATTTCTATCGTGAATAGCCTCGTCTTTCCTGCACGGCTAGATGCTGTCATGCTGGCCAAGAGCAAACCTATTATTACTAAAATAAAATTAAAAAACTTAAATATTTTCAAACTCGATTTAATATTGTTGAGGAATTAAAAATGACAATAAAATATAACCATAATTTATTTATATAGTCGCTGTACATGTTAGGCTCTGTTGACCGGTACCAGAACCACAACACGTGGACGGGCGCTAATTTGTATGAAAATTATTCACACGGACCACATTTTGCCATCAAATTCAACCGTGTGGTCGGTACCGACAAAATCGAAGTCAATCTGTCTGCCTGCAAACACTAGCCACATCGCAACTACTAGCGACAACGCAACCACATCTACATTTTGTAGTTACCACAACTTAACTGCAAAATGCTGCAGCGACACTATTCACACGTAACCACTGCTTGACCACTTGTCACTGCGATTTGGTGTGGTTGTGGTACGTGTGAACAGAGCCTTAGGAGTCGACTGGGTGGCGGGTGTTCCTCGCGTGGCGAAGAAGCGAACTCTTGTCGGCGAATACTCGCTGACAGGAGGAGCATTCGAACCGACGCCCCTTGTGCATGTGCAGGTGCCGCGTCAGACCGGACGCGTGCAGGAAGAACTTGGGGCAGAGGTGGCAGCGGTGCAGACGCAGCGCGCGCGCGTTGGGCGGCGCGTGAGTGCGCGCATGCGCAGCGGCGGCCGCGCGTTGCGCAAAGCCGGCGCCGCACGCGCCGCACGCGAACGGGCGCACGGCCAGATGCGTCAGCTCGTGGCGCGCGCGCACGCAACGCTGCGCGAAGGTGCGCGCGCACGTGCGGCACGCGTGCGGCCGCTCGCCCGAGTGCACTCGCATGTGCCGCGAGCACGAGCTGCGCGACGCGAACCGCTTGCGGCACACGAGGCACACCAAGCCCGCGCCATGCGCCTCCTTCTCCTCCTCCTCCTCCAACTGTAACCAAACACACTATTCATTAAATGTACGCACAAAGCCAACGTTGCGGACACCAGTCCATTGCCATTTGATGGTAGGTGGCTACCGTCGCCTTTAACACAAGCCATAAGGGATGAGGTAATGGTGGCATGGACCGGCATGGCATGGGATGAAGAAATGTACATGACAGCAATAGATAAATAAATAAAATAAGTCTTGAATAAAATTTATTACACCGAATAGACGATGTAGTTGATTGATTATGATTGACTGTTTATTTTTCTTCCCACGAAAACATGACCTTATATGGAAGTTTCGGTTTCAGTTGAATGCTAAAGACAAAATAATCTTTTAAATGTGTATAAAGAAATATTATTAACATTATTATTCCTATCATTAGCATTATTTTTTACATGCAAGGGACACCATGCAGACTGACTTACACAATTTTTTTTTATTTACCTGATCATCTTCTTCAATAAACTGTAATGTGATCTCGCAACCGTCCGCCAGTTCCATGTCGATGGTGGACACTCCTTGTTTCAGTTCCAAACTCTTTTCATCTTCTTTGTAGTTCATCAAATCCAGTTTTATTAACATCTTAGACAGAATCTCCTTGAAGAGGGTGTCCTGGTTCGGCGACGTGTCTGGTGCCTGTCGATTAAGTATAAAGAAAGATGAGCACTAGGAGTCGCAAGCACTCCTCGATCGATATTCCTCAATAATAGACTATCTAACACAAAAAAAAAACTATTCCAACCAGCAGTTCCTAAGATTAGCGCGTTCAACCAAACGAACAAACTCTTCAAGCTTTATATATTAGTATAGATTATATTATCAAGGTTATAGGCTATTTTTAATCACACTGTGACATTTAAACGCTAAGTCTCCTAAGTAAGTGTCCTGGGTATTTTCTGAAGAATGAAAAAATTATGAAAGTTCAAAATATGATTTTTCACTATCCTTTGATAAGTACACAAAATGTTACCTGAACTTCATTGACAGCAATTTGAGGCAACAGCAGAGACATTCCAGCGGTGATCTCCGGCATATCCTAAAAACAAAAATTATATCTTTTGTGTGTTAATAAGATTTTATATTTTCAAGCATTACAAAAAAAAACAGAAAAAAAGGTTTTGAAAAACATAATACATATACGAACCTCTTTAGGCGAAATAGATTGATTTTCGATAATACCATTTATATAGAGACCATCTTCAACTATAGTCTGGTTATCGTTTAATTTTAAAACTAAGTTAGCATTATTACTAAGCATATTTTTACTTGAACATTTATCAGCATAATTATTATATGATATCATAGGACTTTTAGGTTTTTCAGATTCCCTCTCTTTTACAGCTTGAAGATGTGATTTTAGCTTTTGATATGTCATCTCACATTTTTTCCTGAAAGAATAATATTTCTCTAGCTGATTGAAACATTCTGCGCACACCATATTCGGCAAGGAATCTTCTTTCACCATCTGAAAATTAAAAAAATAAATATGAGAATATTAATAAAAAACTTAAATAAAATAAACATAACTATAAACAAACTTTCACATTGTAAAACCATTTTATTGAATAATAGGTTGTACATCAAAGATTTAAATCGAGAGATGCGGCATTACTAGCTAAATTGTGTTACAAAATACAACATATATTATACTAAAGACAAAAGTATAAAATACATATACCTTTGTATAAACACACTTTTAAACACAGACAACACATTCCTTACTTCAAACGTGACTGTGACCATAGCGACGCTCTCAAAAAGCGACCGTCACTCACTGTAGCTGGTGTGCAACTGTAGTTGGTAGTTGGGTTGAGCGCCTGCGCCCAACCCATTGTTAAGAATTTTCGGTCTGTTTTTAGTATGGCGCGAGGAGATTACGCCACATCTTTCGATTTATTTATTTATTTAAATCTTTGTTGTACATACTATGTACAGAACATTAATACATTATGCCTGAACGGCCTAGGTCCTCCAAGGAACTAGGCCGTTCAAAATAGCCTGAATATATTTATAGGCACGGCTTTTTTTGTGGAGGCACATGGGGGCACGCAAATCCCCCAAAGAAGTTACTTTTTTACATTGTTACTCAGCTTTTATTTCCAAAGATATTTTTCACGTTTTATTTCCAAAGATGTTTTTAAACAATAAAAAAAAATTACTTTATTTTTTCCTCAAAACATAGTGGCAAGGAATGGGGAGGGGTTACAAAAAATTATGGACTACAACTTTCGAGAATTAGCGTGCCCCCAAAAAAGAAGTGACAAAAAAGGTCTGGTTATAGGTACTCGTATATCATAGCAGTTTTGGTTATGTAAAAAGAGTTATGTAGTATGTACTCACCTCTAGTCCGACACATATCATTATCCTTATTGCTAGGGATGTCTGAGCAAACTCATCGGATTCCTTGAAAATTGGTACAGCATCCCCTGGTTTGTTTAAACATAGTCTACATAACCCTTTCACCCCTTCGATGTACTCATTGATTGGCTTTTTACGTGTATAAGATCGCATTTCCATAAAATATATTATATAATAAAATTATCTGTAAGTTCCACAAATAAATTAATTTCCATTTTAAATAATACTTTTGTGTTAAGTAATTTATTACGTTGGTTGGACCGGCAGAGCGAAGTAAATTTTATGTCGCATTTTTTGCAACAGCTATCGGTTTTTACTTTATTTATATTATATGTACACGTATCATACATACCTATTTATTTATTTTTAATGAAAATTTTAATAAAATTAATAAATATGTAAACTGATGTAAACATTAAGCCACAGGTTAAATAAATTTAACTGACACTGACAGTAATGATGTGACAGTTACAGTACAGACTATCTTATCTACAAAATAAAAGTTCCATAGAGGCGTACTTAGAGGGACTATTGTTGGAATTATTTTGTTACTCTTTCATGTAACAAAGGTTCAACGTATCGTATTGATTGAAATTTAACACACCTGTATTAAAACATAGGATACTTCTAATCCTGAAAAAATGTTAGAATCCCGAGAGATCGTTAAAAATTTAATAGTCGATTTTGGCGCCTCCGTCTTCATAGCATAGCGATACGCATATAACAAATTAACAATTATAATGTTCATTGTTCAACGCGTACGAAAGACACTGTGTCTTTCGTACTAAATTCACAGCAATTTGAATTTTAAAAAGGGATTAAGTTTATAAATTCAGTACACGATTCAGTATAACTTTCACACCAATTCACACTCCAGACTTCTATTTCAAACCTTATCAGGATCGGGATGTAATTACATTCTTTCCAAGGTTGCAGATCCATGTTCAACTGAAATTACGTAACAAGATGCGAGAAGAAATTTTGTTCGCTGTTTGGTAACTGAGAGGAATTATTATTCCACTTTTTGTTAGCTATAAACGTGGAATGAGTCACATGAGCCAATAGCAAAATTTAAGTCATACTTCGATAGTTATTGGCTGCCTAATATAAATAATAACCTCTTTGAAAGTGACTATGTCTGTCACCTCCTTTAAAGGAATCTGAGACTAACTCAGTTCGAAGAAATAAAGCACAAGTACATTTACACTTAAACATTTTTATTGGAAAAAAATTGCATCCTAAGAAAAGGCAACGTGGTATTGTATAATTTTTAGACAATATTGACAAGATAAATAAGTTGAATACTGCTGTAATAAGTTCGGCGAACGGCCGCGCGACGGATGGCACAAACTCCTTTCCAAATCAAAAATACGCCACCGCGTTGTCACTATGGAATGCCTCTTATTCACTTAAAACTTTAACATTATACAATCCTTACATACAATTTAATATTATTCAGTTTGGATATTTCCAATTTTGTTCAGTGAAACGTGTTTCGACTGCGGACATACGTATGGATGGACAATTGGACATATGTAAGTAGAAATACCAATCATTTATATATATACATATACAAGATATCGTGTGCTCGGGATCGCATTCCCCAATGTAGACGGGAGACTGTACACGTTATAAACGATTATAAAAAATAAATAAGGGGCGCTTCGCCCCACCCTCTAACCTCAAGACACTTTTTCAGACCATTTTTGAGCAAAACTACCCTTAAAAGTCGACACTTTCAAAAATACCCGCGTGCTCGCTGCGCTGTCTTCTATTTTATAATTATTATATTACATAGTCTGACGCAAAAGTCCACAGAGGTACTTTTGCTGACAAAGTACACAAGGTATAAAAAATCATAAAAATTGTACCACACAAATGTGGAGGCTATCATTTGCTGTAAAATAAAACGGACAATTCCTTAGCAACTGTTCAAATACATATTGCGAGTTTATAAAATTTTAAATATAAGTTTAACTATTTGTATTATCAAATTGAAAACGCATATTTTCATCCCAGCAATAATGCATTGGGCGGTTTATAAAAACGGCTGCTTTGATCATGAACGGTTGGACTAAACGTGGTAGACTTTTGCGGCAGTCTATATACCGTACTGAATTATATATAAATATATATAATATAATATATATACGCCTATTAGTTACATTAATAAAGATTAGCAACTAAAATAATATAAAACCGTGCGCCTCGTTTATTCGTACAGTGACATTTACACTTCCACAACTATCGTACACCGGCTACATGTTCTCGAACTGGTCCACGCGACGCTTGGTGTTGCCCTTGCGGATCTCGCGGAGCGTCTTGTACTTATCGCGGCCCTGGCGGACATTCTCGCGGTGGATCTTGTCCATCGCCGTCTCCTTCGTGTCGTCGCGCGACTGGGCCAAGTCCTGCTTCAGCGCCTTCAGCTGACTGTGCAGACGCTCATTGCGCTCCGCTAGCGTTCTGCGATCCGCCACCGGGTCCACCAGGTCGTCGGGAGCCCGGCCTAACTCTCCCGCGCCGGCTTCGCTTCCGTCCGAACCCTCCCCTTCGTTGCCCTCGTCTCCTCCGGTCTCCTCCCTAGCCTCTGCCACGTGGTGATGCAGAGGCGTGGTCGCGGCCGCCAAAGCCGCCGCGGCCTCGTCCTGCTTGCGCCTAGCCTCCTCCACCTCCTCTTGAAGGCGTCGCGTCTCCGTATCCTTCTCTTCGACTTCCTGTTGAATGCGCGACACCTCCTCCTGTTTCGTGCGAATCTCCTCCTCTAATTTCAAACGCTCCGCCGCCTCCATATTCTTAGTCTCCTCGAGCCGTTGCATCATCGCTTGCAATTCGTTCTGCCTCTGTTCCAACTCCTCCTTGGCCGCTTGCAATTGACGCAACTGCTCCTCGAGACGACGAATCATGTCTTGCGCCTCCATGAGGTTCGCTTGCGAGCGCTCCATCTCCTCTTGCATGTGACGCAGACGATCCTCGTACTCCTGCTGCTTCTTCTCGGCTCTCTCCCTGGCCGCGATCTCCAGTTGGAGCTTCTCCCTCTGCGCCTGCTTGGCCAGCTTCTCCTCGCGCGCTTGCGCCTTCATCTGCTGCACGTCGATGGTGTCCGGCTTCCTGCGGCGCATGTACAGCTCGTGGTTGCCCATGCACAGCGCCAAGATGCGTTTGTTGACGCGCACTCGCGCCGCGAAGAAGACGAAGTCCGGCGCCTTCTTGTCGATCGGTTTGATGATGAACTTGCGGTCGTTGAAGGAGATGTTGCGGATCTCGGACCAGGGGAAGCCGATCTTGGGCGTGAGCTTGTCCTCCTTCTCGTAGATGTTGAGCCCGAGGGCGTCGACGCCGAGCCACAGCTCGGTGTTCTTCTTGTTTCTGATCTCGAAGTAGTTGACGCCGTACATTTCGAGGTCCTGAGCGATCTTCAGGTACTCCATCATGGCGTCCTCGCGGAGCATCCCGCGGTGCTCCTGCCACCAGTTGGTGATGCTCTGTTCCCACTCTTCGCGGGACATCTGCAAGCGAATGAATATAAATACTTCAATATTTATTCTTTATTTAATTTAAATTTATGGAATTTAAAACGACTGATACTCAAAATGGTGGAACGAAGACGGAAAGTTAGAAGATCATCAAGTAATAATTGAAAATTGTGTGGTATCTGGGAATCTGAGAAGAGTAATAAAGATATATTGTACTCGTATAAGGAGGTTACCTTGTGCTGGTCGGTGACGCGCTGCGGCAGCAGTCGGTCGTTGGCGAGGAAGCCGGGCAGATGGAGCGCCGGGTTGTGGTCGCCGTGTCTCGCCTGCACCGCGTACGACGCCAGCAGCACCGACGTCTCCGGCGGACAGTATATCTCGTCCGACAGGATCGCGTTTTTCACCTGCAACACATTCACTCTTAACCACTTTTCCACTTCAACACCTTCGAGTCGTTCAGCTCAAGGCTAACTTACCTGAAGGTAGAACAGCTTGAGTGTGATTTCTTGAATGAGCTCGTCCGCAACGTCCTCAGGATAGAATTTGGCCCGAAACTTGAACTGTAGTGGATTTTCTTTCTTCACGTCTTGTTGCATCACCTGTAATGTAACGAAACAATACTAATCAAACAACTAATAACAAAAGTAATACATATTGTGTTGTACATCCTCGATTTTATATAACGTCACGAGGGCTACATAGAGCAACACGAGCCAAAATCGGGGAATATCAGTGAGAGGAGACAAAGACTATTTTTGTTTATTATAAGCAGTATCTAAGTTACTGAATTAAAAATATATTATAATATTGGACAATAAAATTAACACAATAATTAGGCAAGTTCGATTCTTATACAATAAATCTTACCCATCTGGAGAAAGGTAGTGACCCTGACTTCGTTGTATGCCCACCAGAAATCCAAGGAAAGCGTTAAAAAGGCAATAATTAATTACAATTCAGATACAGGCAATAGCAAAATCTCACGATTTTGTATTTTGGTAAAATATACTACATTCTTCAAGACTTAAACACTACTAAACATAATAATGTACATTATTTTGGCTTCATTTCCAAACGGCACTGTATTAAATTATTGATTGAGGAGCTAGGAGCTGGCTTTAGCGCTCTCATTCAAAGTTCTCCGGTTCGATTCCCGGCAGGATCAACTTTGGACGTGACCTTTTCAAAGTTTCCTCTGGGCTGGGTGTGCACGGTTTCGCTTACTATCGGTTATAATTATGGTTATCCTATCCCTTAATAAAAGCCTACAAGTGCTTACTTTGGGGGTTGTTATTTAATATTACTTATTTAATAAAAATTAATAAAACAATTTTGATAATAAAATAATCTATAAATGTTATTCTAGATCATTTTCTTATAATTATGTTCAAAGACAAAAATAAAATTGGTAGAGCAAACTTCACGATGAATAGAAAATATGTTTTTCTTTTAAAGTTAATTGTTAAACTAAACATAACTTAATTTCGCCAGTAGCAGGTTAAAACTAGACAGAGACATACAACTACTACTAGGAATTAAACAGCACAAATTATGAGTGTTCGTTCTAATTAAATGATCAATTTAACAGAGCTCGTTAGCGATAACACGGTCGTACCAATTGACGTGTTTTTTTGTGTCTTTAGGTTAACTGCTCCTTATTCCTTAAGGCTGCTTTCAGATTATTACATAAAATTATTACTTGGAATGGCTTCGACTATTAAATTTTTACCATAAAATACAATAAATATCATATTATTATATCTTCGCCATTCAGACGAACCTTGTAAACGCAGTTACCATGGAATGTATGTATGAGATCAAATGATAAGATAATGGCGATGACGTATTATTAAATAAGTATGAAATATTCGCTGAAACGTGTCACTGTCACCTAATCGT
This sequence comes from Synanthedon formicaeformis, assembly GCA_945859745.1. NCBI lineage: Eukaryota > Metazoa > Arthropoda > Insecta > Lepidoptera > Sesiidae > Synanthedon > Synanthedon formicaeformis. The sequence goes on along the minus strand of OX243962.1, from coordinate 11,526,298 downwards.
TCGTGATGATATAGAAATGGCACTACAGATAATGGAATATGTATGAAATTAGCTAGCTTACTTTTGACGATTTGTTAGAAAACATAGCGAAGGTACCAAATTCTGAGCATAAACAGATTCTAGCCGGTCCGCAGTTGGCGTGATCTACAACAGCTCTGCTCTTACCAAATCATCTCGTCTATCATAATCGTCTTCGTCGTCGTCTTCGTCCGGAGACATCAGCTGTCGTGATGCTTTTCTCACGGCCGTCGTGATGCTTTTTGATGTTTTCATCATCATTGTCTCCGGCTTACAAATTTGTACTTTATTAATATGAACAGAAAGTTTAATGTTGATTTTATGTGCAAAAAAAGTTAGTTTAATTGGAAGTAAACTTTTGTTTATTAGTTATTTATTTTATTTGTGATATACTTTAACAGGAAGCGACCAAAGCCATGAGATTATTACGTCTATTTTATCTGTGACATTATAATAAAATAATAATAGAACGCCTTCGAATTATCAATTAAATTTATTGCCACGATGACAATAAAACGAATTAACGCACGCACGTCGAGCAAAGTGCGTTGTTCAGGAACCGGAGGTTGTATACAAGTGTGAAATGACGTAACAATAAAACGATCGCTTTCCACAAACATTTAATGACCCTTTAATGGCACGTAAGATCTTGAGATGAATCAACATTTAACGACGCAGGTGTGTGTCTCTTTGTCACCAACGCTAAAGCTACGGCCTCACTATAAAGAGTCTCGCTTAGAGCTAAGATACTCGCTTAGTAACTGTGATCCTTGTGAACAGTAGTATTGCATATTGCATATATTCGCGCGACGTGTCAAGCTAGGTGCCTAGTTAGCCACCAGACGAGTCGCGTAGCGTGTTAATAAAGTTTAATTGTATTGATAGAACAAGTTCTAATTGCTGCTGTTTTAAAAATAAATATTTTTTGAATTGTATTTTTAAGCAATTCAATTAATAGAATTCAATCAATTTTTTAGTGAAATATTTGTTCCACCAAAAAACGCTGCGAAAGTGAATAATGTGTCAACCAAGCTAAGGACCTTTTATGTGACTATTTGTATCTTACACACAGACGAACCTCCTAAGCTCAGCTCTAAGCTTGGCACGTACAGTGTGGTCTTAGCCTAAGGAAGACAAGTGGAACGCTAAAAGGCCGCCAAACGAAGAGGCAGGCTTGTATGGTTAGAGCGGTGTGTGACACTAATTAGCGAAGTCTTAGACGCCCCACGGCTGGGATTGAGCAACGCAGTCAGCATTCGGTCGTGGGAGCGGCGAAAGTGCGGTCGACGACCCCGAGGCGACCGCGATCGCTGCACGATCAGCTGTTCTTATGCGCGCGCGCATGTCCATGATAACGTTTGCATTTATTCGCATCGATCAATTCATTTCATACGCCCACAATTTATCAATTGCACACAATTGCATGTAACAATCTGCACATGACTATACACAGAGGGCGTTGCATGTGACAGATTTATGGAAATGTTTCAAAGAGACTTGCCTGTCTCTTGTCGTGAAGGTAAGGCTGGGAATAACTGGATGGACGTTGCTAGGAGCAGACTCCAAGAAAGAGTTGAAAGGAGGCTTTTACTCAAGTGGTCCATATTATGGAACAAACTATTGTTAGATAAGTAATTTGGCGACGCTCGTTACAACTATTGTTCATAACAACGCTGTTATATCACCGAAGGTAGTCGGTGAAACCATCAATTCGCACACGCAAGCACAGATTGCCTTCACGTGTGATAGAGAGGGAGTCGTATAGATGTCTCTGTTGTAACCCAGTTTGCGGACGACGCCATGGCACCTTGCTTGCTCGTCGACCCTTCTCTTAGCTGCACCAAACATCATTACGATTCATTAAGTGAATTAATGACGAACGCCGTTGGAACTTCCAAACTGCATTGGGGAAATCTTTTATAGGTATTTTTCCTCCACTGCTCTGTTGAAACATCTACGTGGTTATGGTGCTATGCATAAAGATTTAACGTAGATATTTCATTTATCTATAAAAACTTGAACAAGTATTTTGTAGATCGTCAAACATAATCAATTAAACTAATCTACCAGCAGCGTTCAAAAAGTAAATCTTTAATTCACAAAATTGATTAAATAATAAATAACCTACATTGAATACTCGTATGAATTACATTTTTGTCAACAATATACATTATTTACTTAGTACAATATTTGCTTGTGATTGAGTTGTAGTTCTAGATCTAGATAGTGGCTTACCATCGTTTGGTAACTTAATGTGGTACAGTATACATGGGGTTTTATAGGAGGCAAGAATTAGACCTTCCGTATTAGACGAGATGCATCATTGACCTAAAAGACTAGAAATCTTAAGGCGATAGACTAGTTTGAAAGACCAAAGAGAGGGAGGTTTGTGGCCATTATAATAATTAGCATGATATGATCAGTTTCAGGTTTGTCCTAAGGCCGTAAGATTGCCGAATGTGACATTCAAGTGTGGTCTTTGAAGAAGTCTGCGGATATGACAAGTCGTGACTAATAGATGTTAAATGGTCCGAGCGTTCGGTTAAGACGCATTTGCATTGTGCTAATTAAACCTTACCTAGTTACAGTTCTTTGGTTATGTTGACGATTACCTACTCTTACGAATTTAAATGCGATTTTAGAAAAATTTTAGGAAAAGTTGATGATCTGTAATAGTTGTCTTTAAATCCTTTGGCATTTGTGGAAATTCAAAACTGTTCTTTTGGTCTATTGGTCAAAACACCCTAAATTTTGAACATTTTAGTTCAGCATGGGTGTAATTCGTTTGTTATTTTAAGTGCCGACCGTAAGTAGATATAGATACCGTGCCTTCATAGTTACCTTCAGGTAAAGAATATCCACCAGAAACATAATCGTGTATAGTGGAGGTATTATTGTGGTAATAACCACCGAGGCCGATAAACAACGCATTCGGCAAGTGTGCTGAATGAAGCCCTATAAGGAGATTATCACTCATTCTCACACATCCGCCCATACCACATACCGAAACATACACACAAGTACGATAAAATCTTCTGGTACAGGTGTTTTACACTATAGAAGAATTTTAACGTGTTTATTTTTGCTATACTAAAATGATTTATTTTAATGTTCGTGAAAATGTTGGCAAACTTAGTTAGACCGTGAGCGATAATAGATATTTGTTGTAAATTCAAACGGTGATAAGAGACATATCATTTTCCTCAAAATGAGGACGACAAGGTCGTCTCCAGGCGCGGCCGATTCACATACTTTCACCTGTCTACGTATCTTACGTACCGTTTGAACGCGTTCGTGGCTGAGCATAATATAATTTATCTGTGAGGGACTAAAATAATTGTGTTTTGTCACTAAATGGAAAAATGAAGGATTTTATAGTAACTACAGAGAAATCCTCATAACATCGATTTACTAAGCTGTTATGAAAATCTAAGACTTTTTTAAAACATGCCATGGATGCTAGATCGCGTCACGGCTTCCATGTGCGGTAACGAACACAGCCTCTGAAGGCAGTACAGCAAAATTTAGGAATCGACCAAGGACAAATATTTTTATTACTAATACAAACTTTATGACGAAAAGTTGTCTGTTCCCAAGAAATTTTATCAAATAAATACCAAGGCGAACCAGACTTAATAATCGCGATATATAATTAATACAGAAGCATAATCCATTTTTAGGATATTAGCATCATCAGACCTGAACAGACAGACTAAAATGCTCACTAGGGAAGATGCAAGTGCGCTGCAGACCCTCATAGAGTATGAAGTTAAGGGCAACTGCTTTTTATACGGTTTAGTATCAATGTGTGTACAAATTGCGCCTACAGAGATTTGGCTCGAAGAGTTTGATGGTCCAAAATGAATACAACAAACACCTGTACAAGAAAGGATGAAAACAAGTTTGGTCAAGGACAGTGTGTTTGTGATCAGAGGTCGCGGATGGTCACACCTGGTGGTGATGATGGCATTCGGCCGCGTGGGAATGGGGTCAGCCAGCCGGAGCGTCTCGCTTCGGCGACCCGCTACGCGCATGTACTGGCTGACGGTGGCTGTTTTGCTTACCCACTGCACCGACTATGTTCTCATCTCAGACATAAATAAACATTGCAAAAATATGCAAATAAAACCGTTCTTACTTTTAACAAAAACTTTTGCTATTCCAAAATGATCATAAAAACCTTTTTCAGTTTAAGGTTTTTTACCTTAAGCACGGAATATCATCCTTAGGACCATATTATCAATGCAGATAATTTTGTTTCAAGTAGCCTAAAAAATTATTGATGTAAATAGGTAAAAACAAAATGGTTCAACTCTTTTTTTCTCTTAATTGATCTTAGAAATCTATTTTACTTTGAAAAGTAAAATATATTTAATTCTTTCTAGAAACACCGGCTATTATCTGCAGAGATAGCAGAGCCGCCATTTACCTTAGAAAATATTTTATCAGTGACGAATTTGTTTATTTAAACGAGAAGTTGACTAATTATAGAATTTCATCACGACTACGTGTAAATTCATAATCGATCATGGCTACATTAATGTCAACATTTATACTAAATTAAATGTGTCATTACTCGCTCTAACTAACCTATGTAAAAATGTCGTCCGGATCGCTTATTCTGTAAATCAAGACAAGTGATAGATATTCTAATTAATTCCAATGGCGAGGAGAAACCGGTCGTCTTTTTCCTCAAATTTAATATCCTCGTCTGTTCATAATAATCCATTATTTTTTGTAGAAATGCAAAGTCGTCCATTATCTTTATTTATATAATAAAAATAATTTATTTTTTTTACATAATCTGCATTGTAAATCACATCAGTTAAATTGTTTTAGAACTGGGTTTTGGGGGAAATCCAGCTATGTTATTTTAACTTTCAACAAAATATAGAGTAATCAAAATCTACCGAACCGATTTTCATTAAACTAAATGTCATCAAACATCATAACTAATTGTGAATCGACAGATATCGGCCAATTTTTCTCGTGATTGTGTCATAAACTTTCGCGATGGACCGTTTGAGCACCCCAGCTAAATTATCACATAAATTATATCTTGATGCAGGCCTTCTGTGAGAAGGTATGAGGTTTACACAGCCGGTTACGTCAGCGACCCATAAATATCCAGGACCATTTTGTATTTGTCACCAACACAATATGTTATTATTGCTAGAGTGTTTATCGCAATACTTAGGTATGTTCTAACGAAGCACGCAATCTCATTTCTCAAATGTCGATGGAATGTTATACTTTTTATTATTGATAATTATGATTATCTCGGCGACGCTGGCTGCCGTAGGGTTGCGTCACTGCGCGATTCAGGTATCAATAAGGTATTATTGTAATCTGCGCTATCTGCACCAGTAGACATCGAATCGAATTTGAAATTCAAAACGCATGGAATGTCACTAGCCTTCGAACGCTGACTCAAAGGTTGTTTGTTTGCAGCTAGAGTACTTTCATAAACCCTATCACACAATCAAATTATACCAAATTATGTCAAAAATGGCCAAAATCTTCCTTAAGGCAACGCTCATCTATTTTATGCTGCTGTATTTTATGAAAACCACAAGTGGTTGTCCCACTGTAAAATTTAAAAAAAAAACTCTATTTATCCCCATCCGTTTTGTTTCGTTTGTCACCCGCATTTAAAACTAGGAGGACGCTCGAATCTAATTTAAAATGTATTGAGTGTAAACAAGAGGGCATTTTTAAAACGAGTGATGTCATCGAGATGTGGGCTCAATTCGACATGAGCAAATTCGCAAACCGAACAGTTTCGCTTTGCGACCGCCGCAGGAAAAAAATACATTAAATCTTCTACAACTTAATAAATACGTATAGAATGATTCAGTCATTGCATCACTAGTTTGTGTCGAGCAACGATAAACTTGCAATTTACTGCTTCATTATTAATACAGGTTTGTTAAAACTCTCTAGCTCATCTGAGAGTTATTTGTTTGGTAAAATTCAAACGACTTGTGGTGGCATAGGCATAGGTTTTTTTGCGTTAATAAAGGCAGTCTAAGCGGCAATAGCCTGAAAATATATTATGTATTTCAAGAATTATAATATTAAATGTATAATCTTTTTGAATGCATAAATATTTGATTGACATAGCCAGATTAGGCGCACTCTCCGTGAAGTGATTTGTTCCAATTTGAAAATTTTGATTCCCTTTATTTTTACCTTTATAGGCGGCACTATCGAATTTATAAACAGGTTTTTGCAATATTCCAAAATAAATATTAATAAATAACTCTCATCTTTAGAGCAAGCATAGAGTACAGAGTGGTAACGAATGCTGTAACAAGTATGTACTTAGTGGAACTATTAGGTGTTTAGTAGCATAACAATGCTCATCGATAAATACAACTCCCTCTATACTCTGACATAATAATGTAACTATCATCATTCGACCATGACATTTATAAACATTGAGATAAGGTTCTTTTTACACACCTTAGATTGGTGTTCAAACCGAAATATGAATGACTTTCGCAAATAATCTCCGCCTATAGCTACCTATAGACTTTATTTATAAGTCACGACGTACCAAGTATACAGAGCAATTTCCGAATGATATGTATACCTACTTAATATTTGTTGTACTTAGATGTATATATATATTATATACCAATAATAAACAAATTATTCTAAAAAAAAAATTGTTTTAAGGGTGGCAGGCAGGAGGCTGATAATTACTTGTACCAGCCTCCTGCCTAACGACTAAAGGGTGATAACATCTTTAGTCCTAGTTCGATGGCAACACGTTCTAATATGTATTATGCATGTGGAAGTAAGTTTGTTCGTTTGTTACGCTTCCACGTCTTAACTACTCAACCGCTAATAAAAAGTACTGTTTCCGAGGAATTTAAGAAGAATATTCTGGATTGTCTTCTGCAAGATGAGTGATTGCTGCTTCCAGACAGGCTGCTGGTCAGTTAATGACTGCGAAAAACAGTGTGCCCTGCCAGTACATATTGCACACAGCAGTAAAGTTTCTCTCGTACAAACAACCCCAGTCTGGACTTATTCGATTGTCAACTAATTAGGCGATTTCGAGCCTTACCACGAGCCAAATACGGCCTAAAACGTGTTAATAGCAAATGTAAATAAACCATAGGTTTTCTTCCAACACACGTCGGAGAAATCACCAACACGGTTAGCGCCCGTTGTCGGGCGACCAACTTTCCCGTCGTAACTATCACTCGACCAGTTAAAACATTCAACTATTTTTACAACACTATGAAATATTAACGAACTTAGTTTAGATCACACCAATTCTAACTATTGATTAATACCATAACACAAATATTGTAATGAATGTCAAGACCACTGTGAAACTATACTCTTGTTACGGTTAATTATTTAGTTATCCTTTCCAGAACGGTAGCCATCTACCATCCAGAATACTGTCAACCTGTCTGACTACATTAACCTAAAAAAACATGCATAAACAAAACATTAACTTGTCTTTCTACTCATCCTAAGCCCTATTTCTTCCGAATCTTTCAGTAGACTGAGAAAACTCTTAATACCCTATAGATAAATATTAGTATAAAAATTATTTAAAAAAGAGCATTAAAAGACAATCAACGAAATTATTTATACTAGCTGTTGCGCGCGACTTCGTCCGCGTAACTTTATAAAATATGTCACTCGCTGATAATGTATCTTTCTGTAGGAGAAATTTTTTTTTTAATTTAAATTTTAAATTTTAATTTTTTTTTAAATAGGTGTATATGTAAAATTTATTCATTGGTAGTTAAGGCGTGAAATCGTTACAAAAAAAAAATATCGATTTCGCAATTTCCCATGCAACCATTTTTTATAAAGGTCAATAAACCTAAAATTCTAGAACAATCAGTTGCATAAGTTATATTTTTATTAAAATGACTCAACGCACAGTGTACTGACTCGTGGTGGGTAGAATGGGTTATCAGCAACGTAAGAGTTAGTCACGCGGACGTTTTGTGAATCAACGGACTGAATAATCATTGTTTCTATCTAATAAGTGTAGAATTTTTATTAATTTGTCGCTACATGTGTTGGTCATTTTGGGAATTGCTCATTTAGAATTTGGTCTATTTCAGTTACTTTCAGACTGTATGTATTGAATATACTCAATTGTTTATTATTTTATTTTAAAGAGGACATAAAATGGGTTTCTGCTCAGAATCGTCACCTTGTCAATTAGTTATTTCTGAAACCTCCATAAAAATAGACTAAATATTATGTGGTTCTTTGAAAGCTATTTAAAAAAATTAAAACTTATGAAATGTCTAGTTAATTATTATTTAAAGTTAGCTAGTAAATATTTTTTTACTTACTTTAATTTTTTAAATACCTACTGTATTGTATGTATTGTTCTAAAAACATTTCTGAAAGGAAATCGTGTAAAAATATACGCTATTGCCTCACAATGATAGTGGTGTCGAAGGTCGTAGTCAGGTAACAATACATTTGTATTCAGATGCCTTATGTAATCGTTACGCGTCGATGATGACAATACTTTACTAAATATTACTAGCTTTTGCCCGTGGTTTCGCGTGGAATTACTGCGGCACTACTGGTCCGCGGTAGGTTTCAGTGTCGCTAGGCTTATACGACACGTTATAGCTTGCAAATGCCTGGGTGACCTATCATTGATTGACTTTATCAAATTTAAGATCACATCTTTAGAATATCGATTGTGTCAACGATATAAAGGAGGCCCTAGATAGACGATCATGCGGCATGACAGTCATGCGTTTACGTGAATTATCATGCTGCATGATCGTCTAGTCTAGGGCCTCCATTAGCTCTGCTTGCTGTGTCAGCGTTGCAGGTGCGATTGCCGCTCTACATTTGTATGCATTGAATATATGTCATGGTTCGAGTATTTTCTGCGTTTTCTTTATATTAAAAAAAATATTGGTAATTATATTAAAATTTATCAATAGACATCTACAACGTAATATGCTTAGTTTGGTGTTAGATGGCGCTGTAAGAAATGTACCAAAAAATAGTTTCAGATTATTTATGTATGTATTTATATTACGAGTATATTAAGTAACATCTGGCGGCTAGTTCACTTTAGTTTAGTTCAGCAATGTGTGTGACGGTGACATCATGCCGAACAATCTCAATAGATAACGAACAACAGAATTACAACAGTTTGAAATTTGAATTTTTCCGTTGACTTTTAAAAGTTATTAACGGTTTTCGCGATAAAGTGAGGCGGCAGCTATGCGATGATGGTAGACCGCTTCCGATCGTGAGTCACGTTCGACATTAACTTATCACAAATTAAACAAAAATAGACCTTAAACATGTGAAATTAACATGTATTTTTCTATACATCGTTCAATTTCATTGGGTATATTTTCTGAGAATAAATACATTATATCAATATGTAAAAAAATCTCTAATTATAATGTAGCAGGGATATTGTAAATGCCGTGATAATATTATAATTTCACTAGTCTATACCTAATGTTATAAAGAGAAAATATTTTTGTAGGTATTTTTGTTTGTAATGAATAAATTCAAAAACTACTGGACCGATTTTAAAAATTCTTTCATCTATTGAAAGCTACGTTTATCAGCGATTAACATATTTTTATAAAGTTTATATATTTTTTATTATAAAATTATAAAAAATTGAAAAAAATTGATTCGTAAAAAGGTCTGTGAGCAATCGTCTTCAATTCATATATCAAGGGATAATCTTGGTTATTACATTATTAGGGGAAATCAGTGATGACTATGGTTGGATTTCGACTAGTGGACTATCATGACATTGGCACGTAGCATCTATATTTTGTTCACGATAATATACATAGATGCAGCGTATGAAATAATAAAATCATTTTGTTTCCTTTAACACCCACAAGAATTCGCTGCTTGTATGTGAGTCATGAGTCAGCGTTACGTGATCAAGTGGCTTTCCATTCAAATGAGCGAGTAAGCAACGCCATCTTAGCATCGGCATCTATACTAAGTAGGTACTTATATGCGAAACGAGACATGAGGTATTACATGAAAACTATTTATACTCGTATTTAAAAGAAAACTTTTTCAGTTTATATAGTAGGTATACGATCTCAGATGCAGTTTTGAGTTTTTATAAAGTACTAGCTGTTGCACGCGACGTCGTTCGCGTAACTTTATAAAAATATAATACATTCGTGTCTGTGAAACCATGGAAATACACATACAAAATTTCAACTCAATCGGTCAAGCCGTTTAGTAGTTGACATACCGACAGCAGCGCCACCTACCGAGTCCAATTGTATTTTTAAATCATTCAGGAAACCATCGAAATACCCATATAAAATTTCAACCTAGTCGGTTCAGCCGTTTAGAAGTTATGTGAAAAAGATAAGTACGGAAGGATAATTTCTTACTACCCGTTGTCCTATTACCCGTTTTCCCGTAGAAATGAAGCATTTTCCCGCGGTATGTTATGTTAGCCTATGTTCATCAGGGATAATGTTGACTTCTAATGGTATTTTTCAAATCGGTGCAGTAGTTTCGGAGCCTATTCAATACAAACAAACAAACAAATCTTTCCTCTTTATAATATTATTAGTATAGATTTTAAACGCTGACGAAGTCGTTTGCAAATTCCAGTAATTCATATTAGCAAGATGCAAAAATATTAATTTGGTCTTTATAATCTAAGACCAAGTTAATATATTTTAGTAAATATACGATTAGATTCTGGAAGTGATGTATGAGACATTGAGAGAAGTTTATCGATCGAATCGAATAATATCAGCAAAACAGTCGTATAAGGAGCGGATAAGTAGAGGCTTAGCGAAATTCGTCGTCAATTATAGGCTTCAATTCGTGCGTTCAGGAAACGGAGACAATCACACGAGCCCGACCGTAGTTGGTTTACTAAACAGTGTAATTGAATGAACCTGTTATGATTTACAACAGCGGCACGTGGAAATGGTTGTCAACGCGGCACGCGACCGTGTTACTCAAAACAATTATGATAATATACCACTTTATAAGTACGAGTTTAGATATTGTACTAAAACGACGACACGGCAGACTAACAATTTTGTTTTCTTTTTAACAAAGTGATCATAGTTTCCATTGCTGACATCTGTAACTGACCAACGAATTGAAAATCAACTATAATGCACATTATTTTGAAAAAAATTAAAATCATTATGTCTATGCATCGTTGCAGTTTGCAGTACTTAATAATTAAGCTTCATAAATTAGTTATATTTAAATTTTAAGTAAGACCAATTTTTAATAATATTTTATATTACATTTTTTATCTTTAATATGTATTAAGAAAGCATTTGTAAAGATCAATTAGTGACCTTAATTACAACCCGATAAGTTGCTTTAGTTCAATAAAGCAACTTATCGGGTTGTAATTAAGGTCATTAATTGATCTTTACAAATGTGGCAATTAGGCCTTCATTTTTATATACCTAATCAAAAACAAAAAAATACTACTTCAAAATATTTTTTACCTATCAGGAACTATTGCTTCAATAAAACGTGAAACGTGTGAATGAAACATTTTTCACCGATTGTTGGCTTTTCGATAAGAATAACAGACTTATTAGGTAGGTAAAATATAGTTAGCGTGCATTTCCACACGAGCGATAAAACATTCAAACTAGTCTACGACAATCTTATCATTTATTTGATATTTAAAAGCGATAAGTTTAAAACGGGTTAAGTTTTGGGAGCTTACAAAACAGTAAACATTGACCGACAATACATTAAAACTAAAAGTATTCAATTCATCGTTATAAAGAGACCCTCAGGAACAGTACTTTTTTTTCTTAATGAAATGATTAATTTTTTTCTTAATCACTCCTGACAACGTGTATGAAAATGTTGATCGGTTGAATATATTTATTAAAAATTACACATATTAATCTTGGGACACGGCACCACCTTGTGTCTACTGGCAGATTGTTGTTCGTTGCATCCGAACTGTTTCTAGGTAATGTGTGATTTTATTTAGATTATAGAGTACTAGCTGGTGCCCGCGACTTCGTTCGCGTTGAAAAATATAAAAAAATAAGCAATATACCGTTTGACCATTTATTGCTATAACACTGTGGCCAGGCGTTAGTTTTTTATTTTATTTTATATGATCCCTCGGGAATAGTTCTTTTTTTCTGTACACTATGTCCTTTTTGGTGTCCAAGACAACGTGTATGCAAAATTTCATGGTGATCGGTTCAGTACATTTGCGTGAAACAGTAACTTACATACATACAAACTTTCGCATTTATATTATTAGTACGGATAAAATATTTAGTTAGAGTATAAACAGAGAATGAAACAAATTCCATGGATAACTTGCAGTCCAACCGCTAATCAACCATGGTGTGTACCATGTAAAATTAGTTGCCCGAGCTCTTAAACCCGGTTACCGAATAAGAAAGTAAACAACATACATACTCGTAATATGCAACCTTCATAAATATTCATGACGACAAAATTCAAAGCAGACGTCCTCGCCGCTAAAGTAGAGAGGGTTGCATTACGCTCAATGTGAAGTTGATATTCGACAAGTGTCCCACGAGTTGGCATTGCCGCTGCAGGTCAATGTCGGAGGAAACAGTTTTCGCATAATTGTTCATCAGCCGAGACGAGACGACGGAAACCGGTATACAATGTATTTGGATTTAACGAGGATTTCACTTTTTTGAACAAGTCATCATATTAAGTTAGCTCATTCAAAATTTTGCATAGTATTTAACATTTTTTACTTTTGTTTAGATTAATTACGTCTGATGTGTGCGCTTTTGAATTTTGATGAGTTATTTTATTGTCAGTCTTGGTTTGGATCGTACAAAGCATGGTCGCGTGTTGCATTTAATTAAAAAGAAAAACTGATACTAGTAGCGATTTCGTTTCCCATAAATCACTGGCTCGGGAGCCAACAAATTGGCGCAAAAAGCAAATAAACTTGAACTTGCTCTGCGCGGGCGCATCGTTTTTGCTAAAAATAAACCTTACATCGCGTTTCATCCGCGCGCTACTCGCAAGAAGTAAACATATTATTAACAACTTGTTTATACAAATCTCAATCACTAACGTGTTCATAATAATAGTTGGTAAATACATAAACTTTATGCATAAGTATACTAACCTTTTTGTATAGCTTGATCCAGGTGAGGTCTCCTTTGGAGTCGGTGTACTGGAGGCCAAAGAACCAGACCTCCCTGAGGCCAATGGTCTTGACAACCTGGTCGAACAGCTGCTTGCCGGTCGTCGTCTGCTGGATCGCGAACTCCAGTTCCGCGTCCATGGTCGTCACGCGGACGTTCATCTACAATCAATTGACAGCATTATTGATGGTTACAAAAATGGTCTGACTGTTTTGCAAGCTTTATTAAACTGTAGACTCGCAGAACAGACTGAGGACGTAATTAAAGACTAATTTGTGAACATGTGAATTTGGCTACAAACTTGTGCAGGCTAAAGTTATAACTAAATCCATGGAATTAATATATAGCTATACGAAGTACATAATACATAATATATTATTAATTACAAAATAAACAATGTTCGTTCATGCTGATCTACGAAACCGCCGAGCCAATTTTAACGAAATTTTGGATTACTTCAGGCTTGAAATTGAAACATATGATATAGGTACTTAATTTATAAAGATACCTACGTAAAATCGTGAGGAAAAACTAATGTGACTCTAAAATAAATTAAATGTCTAACTACTAAACATAACTATTAAAACTATTGACCATTATATTGTAGCTAATAACTGCTATTTACATTTTATGAGTGCTATAGTTGTAATATAAAATCACATGAACCTTGCCTCCTATGACCGAAAGGGACCTCGAGTCAAATATGGCAAAGAAAAGTACGTAAAAGGACACACGCATTCAATTGTAGTCATATCAACATATGCACATCTGCACATTTCAATGAAGGCAAAACGTGGAAGGTCGATCGGTGACATTGTCATTCTAAATAAATAAACTTAAAGCTTCTCTTGTTATGATGCAAAAATTGATCTTCTTACAAACATCAAAAGTGAATTATAAACAAAAAAAGAGTCTTGTTTTGGAACCAAACGTATACGATGCTATTGGACCGACGCCAAGCGGATGTGATCTTCCGGGGGGTGATTATGTCATATTTTATTAAACACGACTTTGTTCATATTAACTAAGTATTCTATAGTGAAGACCGATAAGTTTTTTAACTTCCTCCCTAATCGAAACCAAATGACTTATTAGAAAATATTTTTTAATATACTATAGTATGTAAAATCAATTTTAAATGTGTTGTATTCTACGTACCTAGACCAATTAGACACGATAACTTATTGTGATAACGTCTTTGCCAAAATTAGGACAAGGAAAACGTAGAATTGTTTTGATAAATATAATTTTTTCTCTTCAATTCTATGTCTATTTCTTGTTTTTCTATCTAGCATAACGTCTATTTCTATGTGGTTTTTTTTTCGTTTAGTTTAAAAAATGGCGTTTTGTATGCGTTCAAACTAAGGTCGAGTTCAGGTACTCTACTCACCTAAAATCATGGGACACTTTGCGTCGTAAAACTCGTAAAACTTTTGCGAATTTACGAGTAAGGATACCAATTTATATGTACCTACTTTCATTAGCAACTAATAACAATAATACAGCGGCCATTGTTAAATCTACAATAATGACGCGAATTACACTATTCAGATAATGCACAGTTATTAAAGAGATGTAATCGTATGTGGGATCATCTAACAATGACTGTAACGTTGCCGGTATACGTTGAATCGTGTTCATTCATATTCTTTCAAGGTCAACGCAATCCAACTTCATTCGTACTATGGCCCACATCAACGGTTAAATATTAATCCTCATTACGTATAACAATCCGTTAAAATATTAACTGAAGTATGGGTGTTATTTTGAGTTTTTTTGTCTTCTTGATAGTCAAATTTTGGTGATATTTTTTTTTTTTTTTCAAAACCCTGTTATATATAATAGACCGAACGATTAAAGTCTTTGAACGTCTTTCATTGAAACCTATTTGATTACTGTTTAACTGTTTTACTGTATAAAATACACATAGATTTGTGAATCAATAGCAAAAACAATAGCAACGCGCATATTTATTCTCAACATTATCCTTATTGTTCAGTAACGTATGAAAAATAACCATAAGAAGAAACTGTATTTCAGAGTACCCATAATTTATTTCTTGATAACAATATGTACTAACGCAAGCCTTATCGCTAAATGTATGCAAACGCCCAGGTGTAGTTGCCTAGGTACTTGTTTGCATAAAAATCTATATATTTCATTTTGAAAATATTTCTTATAATGATATGTGATCTGCTTAAAATTGGTTTCTACTTAAGCTTAAAAAGGGACAGACAGATAGCGTTAGTTATTGACATCCTATCAAACTATTACTGTTGAGAATATTCCCTGCGTTGTTTTTGATGACTAACGGAAAAAACATAGAAAAATTTGTTTAGAGACTGAAGGTTAAATTAAAGGTAGGTTACATGACAACAGGTTTACACCATACATAATTAAATGTTGATTTCAATACACTAGCAAGATGTCAAGGGTACATGACATACGGGCAAGGTTTAGTAATTAAATTTAATATTACACACAGTTAAAATTTATGCATAAGTACTCCAAGTTGAGAGTAGACATCATGGGGAAAAGTATTTTGAACAAATGACCATAAAATAAATACTAGAAAATGAAAATACAAGAGCCACAAAATTCTCGCCTAGTTAACGCTTTAACTCAAGGGTCCGGGGGTCTAATCCCGGCAGGGCCAACTCTAGAAATTTACTTTTTAAGGTTGACTGGTCTGGGTGTAAAGTCTGGGGTAAAACACCATCACACAAGCCTACTAGTAAAAGTGACTCCTTTGGGGGCTATATAAATGTTGTGTTTAGTCTTAGCGATTTTTTTTAAAGAGTCTATTATGTTTCTTACTTCAGGTTAAGAATCAAACTATTAGTTTGTATGGTAGACAATTATTAAGCATTGTATATAGAAATTGACTTGGTATAAAATGTGTAATATTCTTCGGAACATTTTGTGATCATCTTAAAATGAAGAATTATATGAATACATATAGTAGAATTTCAGTAAATTTTCCCGATACTACTCCACTTCGGAATTATTTATAACTCGTGGAATATGCCTCGTGATCGTGGATGGTGTTTGCTAACTGCATCATACCAAATTAACTAACTGCAAACAGCGACCAGAATATAAATATATTCACAACGATGATATCATGGCACACAATACCTAACCATTGCTAATACGGAGATATCGCGTAAGGAAATATGGCATCCATATGTGCTTAACCTATTTATAGGTACACTTAAAGTTACAATGTTGGAAATACATAAAATTGTAAGATTATTATGATTTAGGAGGAGTTTTTTACACTCTACACAACTTGTATGTTTAATACAAGTAAGCCACCTTGCGAATGACGAGCAATGTAGGAAGTGACAAATGGAGTGCAAGATGTGCAAGGTGAACAGAATAATTATAAGAGAATAAACGATAATAATTGCTATAATTTCTCAGACAATGCAAATTAGTATGGCAAATACAGAACCGACGTCAGTTTAAAAGAACAAGCATTAGTACATTACTGAAAGAATCTTATTAATATTATACCTACAGATGTATGGATGTTTTTACATTTTTAAACATAAAACTGCTAAAGGCATTTTGAAGGAATTTTGTATGAATATAGCTTAAAATGAAAATGATACATAGGCTATAAGACAACCAATTAGATTCAGAAATGTACAATCATTGGTATCGACTAGTTCTAAAATTACAACTAGATTATTCAATTTAAATCTAAAAACTACTTTGACAACGTGTTTGCGGTGTATAGAGGGTGCATGCATTAATGTGGGGTAAGTGGCAGGTGCACGACAGGTGGAGGTCGACACGTGTTTGAAATGACGGCATCTACAAGAATGATGTGAGCAAACACTTTTAACCCAATAGGTATACGATACACATCTCGTGACACAGAAGAAAGGTTCGTTGTCGATGTAGTGACAGATATGACGTCCGAAAGTTAGAAAGAAACTGGTGTAGAAATCGCAATAGTGTGTAAGTGAAACGAGGTGAAACGGTACTAAATGGGCATGGAGCATATCGACCGTCAAATTAATTTCAAGTACAGTTTAATGAATGGGTGACGTGTGAAGCTGTGACATTCACATTAATTTATGAAGAATTCAAGAACGGCAAGAGAAACTGACTACTATTCAATTTTATTCATTTGGTGTATAAATAAAAGCGTGATAGCAGATGAAGTTGATCAAAAGTAACTTAGTTACTATGGTTAGAAATTAGGGAAGTAACTGAAGTCATCGTACACAGTTTATATAATTTGTTAAGGCTTAAGGTGTAAAGACTAAAAACTTTAACATTGGTCTTAAACAATCAGTTTTACATTTAAGGATAATGAATATTAATTTATTTTTCCTTTGTTTCTTATATTAGTCACGCATCAAAAATATTCTGAAGAATTGATGTCATATTTAGTCAATTTACAAAGTAAGAAAGAAACAATAGGTCCAATAATATAATAATGAAAAGAATGAACGTCCTTTAGCTGTTAATTCTTGTTTTAATATATTTTCATATTGATGCAACAAGATAAATTTTATACATAATTGATAGAAAATTCTCAAATATTATATAACGAAGTCGTCGAGCCAATAGCGGAACTGATGGTTGAAAATACTATGCTCGGTGCATAAACTTAAAAAAGTATTTATGGTTTGGTCATATTGGCAGTGGGGGAACAATGAGTAATTAGCACTTTTTGCTTCGACAAACAAGCTTTCAGAGATAAGGAAAAACCTTGAAGATTCACTGAACTTCGTCACCGGGGCCACTCATTTAAAACAATTTGTTGGATCCTAGATTGGTTTTAAAAGCAAAAATGTGTAGTTAATTGTTTCGGATCATTTACAACATATTCCTACTCCAAAAAGTACGTTATATTTACGATAAGTGATAAGATAATTTTAATTAGCGGCACATATTTGTTACACCATGATTAGCCATTTGTAGCTAAATTGTAGACATGGTTTTAAACTTTTAAAAACTTCAAAACATAAATTGCATAAAAACTTAATCTTGATAGTATTATATTGAAATAAAACTGCACCTTTCTTGAAACAGGAAACAATTTCCGTCTCAAAAGTTCCAATGGGATAGACAGGGATAGGGAACGAAACGACGGTTAGGACCGCTGCCAGGCACGGTGCAAAATAAATAACAAAACTCGACGCGAACCCCATCTTGGTCGGGAGTTTATATCTAGATGAGATCATCGTAACTTATGATTTGAACAAATATTACGCTCGAAAACCTGTACAACTAATACACGCCGGTGACGACATTTTAGCGATGGAAGACTACATTAAAATTTGTTGCTAGGTCGAAGCAACGAACGGCAATGAGATATTTTTCATGATAAGCCTTATCTTATCCGTAATTGAATGTATTATGTATATATTAAAATATTATTTAGCAACTTTACTTAATGACACTTTGGGAGAGGATTAGAAAAAAATATGCATTCTCATGGAAATCTTAGCACTTGTGGGTTTATCATTATGGTAGAAATGTCAGACCAATTAAAGTCGAATGTTAGTCGGTAATTGCTAATATGAAGGCTATGGTAAACCATTATAAAGAATGATTATAAGAACATATTTATGTTATTATGTAAGATTCGGTGGATTACCTGTTTGCCGCCGGCAACCATGTTGGAAGGTTTTATGGTAACACACCACACAGGAAATGAATGTCACGAGCACAAACACAAAAATTAGGGGTTGATGGGGTAGGAGAACACAATAGCCGCGTCTGCCTGACGCGGCGGTCAAGTTTGAACTGAACGGTCTAGTCAAGTCGTGCTGCGGACTGCGGGGATGCGTCTGCGCGCCCCGTGCCGTGGTTGAGTCAAGGCCGACGCGCGCGCACCTTACGACCAGTGATTCTAAAACTACGGTCCGTGAACTGGCTTCACATCACATACACACACTCACACATAATGAGTAACTGGACATTCTGTGATTTGAAGCGATTCCAAATAAAATGTAATTATTAAAAAGTATGAAGTGATTAGGCTGCAAGTTACGTTTTATGGACGTGTCACCCCCAACCTTCCTGTTAGAAATGTACTGTAGGTAGTCTAATAATTAAAATAGTTAAATACACATGGAAAACTTATGCAGTTAAATGTACGAGGGTGAATCAAAAAGTTTTTAGAACTGCATAGATAGTGTTATATCGACTATTTACCTGAAGGTAAAACGATTACGGGTGCCTATTTGATCCCAACCAAAAGTGCGTAAGCAATTAAGAAAATCGCCAAAGAAAATTGTCGTTGGGTGTGCTTTTCCACAATGACGACGCGTCTGCTTATTAATCTCAAATGGCCCGGGTTTTGAAATTTTTAATACTCCTACTCTCCAGACATATCTCCTAGTGATTTCCACTTATAGTCCGAGAGGTGAGGGACTAAAACTGCAACAGTTTTATAAAGGCTGATATTTTAATATTAAGTCATAAATGGGTTGAATATCAATAGCCTGCCGTCAGTCAGCCAGTTTTTGGGACAACTGGCACGGGGGTGGTTCCGAACTTGTTAAAAAACACCTACGTGGCAACTGTTATAAAATCTGAAAATTAGTCTGTGGATAGTAAGACAACTAACAAACTATGCGGACCAACGGACATAGTCAGCCTGCAGAATATTGGAACAGTGCGCGTCAGAAGCCCCCCAAACCCGTCAAAAAAATTTAGTTGGTGAGTGTTTTATAAAATCTGAAAAAAATTGTGCAAGTTTTATGGAACATACGCCGTCAGCAGTCAAAAGAACTTTTTGATTCATCCTCGTACAAATTAAGTGGTCGTTTAGATTATATTACAATTATTTAGAGGTTTCTAAAAAAAGTTTGAGAACGGCTGACCTCGGCCACAGTACACGTACAGACGGATACTACTACCCAGACGGTTTACCACCTACGTTCCTCTACTTTTTTTTCTTTTAGGACATCTTTAAATTGAATCGTGATCCAATCAGGTTAGTGAGCTTTGTCATCGTTTATTGTGGACGTCACACACCATAAATTTGCAAACAATAAAAAAGTTTTCTGCACTGCCATCATGTTTATATTGTATTGTATTGTGCACGTTAGTTATAAAAAACAAAAATTTAAACATTCCATATGGTTATTTCTAGTTTTACAAAAATAAAAAATCATTTGGGACAAAAAAATATATTGCAGCATTGTTGAGTAAGTTTCCATGCGAAACATTTAAACACATACAGGAAGTTAATGAATAAAATGAAATTTACAAACAGAAAATACAAAATGAAATGTTGACTAATTATCAAAATAGAATTGTGTAGAATTTGTGAATTTAGAAAAATAGATCATTGTTGTGACTCATTGTGACAAATGTTGAAAAAAAAGATATTAACAAACCAAAATAATAAGAAAAAATTTTTGGACCTTATGTTTTATGAATTTTTAAATATACCTATACCTAGTATAATCTGTATCAACTATGGTATAGTTTTCTCTGCTTTTTTTTGACTGTCTCAACAAAATAAATAAATAAATGAAGAGAAAATCAAGAGAAATGAGGGCAAATGGTAGGTCACTCTAATAATAATAATTCATGAAATGCAAGCCAAGGGCCAGTGGCCAGCCAGCGATATGCAATAAACGAACTCACATTCATTCACTAATCTGATAAAACACATAGGTACCACTTTTCCAACTTCCTTTGACATGTGTGATAAGCAAAAAATAACGTCGATTTTGAAACTAGTCCATAAATAGTTTCAGAACTATGTGAACCTCCTACTTTTACTAATCATTTATTTAAGACATAGAAAAATCGATAATTATTAATATAGGTACATAGGTATTAACAAAATAATAACAAATATATACATCTATGTGAATTATAATATATAAATATTATTACATCCTTACTACCTTATGTGAATGTGAGTTTGTTTGTTTGTTACGCTTTCAAGCAAAAACTACTGAACCGATCACCATGAAATTTTGCATACACGTTGTCTGGGACACCAGAAAGGACATAGGGTATCTTTCATCGTTCAACGCGGATAAAGTCACGGGCACTATTATTACAAATGATACACTATGACATAAGGTAACTTCTAATTAACTTTTTCAACATAAGCTCTAAGCATTTATAGTTGAAATAACTATTTACGTGCATGCTACAAGCAAAACTGGGATAGTTACATTCTAAATAAATCAACTACTAATAAAATCAAACTGGATAAAGAGTGGAAATAACTGTCCCAATTATTATAAGAACACTTTTTAACCACAAAACAGTAGATTTTGTAGTATATATATTATTATTTTTTCATGTCATTTTGTATAATTCATGTCATATTTAGATTTTAAATATTTCACAAAATATTTTATGTAAATTTTATTTTAAAAAAAATTTCCACTCCTTTTTTGCATTATTAGCTAAATTAAAAAACCACTCTCACACATTTCAAATCAAAGTTGTAAAACAACTAACCAATACACTGTCATTGCTGCTCATATCTAGAGCGTTTGTAATGTAATTAAATATCTGAAAGAAATAAGCAGACAATAAATAAAATAATAGAAAAAAAACAAACAGACTAAAAGTCAGTTTAAAAAACCTGCATAAATGTTTTAAGTGAAAGAAAATACTGGCAAAGAAACCGTGCTCTTGAGTGCGGCCAACGAGAGACTAAAGGGTGAACCATGTAAATGGATTATAATAAATCAGATTGTCACTGGGAAATCAATCAAAGTGCATGTCAATGTTGAGCACATTCATAACTTAGTCATAATTGTGTTTTCTTATAACTACATTGAACCAATTCGTTTATTGTAGAATACATTTGTAACAGACTGTTTGTCTGTTTAATTGTGAAAATGCTGTGACTACTTAAATAAAATTAAAGAGAATATGTTTTAAAACCGTTTCAATGGCAATGAAGAGATGTGTTGATTTATTTCAATTTTTAAATGTGAATTAGTGGTTGAAATAAATTCAGTGGTTGGATTAACTCACTATAATTAAAAGTTAAAAAGATCTAGAGCATCCTTTATTATCGAATGTGTTTTAATTTATTTAAGAAATTTAAAATCATTGTCATTACTATCAAATCTGTAAAGAACAGTGCTGTTTCTTTGGTTTTATGGAGTTAATAGATTATAATATGTATGTGTATAATTCTGTCTTAGGGCCGCCACATACAGTCAGAATTCCTTTTCGGAATTTCGATTCAGATAAAATCCGAATGGAAAACTACCGTATGTATGTGGTAGATCCATAGATTTGAATGGATTTACTGCGATCGGAATCACGAATTGATATTCTGAATAGAAATAATTCCGACTGTTGTGGCGGTGGCCCTCATTTTGGATTACAATTCTTCTTTAATTTAAATAAATTACAGTATTGTTGAACTATTAAAAAATAATGAAACATATTTTTTTTCCAAAATATAACCAACTTAGTACATTATTAATATAATGTACTAAAAAAATGTTCTCATAGCAAACTTAATTTTTCTTAAATCAATAGGTATTCTAAGTCAATTTAATTTAATACACAATTTTCAAAAAACAACTCTATATAGATTTAGTATATCAGTTTTGTGCATTTGTCACAGGATGTACAGATAACTGAGACATATTACCTAATTGTAAACTATATGTGGCTTTATTAGTCATATTATTTTCTAAAATTGTTATTTACTTTTGGGATCTATTTTCTTGTACAAATTTATCAACATGAACAATGTACATAAAATAGATAGATTTAAAAATCACCAGAATACTTATGACTAACCAAGATTTTAGTCTACAATTATATTATAATTTTTTGAAAGTAGATTGTATAAGCTGTAGTTTTATTTTGTTTTTGAAGAATAAATTTATTCATTAATATTTGCATATTATTTGTCCTAATAAGAATCCTATTTGTGCTAAAATAGTAAAAACTTTTAAAATAAACTGTATATATAGTTTCAATTAAAAAAATACCATGCTATTTTACAAAATTATCAACATTAATTTTAATTAATATATTATGAGTACATATTATAAAAGAAGTCTTCCGCTGCATCTTGTCTATCTGTCTGTTTGCGATAAACTCAAAAACTACTGCACCGATTTTCATGCTGTTTTCACCAATGGATAAAGTGGTTCTCGAAGAAGGTTTTAGTCAATAATTTACAAAGTAACGCATGCGAAGTCGCTGCCACCAGCTAGTGATGAATAAATAAACGAACAGCATATATATACATATCTTACTTAAAAGATATTATGGTATAACATTTAGCTATATATGACTTAATCTTATCATTTTTTTACTTTAACTGATAACCCAATAGTGTAATGCTTTGATGTTAAGCATGGACGAAAAAGTAAAATTAAAATATATATGCAATACATTTTTAACAGATATCTTATAGGAATATGTCTATAACAATATACATTTACTATTTTATATTATTTGCATGCATTACAATGCAATGCAAATAAACAAACATTTGATCAATAATTTGTCACAAGACATTGCCTGATCACATAGCAATGGTGAAATCAGTGAATGAAGCACATACCGGTAACGACTGCTACAACTACCCTATAAAAACATGACCTAGATTATAAACTAGTCACACAAATACAAAGTACTCACCGATTTCGGCATCTTGATGGTTTAGGATTTCAATCTGTAAAAAAGATAATTAACGGTTGATAAATATCGAACTAAATGGATGGATATTATTTTCGAGTATGTACATGTGTAGGTACTACTGTGTATGACGTTTGCTTTGAAATTGTGACTGAATCGAGACCTAAAAGTCCTTTATTAACCAATAAATCGCTTTGTTATGTACTATCGTATACATTTTCGCACAAAGTGTTTATATTCATACGATGACAATAAATTACAGTCGCCGGTGGTCAACTGTGTACAAGAGAAACGCTCAAGAATTCGGGCCAAACACGAAACGAGTAAAATTGTTGATTTTAAATATTTTAGAATAATTATTATGTAAAAACTTACCCGGGTAAAAGAGGAATATCACCTAATAATCCACATAAGTAGCACAACAATCATAAAGAACGCACACACCCTAAAAAGCTAAAAAGAGCCACAAAAATATCGCTCGCGACGATGTGACAATTGTGTGACGTGGTAGACAGTGTTGCCATGATATCGAATATAATAAACTATAGTCTGTCAGAACAGAAAAGTGTTGATATTAAGAAGGGGCAATACAGTAGTGTTGTCACTTTCTTGTCAAGTACATGGTTAAATGGTTAAAAAGAGACAACACTACAGTATTGCCACTTTTTAAGTTCAACTCTTTTTCTGACAGACATATCTAACAATATCTACTACGAGTGGTCAGTTTGTTTGTTCTTTGTTTGTATAGATATAGTTTGATAATCATTTAGAATTCACGAAATATTAACCTATGGATTACCTTAATACAGTTAACATAAATTATTATTATCAAACGTGCATTTGAATTTAGTTCGCTCCATTTTTTGAAGCAACTCTTTCAGTTTGGTCTTTGATAGTTTCAATAACACCGACCGATTATGTACATAAATATTTTTAATGTTAAAAAATCGTATTATTATTGATAAATTGTTATAAATAAATATTGTTTTTCTTATTTAATAAATTGTTTATATTAATTGCTCTATGTATATGTCAGTCCGTCAAGTGTCATTCTGACTTGTCTTCCATCGGTTTTGATAAGGAGCACAACGTAGAGAGAGTATAGACAAGTGAAGCGGTGAGCGTACACCCGATAAGGACGGAAACATAGTACCACATAGTACATACCGTAGAGAAAAATCATAAAAATATCATCTAAAACAGTTGTAAAATTTATAACAAGACTTAAATTAGATGTTTCCTGAACATGCATGCAACAATTATTGCATTTAACCAAAAAATAAAGCACTTACATATGAAAGGTTATGTTTTCCACATTTCGCTCTGATCGACTTTTACAGCCTAAAATGCTACAGTTCACCATTATCACCACTTTCAGCAACACGTACCACACCTAACACAATATCCAGGAACTTTGAAAAATGCTTGAAATATGAAAATCGGCAAAAAACAAAGTGCTCCAAGCATAGAGAAAGTATAGACTAGAGTAGTCATTACAATAATAATAGTCGTGAAAACGAGACGCATTTATGCTTTATTACCTTAGAGGGAGCGAGACACATTATTGATTTTTTGTCTCTCTTTGCGTATGCGTTTTTATTGTTTGCCACACTTGAAAGTATGGCACACAAATCTCTTGGAGCACTTTGTTTTTTGCCGATTTTCATATTTCAATTGCTTGGATTTAGATCTGGATATTCTACAATAGACCACATACATGTGATAAACCAGCTCATTGAAAAGTGCCAAGAATACAACTACCCATTATATATGGCATTTGTAGACTACAATAAAGCATTCGACTCCTTAGAACATCACTATATTTGGAAAGCCCTGAAAAATCAAGGAATTGAAAAAAATGTATACTCAAACAGCACAGCAAAAATAAAGCTAGAAACCGAGGGAGAATCTTTCCCAATTCGAAAAGGAGTTAGACAAGGAGACCCACTTTCACCAAAACTTTTCTCATCGGTGCTGGAAGAAGTCTTCAGGAAGATGGAATGGGACAAGTTTGGAATTAGCGTCAATGGTACACCCCTAAACCATCTAAGGTTTGCAGATGACATAATCCTTATAGCAGATAACCCTGAAAGCCTTCAAACCATGCTTCAAGATCTATCATATGAAAGTAAAAAGGTGGGTCTAACAATGAACAAAACAAAGACTAAAATAATAACAAATAGATCCCAAAAAAAGATTAAAGTTGATGAGGGAGAAATAGAATATGTCAACACCTATATATATCTGGGTCAGCTAACAGCCTTCAGCGATCAAATGGAGTTAGAGATAGAGAGACGGGTTGCCAACTCATGAAAGAGGTACTGGTCGTTAAAAGAAATAATGAAAAGTAAACAATATAGCATTGCTATGAAAAGGAAATTATTCAACACGTGTATTTTACCTATCTTAACCTATGGATGCCAGACTTGGGCAAATACACAAAAACAACAACAAAAACTTATCACCTGTCAGAGAGCCATGGAAAGAAGCATGCTGGGCTATGTACGAAGAGATAGAAAAAGGGCCGCGGAAATAAGACAAACGACAAGAGTGGAAGATGTTGTAACTAAAACTAAAAAGCTCAAGTGGAAGTGGACGGGTCACATGCTCAGGGAAAATAAAAATAAATGGACTAAAGACATAACAGAGTGGACCCCTAGATTCAAAACAAAAAGAAAAAGAGGAAGGCAAAGAAAACGTTGGTCTGACGACATCAAAAAGATTGCGGGCCCACTATGGCATCGAACAGCTTTACTGAGGGATGATTGGAAGCTGCTGGAGGAGGCCTTTGTGTCGCAAAGACACGCCGACTAATAATAACTTAATTGTTACCTACCTTACCTATGATAATGTATACCTAACTATTGTAAAAAAGTGGGCAAATAAAGGCTAATAAATAAATAAATAAATAAAAATAAATTTTACAACTGTTTTAGATGATATTTTTATGATTTTTCTCTACGGTATGTACTATGTGGTACTATGTTTCCGTCCTTATCGGGTGTACGCTCACCGCTTCTCTTGTATATACTCTCTCTACGGCTCCAAGAGATTTGTGTGCCACACTTTCAAGTGTGGCAAACAATAAAAACGCATACGCAAAGCGAGACAAAAAATCAATAATGTGTCTCGCTCCCTCTAAGGTAATAAAGCATAAATGCGTCTCGTTTTCACGACTATTATTATTTTAATGACTACTCTAGTCTATACTTTCTCTATGGAGCGCAATCTTACATGGGTGTTAAACTGAAAAAGTGGCAACAAAAAGCGATAAATAGAGATGGCGCTGGTGTGCACAGAGACAGTTTGAGAGTATGGAGAGTATAGAATGAATGTAGCAGTAGTTGACGGAGTGAAGTGCGCCGAGTTGAATTTTGGTTGAACACTAGCCTCACCAGCGCCACCAATTTATCGTCCTTCGACTGACACTTTTATACGCAGAGATTGCCCTCCTTATCTCTATCCGCCTTGGGTTTCGGGCCGGGCTTCGTGTCTGTCTTCAAACAAAACAAAGTTTCGTTTTGATTTCGTTCGGCAAGCAAAGCAAAGGAAAATGGAAAGGAAAGGAAATGAACCTTCCAGTTTCGACTAAGGAAATTTAATTTTCCAATGATTTAACTTATATAATTTAGGTTTTTACTATTTTTATAATAGTTATGTTGTAAAAATATAGGTATTAAAATATTTTTTAGTAATCTAAAGAGCTAAAAGACAAAATGACCCGACCTCTAAGAAGAATATTCCATTGGGGACCAATATCGGTTTTTTGTAAGTATACGAACTTTAATATATTTTATAGTAATAGGTGCATAGTAATTACATTATTACTATTTATCTTTAACATCTTACAGAGCTTTACTTTTAGGTTGACTTTTAAAAACAAGTTAAAAAGAACACTGAAAAAATTATATTCATATTTTGATTATTGTTTGAATATTTCCAATTATTTTCAGGCATAATAAAACTTATAGGATGGGATATGGTGCATTTAATAAATATGTGGTGGCCACCACACAGTTCCATTGCGGCGTTCATACATGCTGCCGTGTTCCTGTCACTATTGACGTCAACAACATTGTTTTTTTTGCAATCTTTATTGGAAGGCCCAGGATTTGTACCACTTGGGTGGAAACCAGTGAGTGCACTACTTTATATTTATTTTGCAAAATAGCTGGTGCCCACGACTTCGTCCGTGTTCAAAATGTTATAAATGTTGGTTATGGGTTCAGATTTATGCAGAGTTAAAGACGTAAAAGTAATTTGTATGAGAATATTTATTTTAACTTTTTAAGATACAGAGATGCAACAACATAACAAAACACGAACTTATATTTTTCTATAAACAAAAGACAAAATTATAATTAACATATTTAAAAATAGAATCAACAGAACAAACAATATGTACAGTACTCTGAGGGAGTATGTAAGTGCATTGAGTGAATCATTCCAACAATAAAGCCTAAGCCTTCCTCGATAAATGGACTACCCAACACAAAAAGAATTTTTCAATTCGAAGTATAGTTCCTGAGATTAGCGCGTACAACCAAATAAACAAACAAACTCTTCAGCTTTATAAATTAGTAACTAGCTGCTGCCCGCGACTTCGCCCGCGTAGTTTTGTAAATTATATACTAAAACCTTCCTCGAGAACCACTCTATCCATAGGTGAAAACAGCATGAAAATTGGTGCAGTAGTTTTTGAGTTTATCGCTTAGTACACTACGATAGTAACTATTGCTAAGTCCGTTGTATTAATAATCATAACACAAGCCTATCATAGTGGCTAGTTACTTTGGGTACATATGATGAATGTGTTTGTCATCAATATTCTTTATTTTATTTGCATTTAAATAATTTTGTCTACAATATTTTTTTTTTTTTTTTTTTTTCAGGAGAACCAAGATGATACTGAATACTTACAATTTTGTTCAGTCTGTAAAGGTTACAAACCACCAAGATCACATCACTGTCGAAAATGTAATTATACTCTTTACCTGCTTTAAGCATTTAACTATTTTTAGTACAATTATATTGTGTATTGTAAAGTTTATTTTACATTATTTAATGAGGATACAATTAATAATATTTTTTAAAATATATCAAAGATTATTTAATTAATTCAGTATAAAGATTATTCCAAGTACATATTTTGTTATTAACACTTTAGCTGCCAAGAATTATTTTCGTGTCCTTTTCGCTAGAGCCGGATATATACGACAAATTGATGACACGTTTGATCTTGTGGCTAGCTAGCTGTTAACCAAACGGTTGCGGGTTCGAATCCCGCTGGGGCAAATGTGTTAACATTTACCTTTGTACCTGAGTCATGGATGTTTGTATTTATGAATGTATTTACAAAACAAAGTAATCTATATAGCATATATACTGTCTCAGCATTAGTTGCTTAGTGTGGAACTAGATGGTGCTGTGTGGAATGTGTGAAAAAAAAAAATCCTCTACTTGTATAATGCTTATTTTTAAATCATTGAGTTGCTTTTTCTTAAAAAAAAAAATTTAAAAAAATTACGTGTCAGGCTCTATTGGCACGACAATTCCTGCAAATTCAAGCGGTTAAAGGGTTAAATACATAGATTTAGTATTACTACCGTTCCGTTAGAATCTATGCTTAAATATTTCATCTTAATAAGACTATGATCATAACTAAAGCGATATATTTTGAAAGGTGGTCGCTGTGTACAGAAAATGGACCACCATTGCCCGTGGATTAACTGTTGCGTGGGCCACACCAACCACAGATATTTCCTCATGTTTCTCGCCTCTGCTGTCCTCGGCTGTTTGCATGCTTCTATTGTAAGTTATTCTTTATCCATATTAATATTATAAATGCGAAAGTATGTACGAGTATGTTTGGGGGTTTGTTACGCAATAACGGCTGAACGAAAGCGAATGGATTAAAATATATTAGCACACTTTTTATCCTGAAAAAAAAAAAAAGGTTGTTCACTAGGGATAATCTAAACTAAAAATACAAAAATATCAGAGAACTAAAAACACAGAGATGGCGTTCTAATCAGCAAAAAAAAATGTTTTTTTGCGTGCCCGAGTGCATGTAGTTTCAACTTTTTCTCTCAAGTGGTTTGTTTACACGAATTTTTGCAGTGAAAATGGATAAACTTGAATATAGTGTATTCATAAAAGTCTTGCTTTTGTTCTTGGGCAACGGTAAATACATACCTACAATCAATTTGATTATCTGGCTGTCTGCTATCCTTTAATGTAAATAATATATTAGATTTGTTTAAAACAGACTATTATTGTAATATTTTCAGGTGCTCACAGTGTGCATGTACCACGCAATCAATCGGTCGTGGTACATGCGACACGGCACGGGGAATGAACCCATGATCTACCTCACACTGACCACCCTTCTCTTGAGTCTGCTGGCCATCGGAATGGCTGTGGGTGTTGTGTTGGCTGTCGGAATATTGCTGTATTTACAGGTCAGTCAAAATTAGTATTTAAAAAAATCAAAAATGTGGCCAGTGGAAGACACGAGAGACAAATGTTTCCAAAACTCAATTTCCGTTTGATAGAAGACGGTGATGCTTATAATAATGGATGTTATAAACGTAATAGCAAATTTTCCAAGCTCTTCCTGAACGTAGTCACAGAAGTGGAAAATACGTCTAAATCCTTTATTTGTTTGTTATACTTTTTTTGATGTGATTCTATGATGTGCAAGATTCGAGGCGTGTTGCGCAACCGCACCAGCATCGAGGAGTGGATAGTGGAGAAGGCGCAATCGCGGCGGGCCGAGCGCGGCCTGCCCGCCTTCGAGTTCCCGTACGACGTTGGGTGGCGGGCCAACTTGGACGCCGTGCGGCTGCCGGGCTCGTGGGAGAGCTGGCCGCTGCGCGCCGGGTGCGGCCGCTTCGACCTGACGAGCGAGCAGCTGGCGCAGAAGGCGGACAAGCGCATGCGCGCGCGCATGTTCGTGTGCGCACGCGTGTACAGCGGGCGCTGGCTGCCCGTGCTGTCGTGGCCGGTGGCGGCGCTGTGCGCGCCCTGCTCCGACGAGCCCCGACTGCCGTTGCGGCCGCAAGAACGCGTGCGCGCCACGCGCCAACGACGGTCAGTATCCTCAGCCCAAAGTGAATGTTGCATTATAAGTTGTCACAGATACAGAGAAAGACATAGGGTGCTTGTCGTTCCAAAAACAAGTACTGTTCCAGAGAAATCATCCTAATAATCCTTACATACTCGTATTATAAAACAAAGTCCTCCGCCGCGTCTGTCTGTATGTCTGTCTGTTCGTGATAAACTCAAAAACTATTGCACCGATTTTCATGCTGTTTTCGCCAATCGATAGAGTGGTTCTTGAGGAAGATTTTATTATATAATTTACAAAGTTACGCGGGCGAAGTCGTGGGCAGCAGCTAGTATTATTATAAATGTGAAAGTGTGTATAACATTTGGATGTTTATTATGTTACTCAATAACGCAACGGCTCAACGTATTTGATTAAATTTTGCCATAGAGATACTTATCTGAATTAACATAAAGGATACTTTTTAATTTTAGATAAATGTTAGGTTAGGTTAAGAGGAATCTTCTAAAAATATAAATTATTTTATTGGTTGTTCTCTATCAGGTACTGGTTGTTTGGGGAAAAGCTGTTGGGGCCCGGGGACGACGGGGACCAGAGCCGGGGACCGCGCGGTTGGTTCCCGCGGGCCTCGGTCGTGCCACTCGACCAACTTCATCCCAACAAGACCAAGTAACCTCCCCCCTACTTATTCCACTTAACTAACTTAAGTAACCCACATGACGCAAATGACCAATCCTTAACTACCGTGCAATTTTTCTTAATGTAAAAATCGACTGATCGAAAAATCTGTATAAAAGTATTTTTTAAACAATATTGAGTTTATCTCAAAAACATACGCTTTTAAGAAAAAAAAACGTACTTTGTTTGTTTTTTGTACAGTCGCTCTTTAAATCGGTGTCATTATAAAAACGGTCGGTTTTTTTTTATTTAATGATAATAATAATGTATTATCTATTAGATAATATAAAACCTAATAGCAAATTCTTATTAATAAAATGGTGCCATGACATTTGACATTACAATACATTTCAGTCCTTGAAATTAAGACTGAACGTATTGTGGTTATTTAATTTCGGTCTTAAAACGAAAAAAACTTGTCAAATTGTCAGTTATTTTTATGGTTAGTTCACTTTAACATAATTTATTTTTTTTTATAAAAGATATGCATATTTTTCTAGAAGTAATTATTTATTTTAAATGTACTAATACTTCATTTGGTAAACAAATTCATATGCTATGATTTTTTTTAAATTAATTTCTCGACGTGGATGTTAGCTAATAAAGTGACAACTCAAATGTCATTTTAAAGTAATTTTGTCAGAATATTAATTTCTATACGTCTAACAATGAAATAAGTATAACTATAACATGACTGTTCAATGTATAGATATTTAATTAATGTAGTTAGATAATGGAATAAATGTTTTTTTAATGGAAATTTGTTATTGTATTAGTTTTTTTTTTTCACAGAACAATACTGTATTAATAGAGGAAAGAGACAATTTCTAAAGTGAAACATATATTTTATAACGACTGCTATAAAATAATTATTATACTTTAATTATTTTAAATAACTTTGTTTATCATAAATAGTATTGGGTTGTACCATAGAGTAAACAGTACTTACTATAGAGTAATTAGTACTTAACTAGTACTATTTATGGTTGT
This sequence comes from Synanthedon formicaeformis, assembly GCA_945859745.1. Taxonomy (NCBI): domain Eukaryota; kingdom Metazoa; phylum Arthropoda; class Insecta; order Lepidoptera; family Sesiidae; genus Synanthedon; species Synanthedon formicaeformis. The sequence goes on along the minus strand of OX243962.1, from coordinate 11,493,784 downwards.
ACTTTTATTATCAATTTTACTAAAAAAGAAATCAATTAGATATAATCATGAAGTTTTTTTTATTATAAAATATACTTGTATGTATATTTTATACCTAAATATTGTATTTTTTTTAATAATATAAATTTTAATTTTTAAAATATTTGTGAGATATGTTGTTTTATGATGGCATATCTCTGTTTTTTATAAATATATTTTTTTTATGTATACATCTAGTTTTAAGACAACGATCTCTATTCATTTGCTAATCGAATGGTAGTTTAAAAAAAAGAGGTCAGTGTTGCCAGTCACAAATAATTTTCTTTATTTACTCGTATATATTTTTACCAAGCTTAAAAATGGTAAAAATTGTAAGCATTTTTTAATTTCCTTGCGCAAAACTAATACAACTGTGATTTAATTATATCCTATTTCACAATGTATTATAGGAAATGTATTATTTGAATACTGATTTTTGTTATTGAAGACAAGGCCTTATTTATACATTTGAAACAAATAAAATTAGTATGTACAGTTGAATGAAATAAATCATAAAACTTTTAGTTTTTTTTTTTTCACTTTTTTTGAACTTTATCATCAGCATTACCCTTTCATTTTTAGAACGTCCATTGCCTGGATTAACATTTTAAATTTTGAACAATATCGAATATATAGTTTCTGCATTATAATTTTTCATGTCTTTATAAAAATACTTGTTTTTACTGGTACACTATTTGTCTTGTTATCTATTTTTAATTTTTTTTACAAGCGAGGAAATCTTCAAAACATATCAGTGTAGAGATAACACAGCACTCTTTCAAAAGGGTTATTTAGGAATAATTAAAAAAATATATCTTGTATTAAGTTTTTCAATATTGGCCAAGAATTCCATTGTCATTAAAAAAAAATGAGCAAGTATATAAAATTAGCTTATTATTTAGTTAAATAAAACCAAGAAGCTAGTGTAAATTTTTTATTGTGCGTAAAATTAGATTTTTCACAAAAGTACAAAAGAATCTTCTGTTGCGAAGATGAAATAAAATTACAAAACTTAAAAGTTAGTTTTCTTTCGTACAGAAAGCTTAGTAAACTAAATGTTATATTATTAGATTTTATCACGAATCATTAAAATAATAAATGCATATAAATTAATCAAACTTATCTACGAAAGAAAATTGTTGGGTTTTATTTTTCACAGTTTGGTACCGTTAGCAAACTCTTTTATTTGGACTTAAAACCTGTTGGGTTTCATTAAATATTACAAATATGCATTAATAAATGTGAATTGATGTATTTCATTAAATAATATAAAAACATTATAAATTTTAGGTAACCCAATTTAATAATTGATTATTTTAACTACAGTTCACGAATCCCAGAAATAACACAAATTGTGGTTACCTCGTATCCCAAAATTATTTATTTTTTAATTATTTTATTAATTATTGCATAAATTGCAAATGGTTATTGTGTTATCACACGAGTAATAGCAATTTTTATTAAATAGTAACACTGGATTAGATAATCTGGTATAGAGTTTAGTATTCGTTTTCCTCGTCAAGTTCTCCATCGGTGGAGTCTACTCCGACCTCCTCGTAGTCTTTCTCGAGTGCTGCCAGATCCTCACGGGCTTCCGAGAATTCTCCTTCCTCCATACCCTCACCAACGTACCAATGGACGAAAGCGCGTTTTGCATACATCAAGTCAAACTTGTGGTCCAATCTGTGGGTAGTTTGTTTACAAGTCAATTAGTAATATGTATTTACCTTGAAACTTAGGTAAAAATAGGGCTAATATATAATAATCTTCACACATTCCACACAGCACCACAGTACACATCCATGACTCAGGTACAAAGGTAAATGTTAATACAAACATTTGGCTCTGGCGGGATTCGAACCCACTAACGTTTGGTTAACAGCAAGGGTTCTCTAATATTTTTAAAGAATACTAAATTATTCCATTCTACAGACTAAATTGAATTCGTTTAGGGCTTTCTCAACCATCACTATAAGTTTTGATAATATGATAAGATACCTAGCCCAGGCTTCCGCTATGGCGGTGGTATTGGACAGCATGCAGACTGCCCGTTGCACCTTTGCCAAGTCACCGCCGGGTACCACAGTCGGAGGTTGATAGTTAATGCCCACCTGTGGGAAATACACATGTTAAACATCTTTACTAGTGATGTGCTGGATATCCGTATCCGTATCCGCGGATATCCGAGGGAGAAGAAAGATTCGTATACTTTTGGCGGATCTTTTTACGGATATTTTCCCTTATTAATTTTTAATTCATATCTGAAATTCTACACATATGTGATTAGGTAGCAATGAAAAACTATTAAATTCCATTCAGATTATTTTTTATTCCTTAAAATCAAACGTTTGTCACCTTTATAATGCAAACGTCAAGTGGCGGGCGTCAACTATATTTTCAAGGTCACGCGCACCGACACCGATTGAGTAAGAAAGTTAAGATCCGTAACCGCGGATCTTGACACCAAATATCCGTATACGCGGATCTACATTTTTAACGATCCGGCACATCACTAATCTACACTTATGTTAAAGTGGCCCACTGTGTTCCGTCTAGCAGAAGGGCCACCCCCTTAAGGAAATTCCTAATCCCCTTAAGAGATCCCAGATCCTTCTCCCCTCCCTAATCTTTCATAGTATCTGAGTCTATGTTATGTATCTACCGTACTCCATATTTTTTATTTTTTTGAGTTTATATGCGACAAACGAACCTTCAGCATTATGAATAAACCCTACTAATAATGCGAAATTTTCAAGGAATGTTTGTATGTTTGTTTACTTTTACTACGTGTTTCTATCTGTTTCTTGTGGATTTTATCGTAAAAAGATCCAGTTTACCTTGAATCCAGTTGGGCACCAGTCGACGAATTGAATAGTTCTCTTGGTCTTAATAGTCGCGATGGCTGCGTTCACGTCCTTCGGAACTACGTCGCCTCTGAAAAATTTATCACTCGAATAGAAATGGGTCCATAAGATTTTCATTACGCAATATATGTGACGGAGACATACCTGTACAACATGCAGCACGCCATGTACTTGCCGTGACGCGGGTCGCATTTCACCATCTGTAAAAACGTTATTTATATATATGTCTTAGCTAACTGATTCGGTTTAGAAAGCTGTATCTACGGAGTGGACACCGAAAAGACTCATCCATAGTTGTTCTTCTCAAATAAATATTTCATTAAAATAAATAGTAGTATATAATATAGCTGAATAGTTCTGTTTTGTAATTGTTGAACGCGATCTCTGAAACTACCAGTCGAAGATTTTAAGGAAGGGAAAAATATATATTATTATTTAATAAAAAACGAACTAATAACCCGGACGGGGGAAGCGACACAATGCGGCCGTCCGATGAGCCTATGATTATCTCATTGCCCGATGAGTTATTTAATATCTTATGATTATCTAAAATGTGACCTGGTTGGCTGGCTCGAAGCATGCGTTGGTGATTTCAGCAACGGTGAGTTGCTCGTGGTAGGCCTTCTCGGCAGAGATGACAGGGGCGTACGTGGCCAGTGGGAAGTGGATGCGGGGGTATGGCACTAGATTGGTCTGGAACTCCGTCAGGTCCACGTTTAGAGCTCCGTCGAAGCGGAGGGATGCTGTGATTGAAGACACGATCTGAAACCATTTTTTTTTCATCAGAAAAGATTTCGTCAACAATATTATTATTATTATTATTATACTAGATCAAGGCAGCGCTTGGCCGCGATCTCACTTGATGTTAGGTGCAGATGCGGCCAAAGATGGACCACGCTTACCTGTAAGTGCCCATTTACCCTGGACTTGAAGACCCCGAGGTTGTAATTTTGGGGAAACACGGACGCAGGCAATGAGTTCAACTCCTTAGCAGTTCGGACAAGGAAGGTGGAACTATAACGCTTCGTGCGCGACCGGGGAACATCAACCACGAAGAGATGAAACCCCCGCCCGCGCCTCGTGTTCCGCAAGTGGAACGGCTCTGGCCGGATCAGATCCCATAGGATGGACGCACATTCTCCATGGTGTAGACGATAGAAAATCGATAGGCATGCTACTATTCAATATTAAATTTTCAGTTTTTAGTATTTCAGTAAAGTAAACAGATCTTGGAAAAATTCACTTAGGGAATCTTTACATTTCAATAAATATTTAGAAATATTCTACATGATACATGTCAAAGACAAAGTCGCAAAAGCCAAGATTTATATCAATCTCTGCCAAAATTCTGCCATTTCTGAGCTTTTTTTGTATTAAGTACTTAGAGCTGGCTCGATTAAATTTTTATATAAGTTTTCACACCTGTCCAATAAGCCGGTTGAGGTTAGTGTAGGTGGGTCGTTCGATGTCAAGATTCCTCCTGCAGATGTCATAGATGGCTTCATTGTCCACCATAAAGGCGCAATCTGAATGCTCGAGGGTTGTGTGCGTGGTCAGAATGGAATTGTAGGGTTCTACCACTGCCGTAGATACCTGTCAATTATGTCATTTAATTCAAAGATTAAGTTATAAAAGCCCCCTTTTTTTGGTTACAGTAATGCCAATGGTTACCTGAGGTGCAGGATAAATGGAGAACTCTAATTTGGACTTCTTTCCATAATCAACCGATAGACGCTCCATCAGCAGTGAGGTAAAACCGGAGCCGGTTCCACCGCCGAAGGAGTGGAACACAAGGAAACCCTGAAAATTTTAACAGTCCACAGACGTTGTTTTATCCGATGGATTTCCACCATGTGACATAGAAAATTCTCATCGTGTAAAGATAAAAGAGCACAATTAAAGTTGCTAACCCGTACAGAAGACCACCGTGAAATATGCAGTTTTCGGTGAGTGAGTAAGGGATGCCAGAGCCCATTACCCCATCCCTACCTTATGCCTTACCTGTAAGCCCGTGCACTGATCAGCCAGTTTCCTGATCCTGTCGAGGACCACGTCGACTATCTCCTTGCCGATGGTGTAATGGCCGCGGGCGTAGTTGTTGGCCGCATCTTCCTTGCCAGTGATAAGTTGTTCCGGATGAAAAAGTTGACGGTAAGTGCCGGTGCGGACTTCGTCTGAAATTATCAGAGCAGTTGCGGTGAAAAGAGAGAAATGGTTTACTTAGTTAGTATAAGTCAAACATAGATTTTTTTCCTTTGCGTTATATTATACTAGTGATGTGGATGTGCCGGATCGTTAAAAATATAGATCCGCAGATACGGGTACGGATATTTGGTGTTAAGATCCGCGGATACGGATCTTAACTTTCTTATTCAATCAGTGTCGGTGCGCGTGACCTTGAATCGATAGTTGACGCCCGTCACTTGACGCTTGCATTATAAAGGTGCCAAGTGTTTGATTTTAAAAAATAAAAAATAATCTGAATGGAATTTCAGCTATGAATTAAAAATTAATAAAGTAAAAGATCCGCCAAAAAGTAACGGATACGGATCTTTCTTCTTCCTCGGATATCCGCGGATACGGATACGGATATCCGGCACATCACTATATTAGGTATACTAGCGACCCGCTGCCGGTTTCTTCTGGGATGAATTTTTTTTTATAAATCTGTCGGGTGGTTTAGAAGTAGTTAGCGGACACATGGCGAAACCGGGAGCGGGTTAGCGACCCGCTGGTATTTGGTATAAATATAAAGATGTCACTTTTTCAACACCTTTGAAATTGTTATAGTTGAACAAACTAGTGGGCGAACACTAGTTTACTAAAAGGGTCAATTTAAATGATTAAAAGTAAAAGCACTCAAGTGGTTTAATTAATATAAATTGAAATAAAGCAACTTATGTCCACTTAAAATGTGTAATTGCATTCACTTAGTGTCGGAATCTGAAATGGTCATGAAGATAAAGGCGGAGTGAGTGCCCGCTCGCAACAGAAGACTCCCTTGCACAGTTATAACATATTGTATCTTTATGCGTTTATACATTTATGCATATTTTCGTCTCAATTTTGCAACTACATATTCTCATGAGATTAGGTTTGGCTGTTTTGACAACTCTCGAAATTAATTTTGCAGACATCCTTTTCTTTACAAGCTGCAACGTTTTGAGATACATATATGTATAGTACAGGGCGTCCCAAGACTATGCGACATGAAGGAAAAGTACCTTAAATATCGTAGATGGGATATTTTGCTGAATGAAGACTTTATGTTATTTTTAAAAGTTAATAATACTGCATTCAAAGATTTTCTAAAAATTACTTGCTTCGTCTGGGAATCGAACCGACTTAAATGTGAAAAAAAAATTTTTTACGAATCAAAAAGTTTATTTTTCAATAGGGTAAAGCGGGGCTAGTTGAGCATATGGGCAAGTTGGGCAATCGAAATATCTCGCAAACTATTCACCGTACGCATAGGCATGATATGGCGGAAAGAAGGGGTCGCGGGAGATGTAATAATCGCGCGATCGCTAGTTGCAGCTCGACAAGCGAGTGAAGCACCAGGGCGTTTTTTTTATTTTGTGACCAAATAGTAAAAAAATCGTTAATCGCAAGTTTTCATCTGTATTAGTCAAATGTTATCTGTTTTCAATCAGGTAAGTGTTAATCTTCCATAAAATTATTGTACTTTTGATATGTAAAGAGGTTCTGGGTATAATTCTTACGGTTTTTTTGTAACCTCACTTTTGTTATAAAATTTCGGGTTGGGGTTAGTTGAGCTATAGTTGCTCAACTTGCCCCACGACTCAAACAACTAAAGTAATGAATTTTTTTTAGGATGTGGACTTACAAGAGGAAGACAACAAGATGTTCTTACACTACTGAAGACTTAAATAATGCTGCAAAGGCTGTCAACGACGAGGGAAAAAGTGTGAATTCCGTCGCCAAAGAATTCGGTATCAAAGAGATGACTTTAATAAGGTTTTTGAAGAAATAAATGAAGGTGGTGATGCATCCATGGGCTATGAAACACCGAGGCAAGTATTTTCTCCTACACAGGAGGATTCTTTGAAAAAATACTTGCTACAAATGGCATCAATCTTCTATGGATATTCTCCAAAAGACGTCCGTCGCCTTGCCTACGAGTGTGGTGCTAAATTTGGTATTGAAATACCACCCAGCTGGACTGCAAATAAGATGGCCGGAAAAGAATGGTTCTGATTTTAAACAGAAAGACTGAATCTAATTCTGAAGTAATATTAAGATTCGTTGATGTTTTGTTGATTCTAGTTTCGGTTAATTATTCAAAGAAAATTACTTTAAGTTTTGTTGTTCTGTCACTAAAAGACTATAAATAAAGAGCTGATTGTCTAACAGATATTTTATTTAATCTCTAGTTAAAATTGAACCCAAGGTTTGGCTAGACATTCTTAGTGCTCAACTTGCCTCGTACCCATGCTCAACTTACCTCTCCTATGGGGTACGTTGAGCATGTTTGACCTTCTGAACATAAATAGTTGTAGCTCTTAAATCTGACTTATTAACATTAAATTACATGGATACTTTTGCTAAGGGATAAATTAGTAATCCATCAGATCGCTAACAACTTATTGAGACTTATCGATGAAAGTCTCGAGACTTTCATCGAGAAAGTATGGCGAGAACTTGTTTTGAAATACACGCGAAAAAACTATGTTTCCATTGCATACTTAGCTGTACACACTCGTAGAATATATGAGCATGTCCACGGATTACCATATCGGGAGCGCAAAAGAAATCATGCAAAGCAAAAAATCATCGCAACGCGCTAAAACTACACATTGAATATAAAATATACACATGATTCTATTATCATAATTAATTACAATGTGGTTTTTGTTAAAAATATTTCCTTATCTTTATTTAACATTTAAATTGGATGTTCTATGTTATTATATAGAACGCGAAATAACTGTTTCAGTAGGTACCTATATGTTTATATATATTAAAAACATTTTATTCAAACTTTATCGTTCATATGTTTTTGTAAAGGGTTGAATATTTTATTTTTTCTTTTAGATGATACCTCATTCACAGTAGGTACTTTTATCTGAATGAAAGAAACTATAATAAGTAAGTATGTTCTCTTCTATATCATATCCCTGACAACATGTAGTATGCATAATTTAAAGATGATCGGTTCAAGATTTAAGGCGTGACGGCGTATCAAACTAACAAACTCACTTTCGCATTTGTAATATTAGTTAGGATAACACATAACGGAAGTTAATCAGAATAATGAGTTACAAAACCAGTTTTAATGTTAGATGTGCTGATGTGCAAGACATGCGGCGAAGACTGGTACATCTCACCACAAGTCCAAGGAATCGCGTGTGACTAGTGTACTGTGTGGTCATCCATGACGTCTCGTATTTATACTAGTTATATTAATTTTAATTACGATTATGATACTATTAATTTTTACGGTTATGTATCTCAAAAGGGAAAAAAGCGTAGTATTATAACACTTGTTTGTAAAAAAAAGTGTGAACATTCGAAATTCAAATCTCAGCTAAACCCGATCAAAATTTTTCTGTATTTTTTTGTATAATAATATAATATTGATATTGGCCATTCGAAGAAATAATTATGTTTTCTTAATAAAATTTAGATACATCATCTATATATCTGTATAACAAAGTCACTAGCGATTTGTTACGTGAATATCGGATAGGTACCTCTATATTACGAGTAGGTATATTATATGTAACTATACATATATCCAACGAATTCATATCACTACATATTATAAAACAAAGTCCTCCGCCGCGTCTGTCTGTCTGTCTGTCTGTTCGCGATAAACTCAAGGAGGAAGGTTTTATAGTACCTATACTAGCTGGCGCCCGCGACTTCGTTCGCGTTGAAAGAAAAAAAGTAGCTTATCCTGTGTCCTGTACGTCTAAATATTTATCTACCAAGTTTCATGAAAATCGGTTAATTCGTTTAAGAGTTATGAAGGAACATACATACAGAAAAAAATTGTAAAAATGGTCAATTTAGTTTCAGTATCCTGTATAGAGCCTATAAACACGATATCTCTGAAAACAAAGTAACTTACTCCATGACCAACCCTTACAGATTTATTATTAGTATTGATAATTTACAAAGTTATGCAGGCGAAATCGCGGGCAGCAGCTAGTGTACTATAAATACAAAAAAATCGCTTAGCTATAGTGTTGTAATTAAATTTTGGATGTAGATTAATGTAACTACAGCATTAAACTGCACCCCCCGATTTTGTTATCATCACTTTTATAAGTTTATTTCCACTATGGAAGCTAAATTTTCGAATTATTGATCCAGATTTTTCCATGATACAATGTTAGTTAGTGTTTCGGCTATACTCTAGCTAGAGTAATGACAGGTTTCCGTGCTGAGCGCTAATATAATCGCAGCGGGCCGAGTAAAGCCTTCGGACAATGACCTATGCTGTCTCCGAGCACTGACTTTATTTTTATTTCTAAACAATTATGTGATAAAAAGAACTGTACGCTCGATTGTAATAAACACCTTTTATCAGCCTATAAACCTATAATAGGGATAATTTCAAAATAGAATAATTATTAATATTATTAACGGAAAAATAATAATACGTAACACTATTATTATCTAACAGTTCTAAAACTACAGTAACGTATGAGTGACATGGACTTATTGCAACCCTTATACGAGTATTTAAAGTCAGCATTAGAAACGTATAAAATTGAGCATGAAGACATAAGCCATTAGAAACTTTCTAAATAGGACATTTGAAAAGATCATCAGTCTCATGAAATGAACTGCTACTTATGTGTATAGATATAAATATAAATAAATAGTTGGTTGGTCTAGTTTCCAGTTTTCTGGAAGAAACTTCATGATTTCTAATCCACCCAATTGAAGAATTATAGGAGTCACTACTCGCAGCTGTGATGTTGCTACTTACGTATAAAAAAAATACAGTGGCACTCCGGCAGAAGTGAAAACCTGAACAATTACGTGTGTATTTTTTGAATCGTCAGGAGATATTTTACAATATATGTACATACTTATATAGGTATGCCGGTTACACGGTTACGGTAACGAGTTCAATAGTTTTTTCCCATATCAAAAACAAAAATGCCCAACACGCCTATAAAGAAGCTTTCACTTCAAAAACTAAAAAAAAAAAAAAAAAAATTACCTACGACAGTCGGTTCCAAATCAACAAACACAGCCCTTGGCACGTGTTTTCCAGCCCCTGTTTCGCTGAAGAAGGTGTTGAAGGAGTCGTCTCCACCGCCCAGAGTCTTGTCGGACGGCATCTGGCCATCGGGCTGGATGCCATGCTCCAGGCAGTACAACTCCCAGCAGGCGTTGCCGATTTGTACACCAGCCTGGCCGATGTGTACTGAGATGCATTCCCTCTGAGAAAAAAAAGAAAAAAAGATCTATAAAGGAAGGCACACTCCTATAAGGCTTACTATTACTAGGAGCAGTTTACATCCTGTAGTGGACAAAAAAAGGGCTGATGAAGATGATTATGTTTATCCAGGTTTTTAGGTGTTTCTTTGCTTCTTTTTTCTGTAGTTTATCGTAATAATTTATCGATACTTCTAATTTGCCTTATTTTATAAACGAACTCTTAATTTCAATTGAATAAGCTGTAATTTATATGAATTAACTACAAGAGTAGAGTTCACTGACTCAAAACAGAACATGTACTTTAGAAAAGGTGTAAGCACCTATTTAAAACACAAAGGCCTAACACGCCTAACATAAAAGGTTAAAAAGCAAACTTCCGTTGACAAATGAGGAAATTATCAAAGAAAATTGTTTCGCTTATTCACGACGTGAGTCGTGGTTGAATTACCCCTATTTAGTTCTTAATATTTTCTTTAGGGAAGGTGTTTCTTTGTTGCTCAGTGTGTGATAATTTATCATGGTATAGTCTAATTTGTGAGAGCCAAGCGATTTATTAAAAATCATTCGGGCATACCCCAGTCTTCATCTGACTTCATTGTTTCTGTTTCGAGTAAGGGAAGTCAGAGCTAATTTACCAGTCTGACAAACTAAAACTGCATACTATTAAATGGATATCTATTTAAAAGAATTAAATTACAGCCATCTTCATTTCAAATGACAATGAATGATTTCAATACCAACTAATTAGTCTTAAAAATTGGAATCTAGCTACTTTTAATTAATTTTTCGTGGATAATTAAGTCATTGGAATGGTACCATCAATGAAATTGGTATGGCGATTACTTCAGCGCTGTGGATCTAAAATATTTTTGAACTTTCTACACGCGCAAAGCCTCAGAGAAAAACTTGTAAAGGAGTAAATAAACCCTAAACTGAGGCAATTACAATTGTTTCGTAGCAATCCCGCTCATTTCTCCTGACTTAGACACCCGCCGATACTTTATAAGAGTTGCGTGTTTTATTTCTATTCTTTCTAAAGTAATGAAGAAATTAGGTCAAAAAGTCGGATCATTATACCGTGGGGCGACGACCTGTTTCTTTTACAAATTTAGTTTATCAAGTTAGGAAGGTACTAAAGTAGGTACCTAACCTATTGATTTTTTTATATTTTATTTAATTACATATATGAATTCCAAAACCAAAATCTTAACGTTATATGGTTCATTTCTATACATATTTGAGAGAAGTGTAGGTACCTAATTCAAATTAATTCGTTTCATTAATTAAAAAAAAGGTTAATATTCAGCTCAGCTTATTTCATTTTTTAATGATAATGTAAGATTAAATAGGTTCCATAAAAACATTTTTAATCTTCACTCTATTTTTATTAGGGTTTCCGAAAATAATAATAACCACGATCTTGAGAAAAAAACCCTGAAAGAAACATTACTCTCGTAACTAAAAGTATACGATTTTAGTTACGAGTATCTTTTCCCGGTGGTCTTTTGTTAGGGGTGGTTTTATAATAATTTTAAAATAAAGTGGTGGTATTTAAAGATTGCCTCCATATACACTGATAGATATACTATATAATAAAACTATATTAATAGTATTTTACTTTATAAAAGAATAAGAATAATGAGTCATGTTTCTTATGATGGGTACTAATGTACAATGGAGCAAACAAGTAAATGTTTATTCATGTACTAAGCCAGTGATAAATGTTACACATTCGTCACGCACCAACTGTTCACTGGTATTCGATGGCCTATTACATTTTGTAAAACCCATTAGATATATTACTTTATACTAGGATCTTCCTTCTAAAATTTATTCACGTGTTTAAAAATCTGTCAAAACATGAATTAGTATAAAAAAAAAAATTTTTTTACAAAATAAGTGTACCTAGATATAGAAACATTATGTAAAACGGAATATTTATTTAAGGACGGTCCATATTAGGAAGAGACAGGAAAGTTCAGGAAGCTGAAACTTTTTGCTCCAATAACTTTAAATTTTAGTTCACAAAACCTTTTACTACCGATGAAAATTCTATAACATGACTGATTGTTTTTACTTGATATACATAATAAGCCTGTACTTTTGTTGAATTTGTTCCACATTTGTCAATAACCCAGGTTATTGACAGGTTAATCGTTTTCAGATAAAGGCTGCGTGACGGTAGTGCCTTTGGCGCGGTGATGATAAAAATGGTCCGATCGCCGTGTGGTACCATTCCAGAACGCAAATGAATCCTCATCAATCAACCACACAGTATATGAGGCGAGTCGAAGAAAACACCAATCTATTTAATTCTCTAATTTCAACTTTATATTGTGTTGAATACAGGTTAATTACAATTAGCGCCTCTTTCACCAACTACAAGTGTTGATTAGTTACTTTTAGAAATCATTTTCTGTTTTATTGAATTATGCACTCGATTTACTGCATCATTCGATAGGCGAATTTTTATTATTATTTTATATTTAATGTTTGGGACGTTTACCGTACAAACAAAGGTATATATCAGCTAAATTATTCCCGGTGACAGGTCACTTTAAGTGACGGTTTAGCCTACTTGACGTTGGTGAAAGAGGCGCTTTAGTGTTACCAAATTATTTTTTATTGAAAATGCTCATAAATAGTTTAAAAAAAATGTGTGTGACAGCTCCGACGCAGGACTGTAGTTTACTCCTTACGAACGATTATAAAAAATAAGTTAAATAAATATATTTTAAATAATAAATAAATAATTTAATAAATATAATGAAAACATATAAAATACAATATATTATTATGTAAGTATTATATTATATTAATATGTATTGAAGCATAGGTATTGTAGCTTGTAACGCGTAACGTGTGACGTGTCTTTTGTTTTTACTTCCATAAGTTTTCATACAACGGGCTTATATACTCGTATTAAGGAGTTAACTCCAAAAATAAAAATAAATTAGATTCATAATATATTGAAAATGGCATGTAAAGTTATCGTTTCACTCAGAAAATAGAAAAACCTGTAATATTTCTTTGAAAATACTACTAAAATCGTGTAAAACCTTGTTGGAATCTCTTGAGTGTAAAACATACTCGTCAATCAGGATTTTCTATGTAAAAGTTTACCAACTTAAGTAAAGGTTGATAGGGTTACGGTCCACTTGACGGTAGATTACCTATTACCTATTAACTTGAGCAAAGTTTTAAGGATTGCGTTAGAATTGGGAGGGATTACCTACCTAATTACCTACTTGTTGGAATTATACCTTTATGGATAGAATAATGAATATAAACTGCTTACGTAAATCCATAAATTATTTTGCCAATTGTTTAATTCCCTACAAGGACAATAATATATCTTAATACGAAGCAAATTGTTTACCAAACTTGTAAGTATTTGTAACAAAGTGTCCTTAAACGGAAGTGTAGGCGTTTAATTGTTTCTAATTTAAAATCGTACCATAAAATTGGTTTGCTTGACGCCCACAAGTTGAACTCTACAATTTAACTGTCGTCCCCAATTACCGCACAAATTAACTTCGTAAAACAAATGAATGAATGCCTTAATTGTACTTCTCGACACGGTCTGAAGGATAAAAACAATGATCATCCAGTTAAGGTACGACAACCATGGCGAACCAATCAACTATAGTAGATTTATCTAACGTTTAGTGTAGCATCATACTAATATAATATACTAGGTGTTGAGAAAGAAAAAGTAGCCTATCCTGTGTCCCGTACGTCTAAATGTTTATCAAGCAAGTTTCATGAAAATCAGTTGATTCCTTTAAGAGTTATGGAGGAACTTACATACATGACATACAATACTTACACTTACAGATTTATTATTAGTATTGATTGATGATTGATATATTGATTAACTCGTAACCTACGTATAAATGCGTAAGTTTGTGAGGATAAAATAATAGTTGTTCCTCATCCATTCATAAACTACTGACACGATCTTAATGAAACTTTACATAACAGTAATATACATAGTTTAGGCCTTTTATATTGTTCCCCATATAGCGATTAAAAGTTCATTTTCCTCGTGTAGCTTAGAACTAAAGTTTTTTTTTCTTGTTTACATCTAATCCTCGAATATAGATTATTCTGTTAGATTTACAAAAAATGTTATGATTCAATTATTCGACCTTGGTTTGTACAATATTACAAACAAAAACAACTTGGGAGTTCTAGAGAGCTATTTGAATGTGTAATTCAAAAAGAATACGTTTAATCTTGATGTTACATATTAATTCAAACAAAAACTGTAAAATAATTTATTACAGTTAAAAACAAAAAAAACTCTTTCTATAGATAACAAGCAATTGACGATAAGTAAGAATTAATAGACGACTCTGTATTGTGCATGCGTATTAATGAAAGTCAATAATACTAAGTTCACTATAATAATAATGAAAAAAAGTAGATATGTGTGTTTGATAAATGTATCGGGACTACAATCAGTCGTGCAAGTCAATTATGTGATGATTGCATGTAATAGAAGCACGACTGCGGGTCAACGAACTCAACTAATTTCCACCACTGCTGGTTGCCAACTCACAAAATGAGAAAAAAATTGAAAAAAAAAAAGCTGAAAGCATTCAGAGACGCATTGTCTGTGGTGTCATGGCCCCAAGGCGACTCTACGGCGAGATTACAGTAGCATTACCTACTTACTCGTATATTTGTGGGATGCAATCATCAATAAAACGTTGGTGATAGCGCAACTATTTGACGTTTTAAAAAGTGATCTATATAAACCTATATAAAGTACTAGCTGGTGCCCGCGACTTCGTCCGCGTTCTCGATAGCCTGACTTCCTCGATAAATGAACTATCCAATATAAAAAGATTTTTTCAATTCGAACCAGTAGTTCTTGAGATTAGCGCGTACAACCAAACAAACTCTATAACAAACTTTATATATTGGTTACACCTATATCTGATATTGTTTGTCCTGACTGAGTATAAAAAGCTGATATTAGGAACATAACTTTATTTTGTAACGTAGGCGAGAGAGTCGCTAGTAAGATAAAGTAAAAGACTAACTAAGTAAATATTAATATTTATTGTATAGAACTTTGTCAAAGTAAACCGTGATTAAGAATTTTGTAGTGACAGTAGGTCACATTAGGCTGAGTAATTAAAATTTGCAACCTGATCAACAACAGTAAAACCTTTACACAAAAGTACTCGTAAAATGAACCACTTGTGCTATTGGGTTTCGATACGCGAGGAAGCCACATTTCGTTCCCCGAAGCCCAAGTTACCTTTAGCTTTAGTAGTAATTGAAAAAATATATCATTTAATAAAAAAGTATCACACAGTTAGCAACTCAACATTGACCGGAATGTGTATATCACATTACGGGAGGGGTTTTGAGGAGTGAAGGGGAGAGACAGGAAGGACAGGGGAGGGGATAGCGATGACGTCACAAAGCACTCCCCAGACCGGTGACTCAATGACTGAAAACGTCGACTCGTTCAGTAATACAACTCTATAGTATGTAGGTACCTACTTTCCTACTTAGGTGAGTTGAGGGTGGAAGTTGTCGCATCTGTCTCACTATCCGATACCTAGTATCCTGTGCTTTCTTGTGCAAAAATATTTTCTTACTAATGACTAAGTCCATAATGGTTGCGAATCCTTAACTAATATAATAAATGCGAAAGTGAGTTTGTTTGTTTGTTACACTTTCACGACTACTCAACCAATTTTCATGAAATTTTGTATACACGTTGTCAGGGATACAGAGGACATATTGAACCTTTCATCCAGAAAAAAAGTACTGTTACCGAGGGATCATCTAATAATAAAAATAAAATAATAACACCGGATAAAAATATATGAGCAAGATTGAATATTATTATTTTTTCGGTTTAATTTTGAAATGCACTTTTATCATGATGATTGTTGACGTCTTGAAGTTTCGATATAGCTGCAGTGGGAAAAAAGACTGTATGAAAAATACATTTGCAATTGCTACTCATAGTGAATTGTACAAGCAAAGAGCAGACTTAAATAAAAGTTAAAACCATGTTCATAGGCGTGAAGGCGCCTTTGAATCTGGTGGATGACCGTTGTTGTCGATTGCGTCATCATCGCGAAGATGCACGTGCCGAAAGTCATAACACTAAAGAAAGAAAGATCTTTCCAATCTATCTATTACTTTACTAATAAAAGCTCTAATATTTATAACAAACTTTTTCAGCCTAAAGACAAATATTAACAGATGACGTTAATTAATTTGCTGTGAAACAGTCAAAGGAATACTATGTATTATTTCTAGGCACTACAATATATTATATTTGGACTCAAAAGTATAATAGGGTTAAAATAATATTTCAATACTATTAATGTAGTTGGAGGCAAAACAAATTTCAAGACAACAATGTGTAACACGTTGAAAATATGTAAAAGTTCTTTAACGAGTAAAAGTTATAATTAGTCCGGCTTTTAAACCGTTTCGAAGAAGAGCTTATGCGACTATGCGTAGCGATGATTTATTGTATGAATCACCACTTATACGAAATAAAGTATTCATTTCCAAACAGATCACTAATTCTTTATTTTAAAAAATAAAATATGTTGCGATCTCGTCTCGACGCGCGAAAAAAACAACATTTTTGTTAAAAAAAAGAAAAAAAATTTGATAAAATATAAAAAAGGGAAAATAAGTACATTTTTTAACAAAGACTCTTTTTTGTCGAAGAATAATAAATTTATTCTTATCATTTAAATTTAAAAAAAATTAAATTTATTAATTTATTTACTTTTATATTAAAAATAGTACATATATTTAAAAAAAAGTTACGAATTTTGTATGGAAGCAATGTTTGTTATTTTGTTGTTAATAATGTTATGGAAATATTCATTAGTGAGGGTGGTATTTATTCTAATTGCACTAATTATATGGCGTGTACAGAGAGAGGACCCACCCACAGCTCACCCCCGACTTTTACATTTCATATTACTCACGCGTTGGGAGCGCCGCCCTTGGGATACCTAACGGTATCTAGATTAAAATTTCATCGTGATGATACTATACTTTGTAATTTACTATGGAAATTAATTTAATCTGTGAGGAATACAAATTTATGTTTTCGTTCATTTCGTGTGGAACAAATTACCTAGCTTTTCCACCTTCCTAATTTTCAACATTCTCAACATAGTTGTTTGAGATCGTCGACTAACATACTTCATCTTCGAGGCTCTCATCGCCAATGCGAATTTGAGGAAACCAACCAACCAGGAAACAGTATTACAGTCAGTATATTGTCCACTTTTCGACCTTGTTTGAACTAGTAGAAAAAATGGCTCGAAATTGCTTCTTTTTTAGTATGTTTAAAACAAAAAAAATATAGCTTGAGTGAATAAAATAACTTGTAATATTTGTAATTAAAATAAGAGCAGATTAAAAATGATTAATATTAAAAATGATTTATTGAAGATATTATTAAAATTTCAAAAAAAAAAATTCCAAACTGCAATTTTTTGTAAAAATCTATTATTATGTGTATCTGTTTATCTTCTGTTTTGTAAACATAAACAAACATACCAAACTTTTAATCTATGAATCTATTACCTATGAATATCTGTGTCAATTTATACATATATCTACCATCCGCTCTCAGTGAGACTCCACGGCAATCATGATCTATCCATACCACTGACCACTTCTACCCATTGACATGACATGACATGACATGTCAAAATGAATCTGTTATCTTTGTTTATTAAAACATTGATAAGTATAATTTTATCGTAACGCTACTTGATTTGTGATTAACATTTTAATTCTGCCTCTGTTAACTTAATCTAGGTCAGCCTAGGGGAAATGGGGACCGGATAACGACGAAAATTATAATACTAGCTTTTGTCCGTGACTTTGTTCGCACCCCTTTTTTTCTTAGGCGTTAAAACACTTATTCAATCTTAATTGCTCAATATTTTTGTCAGGCGTTGAATTACTTTTTTTTAGGATGACGGTCATCCGATGACCCTTAGGGAATAGTAGTTTTTTTTGGATGAAAGGTGCCCTATGTCCTTTTCTGTACCCCTGACAAGGTGTATGCAACGTGACAACGTGTGTTCCGTTGATATTTAAGGCGTGACAGCGTAACAAACAAACTCACCTTCGTATTTTTATTAATTATTTTTTTATTATTATTTATTGAAATATGTACTGTATAGATTATAATTAAATGTATAAAAATGTAAAAATATGGGTCTAGAAGAATGCAAATAAATAAATTTAAATTTACAAAAAATCTTGTTGAAGTATCTATCTTGACCTGGATTTGAAATTAATTCCTGAACTCATCAAATCAAACATAAAAAAGTGTCATTGTACAAGGCTTAACGCTGATTGGCTATCAATCCATAGGTAAAAAAATCGGCAAAAGTTTTTATGTACTAATCCAACATTAACACAGTAAGATAGAGTATTTGATTGTTTCGGTACAAATGTAAAATTTTATAGCAAATACATAGCTGAAAGCTCACTCAAGGTAAAAAAAAGTTTACTGTTCGTGACTTATCGCCGTTACTCTTTCTGCTCTTATTTGATTTGAACTTGTTTCAGAAACTTTATCAAATTATATTATGTTCTTTCATGTCTATTTTTTTCTTGTTCTAGATACTTATTAATAATTGTAGTATTTACAAGAATATCTGACAAGTTTTTTTTAGAAATTATAGTTTATTAATGCACTTACTTTTAATTAATTACGTATGAAGAAGCTTCTTTTTTATCAACACTTTTAATAAGAAACATAATTTTTATTTGGTAAATAAAAGTTTTATTTATTTACATAATTTGAAAAAGTATTATACAAACCTGGTTAATATTGAGTAGGCAAATTAACTAGATTTTTTTCCAAATAATAGCAAATGGAGCTACAACGAAAGAGAGTATTAAAATTATTTGACTGCTTTATTTATTTATTTATTTTTGCTTTTAAATCTTTATGTATTTTGTATGTTGTGAAGTTCAGACTTTTGTCACAAAAATATGTGGTGATTCTAGTCTATATTAGGTATACATATTAAGCTAAGTAGGTACGGAACAAAAGTACTTACCATTTTGTAGAGTTAAAATGAAATCGTATTTGTACGTGGATAAATGGAGTGGATGGCTTGGTGGGTTCGCGAGGCAACACACCGGCCGGACTATAGCGTCACTCGAGCGTTCGCCTCGCTTTTATATCAAATCGGAAGACAGCGCGCGCAGCCTTATTCTGAACGCTGTTTTTAACCCCAGTCGCCCGACGCAAAAACGGGGTTTTATAAGTTTCACGTGTGTGTCTACACACGTGTCTATGGACGTGTGTGTCTACACACGTGTCTATGGAATCGCATCTTCCAATCGGATGGACCTATTTTGATCCGTTTTTGGAGTTTACTCCATAAGAACAGATTTTCACATATACTTAAGCCCGGAGTATGAAATTTTATGGAAGTAAAATCACATGTCACACGTTACGCGTTACAAGCTACAATATGCTTCTATACATATTAATATAATTTAATACATATAATATACTTTTTTTTTAAGTTACATACGTATGTATATTTACATCCATTGATATTTATTTGTTTTATTATATTTACTGTATTATATATTTTATTATATTATTCAGGCGTTTGAAGACCTTCAGCTTATTTCCTAGTTGAAGGGTTTTCACTAACTTCCACTTCGATTGTTGTGACATTTGGTCTATTGTTACTTCTGCGATTTTTCCATGACATGGTAACCTTGACCTGCTGCGGCATCTAGTCTTCTGCGGGATAACCAACTCCTCAGCAACTTAAGCAGATACAGGGTGTTCGGGCTTTATAGAAAGTATTTCAAATCTAAACAAGTTTAATAGTAAAGAAATATTGGTTTCTAAAAATTAAGAAATTGATGTAATTTATTGATGCATTAATGAATGAAAATAATTGAGATATTTGTAACTGTTTGGAAATGATTCAGAATATTACTGCAGTATTCATTACGTTAAACGTCCAAGTTTAGATCGTATGGTATCCAGACTTATCTTAATAATAATACTAGGTAAACCAGCATTATTTCTGATAGCCAATAACATGTTTAATTCGACATTTTTACACTACTCATTTATTTATCAAAAGCCTACATTAATTTAATTCCATCGGTTCTAAAACAATTACCATTATTTAGCTTAGCAAAGCATTAAACAATTTCCCTATATGGTGCTACCCGATGGTTCGTCACACGGGTAATAACAATTAACCAATTACCTATGTATTAGGATTTAAATTAGTTTTGATCTCATTATTATCCTGAAAATAATATTGTATACAATAAAATTTAGCACGGCACCGCGGGCTCAGCTAATATTAAACCTTATCAGTGTTATTGATAAACATTGACTAACTTAAGATTTAGTCGGAGGTCTTAGTCTTAGTAACTTTAGTCGGAAGTCTAACAAAGTAGTAGTGAAAATTGGTATTAATAAACAAGACTAAGTTCCTGGCTTGTCTTATTATTGTGCTGAAAGAGGCGCGGATGGGCTTGGCTCTCAAACGATGCGTGTCATTAAATTCATAGTATTGTCTACGCCTAATGACATCTTATCTATGAAATATGTAAGGTATGTAAGTATATGTACTTATAAAATCGTTTGTTCTGATTGACTTAACGCACAGCTATAAGTCTATAGAAAGCTTTTAAATTCTGGAACATAGCTTTATTTTATACTTAACGTAAGTATCCGCTAAGAAAACATTTTCTTTTTAATTTTTAACTCCGTTCTAAGACGAAGGCGTGTCGCAAGTTTTAAATAAATTTATGCACATATAAAATCATCCCCTTTTAAAAAAATTCGAGATCTGACATTCATTACTTACATAACGCCGGAAGAATGATTTTGTAAGTAAATGCATTTAGTCACTACTATAAGAATTACTTAAATTATAATTAAATAACTGTACCTAGGTAATATTTTTTTATAACTAAAGGCAGGCCGACGGTTGACTAGACGGTAATTGGCCACTGCTACCTATGGAGACTAGAGCTATATGCATAGGGGATGTTTCTATCCTGTAAATTTATTTTTTACCGTGTCTGTGACTTATCTGTGAATTTTTCTTGAAACAGTGAAAAAGAAATTCTTTGCTAATGGAAAATATTAGGCGTAAGAGTATGATTTTATATTTTTACTAGCTGGCGCCCGCGACTTCGTCCGCGTTGAAAAAGAAAAAAGTAGCCTATCCTGTGTCCCGTACGTCTAAATGTTTATCTATCAAGTTTCATGAAAATCAGTTTATTCCTTTAAGACTTATGGAGGAACATTTCAGTATCATGTATAGAGCCTATAAACACGATATCTCTGAAAACAAAGTAACTTACTCCATGACCAACCCTTACAGATTTATTATTAGTATTGATATGTACGGTGAATTGAAGGTAAGTGCCCACCGTTCATCTACAATTACGATGAATTGATAACAGCACGCATGCTGTTATTTAACGGTGCTATTTTGTTATGCGGTGATTACTGACGCTGTCCAAATGAGTCCGAAACACAGTGAACCTTGCCACTACTGTTTGATCCTTTTTTTATTAGAAATGGGTTTGCTCTTGGCCAGCATCTAGCCGTGTAGCGAAGATTACGCCTTTAATGGAGCGAGTTCACCCAGAAGATGACTATTCACTCCATCTTTGAAAACATTCGGCTTATATGAGCTCGGAAACAGAGAAGATAGTTCCAAACCTTGGCAGTGCGCATTATAACGGATTTTTTAAATCGTTTGGTTCAAAAATCCGGAGTAAACCACGTAAAATTCATTTGTAAAGTTGGCTCAGCCAGGACTCGAACCCGGGACCCATGAGACAGAGTGTTGTAAGCTCTTTACCTATATAGATGTTAATTCTAAAATTAACACCACATTACCAATTTGAACTTGTGAACTAAGGCTACGAGTATTAGTGGATTACACAAATCCGATATAGTGGATAAAAAATATTACACAAATCAAACAACAGTTTGGTACGAGTAACTCTCTATTTCCTTCGTAACTTAAAACATACATTTGGTAAGTACAACTACTTAGTGTTCACAATGGCACCAAAAGTTCAAACCTGTCGCGAGAACCGTGGACCGTGTTGGTATAAATTATTTAATATTTTTACTACCGGAAGTTGTATTGCAGCTGTAAAAATATTTTTATAAGATCAGAAGTCAAGCTGTCTGTCCACTTGAAGTATATAATATATTATATAGCAACGCTATATAATATATGTTACAGCAAACGTGTTGCTGAACTTGAAAAGTTAAAGGATAAAAAATACTCACTGATTTTCCTAACCTTGTTCTATTTAAATCAAAAGAAAAATAAAATTATATTTATTTATGGTACGATTGTTTGCGTAAATTTTTTCAACTTTCATACAAACTTTCAAAATAAATCTTGTAGTTTAAAAATGTGCAAGTATATATACATTGTAATATATATATATGGAAATATAGTCGATTATTGCAAAACATTAATTATGGTGATTCAAGACGTTTTTCAATTTAGTTAGGTATGAGAACGTATATTGAAATTTTTTACTACAACAGCAAATATAAAAATTTACATTATTACATTTTCTGAAACCTGCTTGGTTTTTTTATATTAATGTGTGAACTTTATTTTCGAATACGAAACTAAATTAGTTTTCCATACTAGGGAGAAAAAAAATTTTTATTGTAAAAGTCACAGTTATTGAGCATTTGTAAATGTATTTAGAAATCTCACAATCAATTATATTTAATTAAATAAAAAACATAAAAACACTGTGTGTCAACAAAACGCTTTTTATAAACTTATTTTATTTGTGTCTCATTTTTTTAAAATTCTTTTATACATTCACTATTATAAGAGGGAGTAATAAATTGTCACTTATACGTGCTCAGTGTCCACATCTCAAACATTTCTTATTAGAGCAACAAAAGGGTTGGATTAGACAGTCAACATAATAAATAGGCTATCATGACTGTTACATAGAATTCTAAGTTTACTTTTTACAATTTTTATTACTTTAATTTTACAGGCTATTTTTAACTAACAAACTAAAGCAAGCGAACAATTTTTGTAAGAATTATTTTGACATAATTTTTTTAGTGAGAGGATTCAGTTTTTTAATTGAATTGCTATAGGTAATTATTACTATTAATTGAATTTTTCAATTGGGGTTCAATTTTAAGTATTTAAGGGTGAGTTTCAGTAAAGAATTTGTTCACTTAAGAATTGATAGAATTGACAATTTTGTTTGTCAGTTCAAAATGTTCTAGCATTTCAAAGTTTAAAATTGACTGTAAAATTACTAAGCATACAGAAAAGTAGTTCTTTAAAAAATACACTAACCGAAAAGTAATCCTCTAAGGTACTATTCTATTCTGTAGTTATCCGTTCGAGGTGTGAACACAGAGGTCTATGGCGAGTCTTTAATTTATCTACAATTAAATAGAGTTTTTGGTATCACAAAATCGATCACATATTCATAATTCAGTGGCGCCATCCTGTCTCCCGAACCGGTGATAACTCCTCGAGTTGTTGGCGGTGAAGATGAAGGGCGCCAAGGGCGATGGACACTTGAAGGAGTTCATCAGCACAGGTGGGACATCGTCAGACTTGTTACCAACAGGTTCAAACAAGTTGTTCCACAGTAAATTTGCAGCTGAAAGTTGATAAAACAGTATATTGTTACTAGATGTAAATGCACGCGAACAGAAGCGCCCTTACAGCACCTGTACACCACCTAAGATAAGCGACGGTGACCACCTACCATCAAGTGGACCGTCAGCCTGTCTGCCGACCTTAATATATGAAAAAAATTGTGTGTGTCACTCCCACACACTGGAGTTTACTCACGAATGATTACGAATAAAAAATCGTATAAAATTTAAATTTTCACAATTCGATCACGCCGAAAGAGCAACATTGTTCTTTTTAAAAATAATATTGTGTAGATGGCGCAATATCTCTGAAATTTCTAAAATATTCCAAAAATAGAATGTATATACTATAACGTATAACATATTGTGTAACAATTCTGATTTTACACTACCATCTGTACTAATATTATAAATGCGAAAGTTTGTATGGATTTATGGATGTTTGTTACTCTTTCACGCAAAAACTACTGAACCTTGACTGAACCATGAAATTTTGCATACACGTTGTCTGGGACATCAGAAAGGACATAGGGTACCTTTCATCGTCCAACGCGGACGAAGTCGCGGGCACCAACTTGTTATGCTGTTAGCTGGGTTACCTGCAGTTAACTGAAGAGATCCTGCTCTTGGATCAAGAGTAACGATGGATATGTGGTACTCACCGAGGGCATGGCCTTTCTGCGAGAAATGGAAGCAGTCGTGTGTAATGTAGGACTGGTGTATGACCTGTGTGAGCGGCTGCTTCGGAGGGAACGGCGCGTTGAACAGCCGCATGAACGGTTGTATTACCACCGTGAAGTCTTCGCGAGTGTCGTACCGGCCGCTCTCCACCTTCCGAACACACAAAACTTATCTTTTACACTAATAACTTAAGGTTTATAATTCAATGCGATTAAAAAATCATTGTAAAATCAGCAGAAAATCAGCTTCCGAAGTGGTCGACCACGCGGTCTCAGGGTGAATTTTCTCTGCTTATCAAGTTCTATTCATTGCCAAGGTAAAACGAAGGTATTCAAAGTAGGACTTAATAAAAGTGTAAGGAACAGTATTATAATACTAAATTTTAATGGATTCAGTCCTTTTGTTTAGTTTCGATGCCGATGATTGATCAATTATCTAAAATTTACTTTAAATTGGTATAATTTAGTTAATTGGTTTTCATTAATGTAAGAGACGATGACGCAATTCATCTCTTGGCATCGTCTTCATTGGCAACTTTATGACACTATTTATCTAGTAATTAAATAATTAAAGTGAAACCTAAGATTTAAAAAAAAATCTTTTGGCTCCGTGCATCCTAAATATAAAGGATTATTAAAGTACATAATAACTTGAATCAGACAGACTTGAAAATTATTAAGAATTTAATTCTGATAGAAGAAAACTCACTAACCAGGTCAAACTCCGCCTTTTGGTAGAGCCTTGCGGCCCGCACCAGGTCTTGCAGCTCATGGCCACCGCGGTGGAAGCAGGTGCAGAACAGCGGATGCATCAAGCGGCACATCATCGACCTCTGGACGCGCACCGACACCGATACATCTGCAAACATGATTATGAATTGCGAATCACACTGCCTTAGGGACTCCGCTCTCGGGAGCTTCGACGCACCTCGACTCTTCGACCAGTGAGAAGAGTCAAGGTGCGTCGAGGCGCAGCAGCGTCGAGGCGTCCTTAGGCGACAAATATTTTCTGTGTAATCATATGGACGCGTAGTCGACGCTGCCTTGACTTATGTAGTCTGAGTAGTCCCTTAAATTGCTAAAGCCAGTCTGGCAGCAATCACCATCTCGTATTCCGGTATAGAAGAAATTAGCGGACATACGCGGATGAACAGCTACTTTATTTATTTTTTAATAATATACTAAGCTGCTGCCCGCAACTTCACTCGCGTAACTTTGTTACGACCTCATTGTCTAGAGGGCGTTGTAGGTATCAGTTCAAATCAAGTTGGCAATAAGTAATTATAAACTAGCTGCTGCGACTTCGCTCGCGTAACTTTGTAAATTATATACTAAAACCTTCCTCGAGAACCACTCTATCCATTGGTGAAAACAGCATTAAAATCGGTGCAGTAGTTTTTGAGTTTATCACGAACAGACAGACGCGGCGGAGGACTTTGTTTTATAATATGTAAAATTAAGCCCATTCCCTACCCCTACCTAATCCCTTATACTAAATTCTGCTATGGCTAAGTATTTGTGTTAGAGGGCGACAAAAGCCACCTGCCATCAAGTGTACCGTCAGCCTGTCTTAACATTTGAAAAGGTTTTGTATTGCCTGGAGCTGGCTCTAACATAAATATGTTAATGTATTGTAGGCAATGTCCTACATGTTTATGTCCAGCAGTGGATGATATGATTGTAAGCAATAAACCACAAACGGTGTAAACACCCACCTAAAACTGGCACTAAATTGACTATGGTCCTTGGCAGGTGAGTGTGGAGGTAGTCCAGGGCTTTCCCCAGTTTCCTGGCGTGGGCTGCCGGCGACCAGGCGACAGGGGACAGACATGACGCAGAGCACAAGTCATTGGCGCCAATAAAAACCGTGATCATCTTCCAGTCCTTGGAGATGTCGATGTCGATGGACGCACGCATACGCGCCACCACAATCTGGAACAGGTGCGTGCGGGTATTACAAAATTCTGTTTACGATTTGACATTGTAAGCCGTAAAAAAAAGTTTCCTAACACAAAAATGTGGACCGAGCCCAGAACGCGTTCGCATGTTCACGCTTCATAAACCTGGTAAGTAAGTTCTTGAATTAATTTAATAGAAGCGTATTGCTCATAACCGAACAGAAGTGATGATTCATTCATGAACACAGAACGGCCTAATTGCAAATCACTGCGTTAATTCGTTATGTACCAAACTGTTGCGCATGGACTGAAACATATATTATTTCTTTCCGAAACTTATTCACTTTAATTTGCTCACAGAAGAAGAAATAGTTAAAAATATTCAATGGGTCACTTTTTCGTTTTATTTATAAATTCTAAAATTTATATGGATGTCTAAAACCTAATGTTTCATAAAAAGTACGATACCTCCTAAAAACCTTGAGTAATTAACAAAATAAGTTCTTTGAATAATTTATCAAAATTTAATATAATGATATATTAACCATTCACTAATTTATAATTAATTATTTAAAGTAGATTTTAGCCAATGTGTCTTATAAGAGTAAAAGTGTATAACATAAGAACCACCCTTTATAAATTAAAAAAAAAAATGTGAAAAGAACATTATTTATTCCTATTTACGTATTGTGAAAATATTTCAGCCTTGGGAAATTATTTTTTAATGAGACATGTTCAGTGTTCGTGTGAATGATTTAATGCAGTTATTAAAAAAAATGAAGCAGGCCGAAGGAAATAAACACATTATTATGGGTAATAAAAGTTTGATTGAATTACTAATTCAAATGATCACGATAGAGCAGAAGCAATTATGGTGTTACATTTATTTTCTAGAGCAGAAAATGATTTTCAATGTTACATTTTATTGCTAGAGCAGAGAATCCAAGAGTCCTCGGTCCTTCCTATTTTGCAGCGGAGTTTTAACCAGTTACATACACATTCTAAAATATCCCGTGTTTGCTCTTCTGCGAGACGGTGTTTCCACTTGTCTCCCCTGTTAGAGTAAGTCTATTTATCTCTACCGGTTAGTTGTGGTAAGAATAGATCATACCGCTATCCGCTATCGTGATCCCTTACGCTTTATCCTATCAGGATATGTATCGCATTACCCTACCAGTCATCCTTTTTTTAAAAAAACGCGTAATTACTTTGGCTTGTCTAAATGCATCCTGGTCGGATGCAACCGGGAAGGCGACGTTGAGCCTTGAATTTTTCGCGAGCCACTCCCCTGTTCCCGTAGAGTAACCGCGCACATTCGGATTGTACTCCTTCAGGAGGTTTGGAAGCGTTAAGAACTCTCGCCAGCTGCTGTCTCCACCTGCCGAGGAGGTGGTAATCTTAATATATAAAATATGTCAACAGTATGAATGCCCAACAAATATAAATTATGTTTGGCTGCAACATTTTCAATAATATATTTCACAAAGTAAATATAATTCAATGCGCTAAGAAGTCGTATGCAAAAGCTAGTAAATTTATATAATGAGTCTTTAACAGACTATACTACATATGTATATAACTATATACTTAGTTGTTTTCTAAGGACGCGTGACCGACAGATATTCAAGCTATTTAGGTTTTGTAAAAAACACATTATTTTGTGTCGCGGTACAAAATAATCTGTTTTTTTTTTTAAATGGGCACAAAGAATTATATTATAAGTATACGTACCTGCACACCAAGATACCCCCCTGTATTCAATAAAGGCACCTAAAGCGAACTCTTCAAGCGCCCCACTGCCAGCCACCAGGGAATCCCCGATAGCAGCCACCACATCTATGTCGCCTGGTCTGAGCCGATGCACTGACGTCGGCGGCTGCTTACTGCGGCCCCAGGCTAACGAGTTCTCGCAGGGGAATGGAGTGCTGGCAGGTATAGCTCGCTGTCTACGTACCTGGGATCTTCGAATCGGATATCGAAGTTGCCACTGAAAAATAATTAAATTGCGTATTTTTATATCCGTTATAGTGAACCAGAAATTAAATTGCTTTTTTAAAATACACAATAGATCGCGCAACGGATGCGCAGTATTGTTCCAACAGCCCCTGAAAAGAAGTTTTTCACCCACGGGTTGAATTATACCTTCGAATGTAAGTAGGAATACCCTGAAGCTTAGGCATAGCTAGACAAGTCCTATAATCAAAGGAACCACAAAATAAAATGGTCGCAATAAAAAATATGTAGGTATATAGCATAGCGCTAAACAAATGACTTCTATATTACTTCGTAAGATCATTGATTGTTGTAACATTTTTTTTTCATTATCAACTCATCTTTGATATCGGTTATAAATAAAATTAAACGTCTAGCTAGGTTATTGTAATAGAATATTATTTTATTGTTTTTAGTATATATTCTCTCCCCATCCTCTTTAAAGAGTTAAGTAATAGACGGATGATTGTAGAGTCGGCAAAAACATAAATTAATTTTTGTTGCTAAACAGACATACTCGAAAGAATGAAGTTATGAAGATGTTTTCGATTAGGATATTTATTTGACGTTTATTTATTTATTTCAGGACATCCAGTGGTTAATATGTAATATATACGCAATATATACCCATAATTATATTATTATACAATACATTTTCAAATAGTTTAAAATGTGAGTTACTATGCTTTGCTTGTCAATTTGCCACACTTAGCGCCTGTTTCTCAAACGTCAAGTAGGCCAAACTGTCATTTAAAGTCACCGGTAACCGGGGATAATGGAGCTGATATACCTTTGTTTGTACGGTAAACGTTCCAAACGTTAAATAGAAAATAATTTTAAAAAATCGGCTATCGAATGATGCAGTAAACCCAGTGCATAATTCAATATAACAGAAAATGATTTCTAAAAGTAACTAATAAACACTTTACTTGAAGTTTGTGAAAGAGGCCCTTATAGTAAATAATAAATAATAATAATAAATCTGTAAGTTTAGGTATTGTACTCGTATGTATGTATGTTCCTCCATAACTCTTAAACGAATTAACTGATTTTCATAAAACTTGCTAGATAAACATTTAGACGTACATGCTACTTTTTTATTTTTCGACGTGGTCGAAGTCGCGTGCGTCAGCTAGTAATATATAAAGTATTATATACTACTAAAAATCAAAGGCATTTATCTACAAATGTTATGTTTATTTACCAAGTTTTACGAAAAATCAGTTGATTCGTTTAAGTTATGGAGGAACATACATACATACATACAATACCTACACTTACGGATTTATTATTAGTATTGATAATAACCATGTTAACCGATTACTGAAACTCATTAACAGAATAACCAACTTATGAGCATTTAAAGTCTTCCATTACTAAAATAATAAAAAATGGTCGAAAGTTGTTAAAATAAATAAAAGTTCTCGAGTGGTAAGTAAAAAAACGAAGATTTTAGGCTTGAAATTGTTATATGTATTTTTTTTATTGTAATTAATTTTTTAGTTACAATAAAATATAGATATGTAAACTTTTTTTCTGTCTGTACTGAACAACGCGTGAGCGCTTGATGATTGAAGCATTGTTTCAAAAATGAATAAATTTTAAATGGATTTACATAATAAAAAATAAACATTATATTTTTATTATCAAATTAACGCAAAATTCACGCGTGGAACGAATGGCAGGTCGTGTTTGAATTTTGAGATGGCACTTTACGTAATAGTTAAATAGAATGCGCTTTTTTTTCGTAAATATTGTGACTTCATCAAGATTTATGTAAAGTGGCACAGAATAAATATTACGTTGTCATCTCACGTCGATCTTGTGTTTGCAAAATGTCCCACTATTTGTTTGTTTGTTCGTATGTCATGTACATACTCGCACATATATTCGAAGATTGCGATTACGACAATGATATTTATTGGACAAATATGTAAAGTAATTGAATTACAGTTTGTCTCATCAAAATATATGAAGAAATATATTTCGATATGTATTTATCCATACTAGTCCATCGCGTACTTTTATAAATTTTAAGGCCTGTGTGTTATTTTTAATTATTAATTAACTGTGCTATAAACTGTTCATATATCCTGTAAGGTAGCATACTCGTATTCTGTTCATATGTCAGAAAAGAGTAAAAAAACATTCAAACATACATAAATATACATACATACGTATACATAATACATACATACATAATCTTTTATAAATAAAAATGAATCCTTAAATGTGTTGCTAAGCGCAAAACTCGAGAACGGCTGGACCTATTTTAATTCTGTCTTCACTCATGGATAGAGGGATTATCAAGGTAAAAAAAATGCACCCCGGGAGAAGCCGGTATCGGGTCGCTAGTAATACAAAAATAGAAAAGTATTATCAATAGAATTATTTCTTTCTCTTCTTTTTCTCACAAGTCGCTGCTAAGCTGCTCCCCTCTCCAGCATGACAGTTCGAATTAACCTTCAACAATGCACGCATGCGCGATAGATATCATGAATAGTAATCGTATAACCGAATGTTGTTGATTACATCACGGCTGACATCTTTAATTGATGTCTTTGATGGGCCATAGTTGTCAGTTTTATGAGTTGCATGCCATAATTGACACGTCTCTATTATGGGTAGGTAAATTATATATTCTGAGCTAGTGAACAATAGGTAAATAGATAAATGACAATCGGTTCTTTTGACAGGTACCTTTGGATGGCATATGCCGAGGGCAAAGAAGAAATTGATGTGCTACTTTTTTTTTTATTAGAAAAAATAAAAATTTGCTCTGGGCCAACAACCAGCCGAAGAGAAAACCAAAGAGAAACCAAACCAAAATGAAGAGAAGGAAAATCAGAGAAAGAGCGACAGACAGGCAGACGGGTCGTCTGTCGCTCTTTATCACATGTTATCATCATTATTGGTTGGGGAGCCCAAGAGGGGATTTCTGGAGTCACTCGAGCGCGTCAGATTAAGCTATGGTAGATTAATTACATGTTGAAAAGTGTGCATTTTAATAATCTGACGATTTGGTCGGTGGGGTTGGCGGGGGTGGGGGTAAAATTTTAAATACAACTTGAGCGCGTCAGATTTTTAGAGGGGATGTTAAGTGAACCTAAACTAAGCTCCCATTTAAAATTCAGACGATTCGGATGTAACGCAAGCTTGTGGCAGCTTTTTGAAAATGCAAAAAATATTTTTGACGATTCTCATTTTGTAATACTCGAGCGCGTCAGATTTTCATACAGACGGTTCAGCCTAAAGTCCTGATCGTGCTGATTCTTAATCTGACGATTATATGGAGGATTTTTTAAAATACAGCGCCTACAAAATTTTAAACGCTTGTAGACGCTCACCCCACCGCTGAAATGAAAAACTTCATATGACCTTTTTTTCTTCTTACCATCCAATCTTCAAAGTCCAATAGGTCCCCACGACGCTCGAGTGACTACACATTTAGCATCGTGGGCTCCCTAACCAATATAGTTGGTATGGGTCAGATTTGTTTATTTTGTTTCTTTGGCTTTATTTTTAGTCCAATCTCAAGAGCGGTCTGTCCATCCATCACATAATTATTACCTACCCTAAAAAATAAGCATTAAACTTCTAGCATCATCGTCCTCATCTCATACCATTACCGACCTTTAAGAAATGGAGGAAAAAATTCTAATGTATAATACATAAAATAAAAATGGATTATAGGATTCTCCTTCTAGTCCAGTCACCATAAGGCCATATTTCACGAAGTTCTATTCACGAGGCCCACCCTCTCGCCAATTTTTTTAATAGGTTGTTTGTACCTACAAAAATATAGTCCTGAGTTTTCGGACATTTCCGAGGTATATTTTAGCAATAAAAAATTATTACAAGACTATATTGTTGTAGGTCCAAAAGACTTATAAAAAAATTGGCCAGAGGGTGGGCCTCTTGAATAGGTTTTATACTAAGGTGACTGGACTAATCTTACAGCCAACTGCTTTAGATTTCTCAGCTTAAAAGTTCCTAACAGGCATCAATATTGCAAGTTTCAACTTAAGTAACCTCAAAGCACACCTTTGAATAAATATTACAAACCATAAGTTAAAATTCAATAGACGAAGTTATTTGAAGCATGGCTGCTCATTATGGTATAGTTAACGAATTACAATTAGGAACTACCTATTTGTATGGTCGGCTGCGCCCGCGTCGCTTTTTATGTGACACCTTACTATACATAACTTTGTAACGTGACTTTACATGTCATATTAATTAATTGTATTGTTAAAGTGCAACTTTTTGGTAGAATCGCAACTGTAAACTAATTTTAACTAATATTTAAATGTGAAAGTGAGTTTGTTTGTTTATTCGCTTCTACTCGACCCATTGTGATGAAATTTTGTATAATTTTGTACACGGGGTACATTCCAACTAAAAAAAATTGCAAATGGTTGTTTAGCCTTCGTAAGTCATGTAGTAAGTTTATTTTACGGCGACTTAATTATTGTTTTTTTTTTTCTACTTAAGTACATAAAAACTTTATATAAGTATGTATTTTTATTTACATGAAAAACTAGATATTAGTTTTTATTACATACTTCGTGAAAAAAGGTCTAACACATTATTGCTTATTAATGTTTGCTTATTGCTTGCTTAACTTGCTTATTTAATGTTGCTGATTTATGTTTTTCACGTATATATGAGTATAATGTGTATTAAGATATTGTACGAGTATGTTTCCCTAATATAAATAAAATATAAATAAAAAAAATCTTTTAATTCAATTAAATTAATTTTAATAAATGAATCACGAAATAAATAAAAAAAAATTGTCAGATCTTATTAAAAACGTATAGTTAACAGTTTACTAAAATCTGTAGAGTGCTGGGCGACTGATTAATGGTCCAGTATCCCTCAAAGGAATTTTTTTCTGATTACTAACAGGCTGAATCTTCGTGAGTAGCTTCAGTTTGCCGAGGTAAGTAGCTAAAGGAGTTAGCAGCCGTAAAAAACTTCCAAGCGTAATAATTTTTATGACCTTATTATTATGATCTATTGGGAGTGGTTTTTTGGGATGGATGGGTATACTAACCAGTTGATTTTTTGTCTGCAGTTTAGTAAACATTTGTATAATAAAATGGCCGCATAGTCCTACAAATTGAGTGGTACGTTTTCCCAGTGCTACGCTTGGAAGTAGTTTACGGCTGCTAACTCCTTTAGCTACCTCTATAGAGAATTTTCGCAAAGGAAAATGTTGTTCGTCTCGGCAAACTGAAGCTACTCACGAAGATTCAGCCTGTTAGTAATCAGAAAAAAATTCCTTTGAGGGATTTATATATTTATAACTTACGAGCGTCTACTATTATAATCATTTTTCTGATCAAAACGCTAACACGCACTCATACGTCAATTAATGGTTGCGTCACATCACTTCGCACCATATTATTATCGAATCTACTTTGTTTATAGCTTTCGTGTGAATTGAATTTAAGTGGTTTCTAGGCAGCTAATTTAATTAATCAACACAGCGATATTTTTTTTCACTTTGTGTAAGGAAATAAAGTAGGGCACGGTATACGAAATCAATCTATAGTAATTATTTACTATTCAATAGTTTCAGGTAATATGTAGATTAGATACAACATTTTGTTAGTATTAGAGCATACCGCATGTGTGCTTTTGTGTTTGGGTGAGTGAGAGTGCTATTTTTAAATGTTATTATAATATGGCGTTGCTTGTGTAAATAGCCTGTCTGACGAGTTTAACGTTTAAAAAAAATCTGATAATATCTAGTTTAAACAAAATGTTGTAGCGGCAGGTCATACTTACTCCATTCTGCAATACAGTCTTCTTCGAAATAATCTATACTAATATATAAAGCTGAAGAGTTTGTTCGGTCGTACGCGCTAATCTCAGGAACTACTGGTTCGAATTGAAAAATTATTTTTGTGTTGGATAGTCCATTTATCGATGAAGGCTTTAGTTAGGCTATATAAAATTTTGAACGCGGACGAAGTCTCGGGCACCAGCTAGTATATCTATATACCTTTACAGAAGACGTATATAAGCTTTTGTATTTCGGTGAATGAGTAAAAAGTCGAATGGGAAAGAGAATGGAAGAGCTACGAGCGATAAAGAGCTGCAATATTTCGGGCACGTCATGAATGGCGAAAGATACTGTATTCTGCAACTAAGTGGTTATTCAAGAAAAAATACATAACAAACAGGGCAAACGTAGCACAGGTAGGAGAAAGAAATCCTTGTTCAAGAATTTAAGAGTGGTTTCCAAGATTAAGATAGCCATTATGGTCGCCAACCTTGGTATTAACTCAGCACCTTAAGAAGAAGAAGAGTAAGGTATTCTAGAGCTCATTAGCCTATCCCGTAATTATTACTTCTTTTTAGCCTCCAAAAATCAGCAGCTCTCTTGCAGCACCTAAGGTGTTGCTTGTGTTAATAGACAAATAGAATAGAGTAATATTTTATTTGTAGCAAAGGACATTTAAAACATACAAAAGTAACATTAAGGGCCTCTTTCACCAACTACAAGTAGAGTGTTGATTAGTTACTTTTAGAAATCATTTTCTGTTTTATTGAATTATGCCCTCGGTTTACTGCATCATTCGATAGGTGACTTTTTATTATTATTTTCTTTTCAATGTTTGGGACTTTTACCGTACAAACAAAGGTATATTAGCTCCATTATCCCCGTTACCGGTGAATTTAAATGACAGTTAGCCTACTTGACAGTTGGTGAAAGAGGCGCTTAGAAAGACAAACAAACGTCCCAACTCATGCAGGTTTTAAAAACCTGCGCTGGTCTTCCGTTAGAGCTGATGGTCAGGTTACACACTTATAAAACAAAACATGATACAAAAAGCTCCAAAAACAAAGAAAATTTTCAAAAAATAAATATTAAGTAGTGACCTATCAAGTAGACCGTCAACTTGTCTCTACCAAGTCCAAATTAAAATTTAATAGCTATAAAATTTTAAATAATCAAGACAATGGACTATCCGATATAGTGATTATTAAATTTATAAAATAATTAATAATTATTAATGCCTTATTAGTAACTACTCATGAGAAAATTTCGTGATGAGTTATCGAAGTCGACATACTTCCCACTGAATAATCCCACAATATAACTTTTATGCTAACAATGTATAATCGAGTTAATAGCGTAATAACAAAGCCAATTTTTCGCACGATTTGGCAGAATTTTTTAGGAAAATTTTGATCAAACTTATCTAAATATCTTTACCTATGTTCTCATCTCATACACTCGTATGTAAGTAATTTTAAATTAAAAATTCCAGGAGATTGATAAAGGAAAGAATGTGTTCGTGATTTGAAAGCGTTTTTTGCTAAGATTCTAAGATTGTAAATTAATAATACATCGGTATTTGGTGCTAAGAGAAATTTTGTTGAACCTGCACCTCATAATCATTATTACTTATCACAAAAAAGATTAAACTTTAAATTTAATAAATTAAAATTTAATAGACTTTCAATAACATAGACGGATCCAAAAATAAGTAAGTGATTGTAAATAGTACTAGTAAGTGGGTAAAATATTAGAAAATATCTGATATAAACTCTTGAATCGGAAAATCAGAAAATACTTTGTTACTCGTATTTACTATTGAGTTTGATTAAAATTGAACTGAAATAACAACAACTACACAAACATAGGACAGTAAAGTTGTCAAATGTATGAAGATTATGGACGAAATACACGATCAATCATTTGACGTGGCTCCAAACGACTTAAATTAAATGGAGCGACGCCAAGCATTGTGCCCACACACGGTCAGTCCAATTTTCTGTCATTTACTTCTTTTGACCGGATCGAGTGACGTTGACATGAGCTCTGGTTGACGTTGACATGAAGATGCCACGGCGTAGTGTTTCTTTCTACCAAGGAGGATTGAAATGTAAGTATCATGGCTTTCACAATATTTCAGCAATGGACGAAGTGATACTGGTTCTCTAGTAGACAGAAATAGCCACTAGCAAATAATAATAATAATAATAGAAATGTATTCTACCCTCATCAAATCTTCGCGATTTGAAATCCAGTGTTTGACATCAAGCCATCAGTTTTTACCATTCACGATCAAACTTTGGCTTCACGTCAGTCAATTTGACGCGATGGACTGATCGTGTATTTCGTCCATAAATATGTTAAATTTTGTAAATACTCTGTAATTTTTAACTCGTTGAGTAACGTCAACAACCGCAAGGTCACAAGTCAGAATTTTACAATACTTGGAATACAACAATTTCTTTTACATATTGCGCTTGGGTAGTTCCAACCAATTAGAATACTTACTGGCCCACTTTCAGCTTTCGCACACATTAAATATTTTTTTAATAACTGTAACAAGGTTGACTTCAAAGTGATTCAGGATAACGACTGGACTGCCACTCAAAACTCTGAATCACGTAAAGAGGTTACATTATCTATACTCAAAGTGCAAGTTTGTTATTTCTGCGTATATAAGGTTTTATTTTTAGTAAGCAAATTTATAACCAAACTAGTGACCCGCTCCCGGGTTGCGCCTGGGTTCAAAATAAAATTAAACACAAGTATGTACCTATGTTATTTCGCTGCATTAATTCGTATATTATATGGTTGTATTTTTTATGTAATCTTTATAACCAAACTTATAAAATCTATCCTGCCTTTAAAGTTGGCCCAAATAACACATATGTAGTTACGAAGTTTTATCAAAATTGGTTCTAGTCCATTGGCCTCAAACAACGTGATACGTAATTTTTATATATAACTAGCTGCTGCCCGCGACTTCGCCCGCGTAACTTTGTAAATTATATACTAAAACCTTCCTGGAGAACCACTCTATTCATTGGTGAAAACACCATGAAAATCGGTGCAGTAGTTTTTGAGTTTATCGCGAACAGACAGACAGACATACGCGCCGGAGAACTTTATTTTATAATATGAACGAGTATAAGGTTTGATACATTTTTCAATTATTATTGAAAAATGTATCAAAATCCGCTACATATTAAAAAAAACAAGTACAAAATACCTACATGAACATTCCTCATCATTACTGATCATTATTGAAAGAGTAATGATGAGGAAGGTTCATGTATAAAAAATTACATCCATAATCCATGTGTAGTATAATACAAAGAGCACTTAAAGATACCAAAAAAGAAATTCACTGGTTCTGGTAATGACCTATTTACCGCAATTGTGGGTTATAAATAACTATTTTTAAGTAATTCGTTAGTTTACTTGTTAATTCGTGGCTCGTTTTTATCAATTACATCAATCGTACTAATTTGTTTTTATTATGTATTCCACGTATGGCTGTAACGTGAGTTTTTGAACGCATCCCATAAATAAACATTTGGCGTATTAGTTAACAGCGAACGTTGAGTAATGCCTTCACTTTACAATCCAATTCCAAAGACAAACAGATTCAATTCTTTTCTCGTATTTCAAACATAAATATAATAGAACACTAGCTGATGTCCGAGACTTCGTCCGCGTTGAAAAATGAAAAATTTAACATCTGCGAAAATATCTGACATCTTATATAATCGCTGTGACGAACGGTGGCGCCCAATTTTTTTTATATTTTTGGATGATCCCTAAGGATAAGAATATTTTTTCAGGATAAAAAGAATCCTATATGTTAATCCAGGTAATAAACTATTTGTACGCTAAAATTCATCATAATCCGTTATAAGCCGTTTTTGCGTAATTGAGGAACAAACTAGAATTAGGATAATATTTTCTCACATACAAGTGATTTAGATAAATTCCAATGAAAAAGTCGACAGAATAAATTAACGAGGCAATATTTTTATAAGGCGACTTTAAATTTACTAGTGGTCGCCTACTGGTCTAAATAAATATAAATCTGAGTATGGTCTAGGTCGACCATAGTGAAAAACTTTTACCAATTTTTTTATGTATTATCGATAACAAGCTAGCTACAAAATAAAAGTCATTTCGATACCTTAATTCGCAAAACGAATAACTCCACTTTTGGTTGAAAATGACTTTTTGATACGGGAGAAACTTAATGACAATTAGAATTTAATTTTTAAAAGGTCTATCGGTTAATACGAGCCATAATTTCCAATGTAAAATTGTCTTTTGTCTTTTCTCGTATCATACAAAAAAAAAATTATAACGTTTTTAGTCTCCCCTGTAAAGTTTGCCTCAGAGGAGTCATTTGGTTTGCGAATTAAGGTATCGATTTTTAAACTTAAGTATTAGGAAAAACGATGCGATTTTTTTTTCTCGTATTATTATGATAATAATTCTCAAAATTTGCCAACAAAAATATTAATAACAGAATCTTTTTCAATGATAAAATATTTCATTATATTTACGAGAAAGCAAAATGAAAAACAACAAAACATTCCATGCTCAGCTTCATAATGATTGGTTAAAGACGGGTTAAAGACAGGTTTATAGTAAACTAGCAATCTAATTTGTGATGGAGCGTTTGAATGCTCAGACACACCCGCAACTGGATCGGTGCCTAGCCTAGTACCTACTGTATCCTACGCGTGTTGCACTCATATGCAACAGAAAAATAATCATTACGACTTTGGGGAAAACCTCAAATAAAAATAAAATAAAATATCATAGAAACATTGATTTGAAAATAGAAATAATCAACAATAATAACAATAATTGCTCCATAACAACAAATAATAACGAAATAATTGCTCCATAATAACAAAATAACAGAAAAATGAAAATTTTGTGGATAACTATCTATTTAATAAAATCGATAAAAAATATGGAGTAATTATTTTTACTCCATAAACAAAAACATTATTTAAAAAGCTTTTCAATATTTTTTCATTTTTTCAAGATCTCTACGAGTACAAAGTTCAAAACAAAAAGATTTTTTTTTTTCAATTTGGAATCGGATGTCCTGCATCCAGCCATGTAGCGAAGATGAGGCCCGTGCCTATCATTTTTTGACTATTTTTATTTCGACAAACCAGCTGGTTTCAACTGGACAATATATTTTATATTTATACTCTGTCTAGCTGTACAATCTATAATGAATAAAACGACAGAACGAATCTGGAATAAACTTGGGTATAGGTTAATATTTAAAAGTTTATATATAAAACTAATAAATTTAGATTGACCTTCTTACGGTTTATTAAACTATTCGACATTACGCACCGCTCTAATCTGATATTATTTTTAACTATCTCCATCCGGACATACTGGCCCGGACATCTGTCAAACATATTGGCCTTGTCAATAAATAAATTTAATAACACAATATTTTTTTCAAAATTATTTTTTAAGTCATTTCAAAATTAGACCAACTTCGTATTGTAACTACCACATTCTTGCATCAGTTGTTGGCAGCCCTTTACAAACGTAACCGATTTATTATATAATCCAAGTAGGCAGAACTAGGCACGTGCTCCGAGAACCTTTAAATAATGCACCACAACAAACTTTCATGTACTGTTAACCGTTTGTAAAGAAGTGAGGAATGGAAGAAATACAATCATCATCATAAGCATCTACTTTTGGGCTTGTCCGCCACACTGTGGTCTTTTCTAAGTCTCTTCAACCCTAACGCTTATCTGCCACACGAAAGATATAATATCCTGCCCATATACCTACTTTAACTGACTAATTCCATGGACGGTCTAATTCTCCCACAGATCTCTGTACTTCGAATTTATCCTTCAGATAAATTCCATGCATTGTCCTTGCTGAATGACTTGTGGAGGAGACATTTCGTAGGTATGTGTCCACGTTGTCAAAACTGGCAATACTTTCTTCATAACTTCATTCATAAACAACCTTCAATTAGGTACTTCAACCAGTCCTACCCTACTATAATCAGGTCGTATTAAATCAATTGTAACCATCATGGCGAAGTTACTTACTTGTTTTAATACCACTTATTATGCTGATTATTTTTTTGCAAAAAGATAATGCAAGAATTTCTACCTAAAATATTCCATGCCCAAATAGGAAAACTTACATCTTCAAGGAGACAGATAGGTAATTTAGCGAATTGAAATTCCGTCCGTGCAAAGCCGCGGGCCAAGGCAGTGCGTGCAGAGGTCAAATGTCTTCTGTTATTCAAATGGAGTCGTTACTTACACTCTCTTTGAATGTGTATGAGGAAATAAAAGTTACACGGCGTCACCCATAGGTAATGCATTGACAGCCATTCTACTTGGGTTTATTTCTTCCCATGTAATATGCGGTTTTGTGACCTAATGTGGTCAGTGTGACGAAGTTTTAACTTTGTAACGTCAAGTTTCGTTAGTGACCGCTTCTGGAGCGAAATGAAGCTAAAAGTTATATTGTTTTAGTTTATTTATAGGATTCATAGTGGGAAAAGAGCCTAATGCGCTACGCAGTCATAAACCTGGCAGGCAATTGGCGTCAGTGACTATGAAATAATAGCATGTGTGCTATTTTGATTTGAGTGATTTATGCCATAGCCTATATACCTACTCCGGCAGCACCTGTGGCGCTGCTTGTGTTAATAAGTGACGACATCTATACACCATCAAGAGGAACGTCAGCCTACCTGCCTTCACATTTAGGTACATAAAAAAGGATCAAACTTGTGTACAAAAAGTTAACAAATATATTTACTTAGATATAAAGTTTGGCCTAATTTATTATTTTTCATGAAAAGTGGCGGTTTGCTGTCATTTTACTTGATAGTAGACGACAACCGTCGTATAATAACCACAAGCAACACCAGGGGGATGTAAGCCAACCCAAATATTATCAAGAGGGACAAGGGACAAGGTGGCGAGGTTTGAGGACAAAGTGAAATAACAGTTCGAACGCTGTTTGATTAGTAAGCGTCAAATCTCCTACTCATGACTCATGAGTATGAGTTATCATGGGTGTACTCATGAGAAAGGTACCCTATGTCCTTTCTGGTGTCCCAGACAACGTATATGCAAAATTTCATGCATCACTCTTTGGAGTTGCTTGTGTCCTTAGGCGATGGTAACCACCTGCCATCAAATGGACCGTCGTCGGCCTGACTACCTCTCCCTTTTATAAGAAGAATGTGATAACTTGTTTGTTAATTTTAATTACGGGATAGTGTGAATAGATCTTTACGCGGGATACTTGTGGGTATACATGTAATAAGTAGCTGACCCAGTTACCGGTGATCATAAAGCTCTTATAAGCATGGAGACGTAAGCATTGCGAGAATACAACATACTTTAAAGCTACGTAATATTATATCCATTGCCAACACTTTCTATATAAACACAAGGTTAACAAGGATAATGGATTATTAGCACATTTTTTTGGATGTGGGAATATTTTATTTGTGCATTTACTTATCGGTAAATTGCACAATCGCATAAATATATCACACAGCGCCATATAAAGAGTTAAAAGTTCGAATAATTAAAATAAACTGTAACATTATACAAACGGTTATTTTTAAAGTTGTTGACCGTGATAATATACAATGTTGAAAGATGTTATTGTTAAATATTCTCCTCTCCAGTTTTTATTTATATATCTATACATCTATACTCATCTATTAATATATTATATAGACACAGACTATACATAATATATAATGACTTCTAAACATTCTTAGAACGGTTAATACGTTTTTCAATGGGATGTACGATAAATGGCGAGAGCGGGTTGATGATAGTATAAAATAAAGTCTGTTTTTCGCTAATTTCTTCTAAACCAACCAATTAATTTTGATTTTCACCAATGGATAGAACGATAAATAAAGTCGTTGTCCACCTCTCTCTGTTTCTCCGCTAACTTCTTCATGTGTTGTAAGCAATTATTATTACTGTAAGCTCATTGTGTGAACAAACGTTGGTGGACATTGTCCATAGGTACTAATATTATATCTTTTCTAGATTTGTTTGTTTATTTGCATTGAAAAGGCTCCAAAACTATTAGACCGATTTGAAAAATTCTTTCACTGTTTGGGAAGTTATATTATCAGCGAGTAACATAGGCTACATTTTATAGTTACACGGGCAAAGCGCTTGCAACAGCTAGTAATTTATAAACAAATAAGTTATCAAGCGAATTCGTAGAAAAATTGATTTAATTATTAATCCCACAATATATATTTATATATTTATGTTATGCTATGTTTATTAATTCATTGTTATGTTTTACAACTAGTAAATAAGTAGATACAGAAAAAACTTACCGTATCGCTGAAAGGTGTCAAACTTAAGTTGAGAGCTAAAGCTTCACTTAGCAAAAGGAGAAGCCCGAAAGCCAACAACATCGTATACACATCACGAAACAGTGTTACACACCTGTCCACTATTTATTTTTATTAAAAAAAAAAACACTTTTTTATAAATACTTTTTAAAAACAATTGCTAAATTAATTCGCTGAAACTTAAAAAGTAATTTAGATTTCTTATACTATATTTTTATTGAAAATAATTTTTCATTTTGATTTTTTTTCTAATTCAGCAGGTTGATTTAATGTAGGTTGAACGCGTGTATATTTGGCGGGAAAACTTTGAGGTTTGAACGCGGTGCAGCCGGTAACGTATGGCACGCGACTGGTTGTTATACATTGCGCAATATGCTTGAGGAACCCCCGACCTTAGGAGGCTTACTAGTGAAATGGTCAGGGTAATAAATTAGAGTGAACTATTATTATAAACTAGCTGGCGTCCGCGACTTCGTCCGCGTTGAAAAAGAAAAAAGTAGCCTATCCTGTGTCCTGTACGTCTAAATGTTTGTCTACCAAGTTTCATGAAAATCAGTTATTTCGTTTAAGAGTTATGGAGGAACATACATACAGAAAAAAATTCTAAAAATGGTCAATTTAGTTTCTGTATCATGTATAGAGCCTATAAACACGATATCTCTGAAAACAAAGTAACTTACTCCATGACCAAGCCTTATAAATTTATTATTAGTATTGATTACTAGCTGTTGCACGCGGCCGAATAAAGCCTATATTTTTCGCTGATAATGTTGCTTTCTATAGGCGAAAGAATTTTTAAAAACAGCCCTGTAGTTTTTGAGTTTATTCGTTACAAACAAAAAAAATCTCTCTTTATAACAGAATTTAATAAAAAAATCCACTAATTTCTACTAAAGTCTTATACGATAGTGTCTTTGACTGTGGACTATTAGATTTTTACAAAAGCATTTATTTATTTATTGTATTTATTAGTTCTTTTGTAGAAACATTTATAAAACGATGTATATTGCGAGTATAAATTAAAAAAGAAAGTAAATGTGTAATAATAAAAAAAATTATAAGCCGATTACATATTTACACACATAGCTAATTGGTAAATACGGGTAGCTTAGAACTTAGAATATTACTTTAGAAAAAAATATCTACTGAACTTAGTTAACTCCGTTTTAAGCCAGCCAAAAAGTGTCAAATAAAATAGTAAATATTTTTGGTCAGATTTTTCTATAAATCGATTTTCTTTCGTGTTAGACGACCCTGAATTCAAAATCTTTTTATATTAGCCTGTTTACCTCGACAATAAATTGACAATTAATGTAAAACAGTCAGCATTATCATCTTAAAAATTTACAAAAATCAACACATACGAGTACACTATATTTTATATAGGAAAATTTTCCTCTATAACCATTTATTATTGATTGCTGCTATAAAGTGATTGCTGTTGATTATTATAAATCAATGTCAATTTTTAATTACACACTAAATTTCTTAACATTTTCCACATAATAGTTAGGTGGACACTATTTACTAATGTGAGTATGTGAGTAATACAATTTATGAAAAGTAAATAAAATGAATGATCGACAAGTCGGTGACAAGTAATTAATACGAGTGACATAAGTGGATCCCTCGATCCGTTTCGCAATATATTACGCCACTAGAAAGCAGCGACCAAAGTTGATCACGTAGGTTCCTCCTGGCATGCCTTAAAAGACCTAAGCTAAGTTAGCATTCGTGCCACGGCGCCGCGTGGAAAGAATCCAACTATTAATTTCACTCGGAAATCGCTTGACATATCTAGGTTGCGCATGCGCGTGGTT
Source organism: Synanthedon formicaeformis (assembly GCA_945859745.1). Lineage (NCBI taxonomy): Eukaryota > Metazoa > Arthropoda > Insecta > Lepidoptera > Sesiidae > Synanthedon > Synanthedon formicaeformis. The sequence continues at coordinate 11,449,220 of OX243962.1, read as the reverse complement.
CGTTAACGCAATTATTTCACTCATCTGCATTTCATGATAACTTCTAATTGAGGTCTACAAGACTACAATCATATACTTAAGTATTTGTTTTCTGCAAAGGCCCTAATACCTAATACGTTATAATAAAATTATAAGATAATTCCAATTAAATATATCATTAAGACCTTACTTACGGCCGAAAACCTATACACCGAGTATTTTGGTATTTATTTTATTCAATATATTGCATAATAATTAAATAATATTAATAAAAGAGCCTCTCTCACCAAATACATGTAGTGTTAATTAGTTATGTACTTTTAGAAATAATTTTATTTTTTATTAAATTATGCACTGGGTGCATCCTTCGGTAGGCGATTTTTTTTATTTTTATTTTCTTTTTAATGTTTGGGACTTTTACCGTACAAACAAAGGTAGGTAGGTATATCAGCACCATCATGCCCGGTGACCGGTGACTTTAAATGGCAGTTAGCCTACTTGATAGATGGTGAAAGAGGCCCTAAGTATAATAACAAAAATACCTTGTGGAAGCTAAAATTTATGAAATATTTTTTAAAATAACATTTTTATGGTCGAATTTATTTACAAGGTTTCTTTGAAACAAATAATAATAAATCAGAAGTAAGTTTAAAACTTCAACATAGTATTTTAATAGGGGGAAAGGGTGGCATAAAAATAATTAAAAAAATTTTTGATCACAGCGATAATAATGGTTTCTATTATCTGACTACTGTTAACAGCATTCTGAATCTGAAAACTATAATCTGGAGTTCGTACCTATCTAATCTACATTTTTCTGACATTATAGTAACTTGTATGAAAATTGTGACTGGAAAAATCAGTAGAAAAGTAAATAGTTAAAATTGCAAATAATTTAGTTTAAAAAATCTAGTTTTTGAACGTGTTTTAGAATGACATCATTTACAACTGTCATGTCAATGTGACACTTTAACAATTCAGATGTCAAATAAGTGGTGAACTATGATGAATATATGAATTTTTGTTTTTAGTAAATTACATTTGTGCAATTAAATTACTTTTACGTGTTACATTTGATAAATAATGGCTTATTTAACGCAACCCGATTATGTAAAATACGTTTGCTCTTGTGGTCAATTGAAACCGATAACAAACTTGTACTTTTGTAGACACTGTCTTAAAATACGTTGCGGATTTTGCATTTGTCATGAGGTAAGTATATTTTGTATTTTTACCCTTTAAAATCGTGATATTATATGAAAACAATATTTTATCTATTTCTTTGAATATTTCATTAGGCAACATTCAATAAGCAATGTTGGTTAAATACATAGAAAGGTACATAATTGAAGAATGAAGTAATAGGTACCCTACGCGCCTATTATATCTATTCAACAAGAATTTAATAGATGTTATTTTATACATACACATACATTACATTTTGTTACATTCTTTCTATCGAATTGATAATCGAAATTCAGTCAATCATAATATATATAAACATAATTTTATACAAACCAGTATATTTTTTATAACTATTATTGGACTGGACTAAAAATTCTTTCACCTATAGAAAGCTACATAAAATCGGGGTACGAAAACCTTCGTCAGTTTTCAAATTCATTCCTTTATCAAAATCGTAGAGTCTTAGTACCTTTTAAAACTAAAGCACTAATCAGAGTACTGACAGACGCTTGAAATGAAGTTTTGGCATGACTGGCAATTGCCCTGGTGCAAGCAAATATCGACTTTAAGGTGACGAACCTTTTCTAACCCCGACTGTACATTATCAGCGAGTATCATAGTGTAATATAATATGAAACACTATTAGGAAATCTGTGACTAGAAAAACCTAGTAAGTATTATGTTAACTTCAATGCTGTTTGACCGAGCACCATGAAAGTTAGCATGTAAACAAATTTTTCCATGAAAAAAAAATTACGCAGGATTTAAGCCACAGGGCTTATACACAAGCATAGTATATTGTTATAGTTATATAGTAGGTGTATAGCATTAATATAATACAGGACTGAAATACGATGATCTGGCCTCTAGAATGCTTTCCCTTAATAATTAATCTGCTTGTGATTTTGTGGACTGGTCACAAATGAAAAACTAAAATTTTATTAGCAAAAACCAGTCCTCATTCTTATTGAGGTACAATCATTGTGACATTTCTTAATTATTATTTTTATAAATTTTAAGGTGGACTCCCACTACTGTGCCAACTGTTTGGAGAATATGCCCTCATCTGAAGCTCGACTGAAAAAGAATAGATGCAGCAGCTGCTTTGATTGTCCCAGTTGCTTCCACACACTGTCAACGAGAGCTACACTGGCGCAACCCCGACAGGTGTGTTAACATTTAATGACTATTTGGGCAGTATTCTCACCAAGACTAGCCTGGAATTTGCTTGAAACCCAATGCATGAAAGAAAAAAAAAACAATATAATTTCTTTAATATTGCTTTAATTTCACTTGTTTATTAGAGATCTGTAGACGAACGAAAATTACCAACATAAGTCGGCGGATCAGTAAGTTAAAATGGCAGTGGGCAGTACACATAGTATGAGGAGCCGATTCAAGTGCTATTCTCAAGTTATTCTCTGTCTTAGAAGTGTGCCAATTCTTTTTTTTTAAATATAGTTCAGTACTTATTTATAAATAAATTAAAATGAGAAATCAAAATAGGTTTTTCATCTAATCTGAAACCAAAACATAGTTTCATACTTTGGTGCTTAAAAACTAAAAGACCATAAAATAAAAAATCCAAAAATGTTTTTATTGCAAAAATACAATTACAATCCTTCATATTGTATGTTGCAAAAAGACTAATGGTTGTTTTATTCCATATTTAGTATATTTTGATCATTTTTTTATATATTCAAAAGTAACTTATATGCTTATAACTCGAGTTCGCTCGAGTAAATTAATACTAATTGTAAATTATATACTAAAACCTTCCTCGAGAACCACTCTATCTATTGATGAAAACAGCATGAAAATTGGTGCAGTAGTTTTTGAGTTTATCGCGAACAGACAGAGAGACAGACGCGGCGGAGGACTTTGTTTTATAATATGTAAGGATAAGAAAAAAATAGACAAAAAATAATTTAATTTTCTTCGACTAGCTCTCCTGTAAAAAAGTGTAATATTGATTTGTGGCCCTTTAGTTTTTAAGCAGCGACTTGTCTAGACTGTTACTGGAATGTCTAGGATTTAGTAAAACATTGAAGTGATACATGAATGGGTCAAAATTTCAGCTGTGCAATAAATAAATTAAAAGTTTATCTAAAACTTTTTAAATTTGCAGGCAACCCCCGACCCAGGAGCCGGTGGAGATGCAAAAGTTGAAAACAAGCAGCCCAAGAAAATGTATTATTTATCCTGCTTCAACTGCAGGTGGACTTCGAGGGATGTCGGTATACCAGACCAGCCCGTTGGTATGGAAATATTTTATTTAAAATTTTCAACATTAATACAAAAAAAAAGGCTGCTGTAACATTTTTTTATTTGAAATTTAAAACATTTATTTAGTTTTAAAAATTACTATTTTTAAAGTTTATTTCATAATAACTAATGTCTATATGTATATAATTAATAATGTTTATTTCTTTTGGCAGCGTCAGGCGGTTGGCCGGAAAGAATAAATCCGTATACGGCACGAATGAACCAGCTCCTCGACTATTACAAGGCCATAGCGCAGCAGGAGAAGCAGGACAAGTTGGAGAGGGAACGGAAGAAGTTTTCCATCAGGGGGAAATACATTACACTCACTGTGAGACATCTATTGTTTCTGTTCTAGTCCTGTCTAAGAAGACCAAATCTGTCTAATTTAGAAAATATTTGGTCAACCTGGTTTGATTTAAACCTGCTAAAGCAACCTGCTAACTTTTAAATATACTCTTTTTAATGTTAAATCGGCTGATGGTGCACTTGTTGGTAGATGGCTACTGTCGCCTATAAACACATACAACGCCACAGGTGCTGCAAGTCTACTGATAGTAGGGTTAAAGATAAGGGTCTAGAATGATATAGGGAAATGCTGTTTTTCTGTAATGGAGTGGTTACTGTCGCCAAACGGCCTGCATTAATGCATTAACATTGTATTGCAGGATAAAACAGGATTAACGGGTGCCATGGCACGCAACATCGCAGGCCTTCCGGCTGGCGAAGGAGGTTCTTCGTCCACCATCGCCAGCTTTGTGCCCAGTCAGGCCTCCGAGGAAGTGGAGGAGTTGCCTGAAGATATATACACGAAGGAAGTGAATCTGAAACAGAGTAAGTGATCTATCTGTGGTATGGTTGTCAACTTAGAAATGTTGGTTGTCACCTCAGTAACGAGTATGGCGCAACGGCTGGCGGCGGTGAGTGGGGCGGCTGCACCAGCGCCATCTGTGTTTTGGTTGTCAACTTAGAAATGTTGGTTGTCAGTAACGAGCATGGCGCAACGGCTGGCGGCGCCGGAGTGGCAGCCGACGGAGAGCGGGCGACTGCACCCGCTGGCGAAGCTGCTGAGCGTGAAGCGCAGTCAGCGCTGTCGCCTCTGCGACCACAACCTGACTAAGCCCGAGTACAACCCCGGCTCCGTCAAGTTCAAAATCGAGCTGCTCGCCTAGTGAGTCCACTTTCTTCTCACTTTGTACCAACTTCTCCAATTAATTTGTTGCTTTTGTTGCTCGTCATTGCCCACTAATACTGTAAACGTACTCAACCACTGTAACCAGTGTGTCTCAGGATTCAAGTAGTAGTACTGCTGATATATTAAGTAACCACAACAGCCAATCTCTAATTGCATCCGCAGCTACCATGTGCCCGAAGTGAAGATAATAAGCTGTGAGAAGATAAAACCAGGTCAGAAGGCTATGTTGGTGCTGAAACTGACCAACCCGACGGGACACGAGATGCAGGTCCGTCTCATGCACCCTGAGAGCCTCCCCAAGGAGGATATCGAAGCGAAGACCGTCGAGGAGCCCAAAAGCATTGAGAAGTCGCTGGAGAAATCCCTCAATTTGGAAAAGGTTTGGATAAAGCTTGTCCTTTGTGAACGCTCGGCCGCCGACGAAACCAATACTACGTAACCGGTTACGTGTGAAGGATTATTTTTCTTGCTACGAAACTAGTTACGTACGACCTGTTCTGACACATCTTTGCATTTGTGGGAAAGGGACAAAACACATTTTTGTATTTCGTTAACACTGGCTACTATTGGCTATTTCGTAGAAAGAAAAAAATTCTTTGTACGTAACTGGTTTCGTAGCAAAACAATTCTTGTCACGTAACTGGTTACGTAGCGTTGGTTTAGTAGGCGGCCGAAGGGTTTGAGAAACCATAATTGGTGAGAAGTTTTTACTTAAAATAATTGATTTGTTTTCAGGAACCGTCGCAGTACTTGTGCATGGAGAGGTCGCCAGATCTGTCGGAGACGTGTCGCCTGTCGCCGCCCGACGCGACAATCGCACTGCCGCAGCGCGACGACGCCGCCGAGTACGACGACGACAGCGCCTCGCACCATCCCAGCGAGTACGTATCGCCATTTACTACATAACATCGAGCCTACACTTTGTTTCCTATGACATCCAAAGACCACTGTGTAGCACACCAGAGGTTAGGGTTATTAATAAATTCTATTATACATTCGCGATTTATTGATGGTAGTCGCCTACATAAGCAACGCCACAGGTTCCTCAAATGCACTACCTATCTTAGTCAAAATGAGGATGCCTGCAAAACCCAATAATAACCCAATGTGTCCCTTCACTAGTAAATGAGTTGCGTACATTTTCAGCGTGATAGTGTGGCGCAAGTCTAACAAGGTAGCTATAAGGATGGCGGTGAGCGCTGTGGACGGGGTCGCAGAAGGGGCGGAGGCGAGAGCCACTATAGCGCTTCTCTACTCGTACCGCAACACAGTGCCGGCCGCATCTCACACGCCGAGCGCTCACACGCTCACTGCCACACTACTGCTCCACCTCGGCGACATAGCGGCGGACAACTAGTGCCATACTTTGACAACAGATGGCGCTGTTTACTATTTCCCAATTTGAATGCAATTTCAAATTAATGTTATTGTGTAATTTTGAAAATACTTAAGCACAGATTAAGAATGAATTTTAAGTTATAAATTATTTATAATGGAAATATTTATCTGTAATGTAGCTTAAGCTTGTCGTCATATATATAACTTAGGGCCTCTTTCACCAACTACAAGTAAAGTGTTGATTAGTTACTTTTAAAAATCATTTTCTGTTATATTGAATTATGCACTCGGTTTCGATAGCCGATTTTTTTTATTATTTTCTATTTAATATTTGGGACGTTTACCGTACAAACAAAGGTATATCAGCTAAATTATTCCCGGTGACAGTGACTTTAAGTGACGGTTAAGCCTACTTGACGTTGGTGAAAGAGGCGCCTAGTCAAACAAAATGGTGCCTAATAGTCTTTGCTTTTTAATAATAAGACAATTACTATTTATGCTTGATTACTAAATGAAATATTGCTTAAAGTGCATTTTAAAGTATAGTTAGTTCTTATAAAAGCATAACAAAATATCGTAAATATAAAATGTATTAAAAAAATGATTAAATTGCACTAAAAAAGTAAAGTTTGAGTGTTAATTAATTACAAATTATTGTTAACATAAAGAAAGGTATTGCCAGTTACAAAAATAACTCACCATACATAATAAAATTAAAAAAAGAAAATTTATTTTTTAGTTTGTAAACTAAATAATTCTCGGAATATAGAACAACACAGAACGCTCGTTCATTAAAATATTGCGTTTTTTTTTTATATTACAAAAACATTAACATTCTTAAATTCTGATGTGTTTATTGGAAAATATTTTGTTTTGTAGCAACAATTTAAAATATTCATAATATAACTCGTGACACTAAGGGCCTCTTTCACAAACTACAAGTAAAGTGTTTATTAGTTACTTTTCAACTTCGAGTAATTTAAAATCGAAGAGACATCCTGCTCAAGTGGTAAAGTGGGATTATAAAATTGTACAATTCTTTATATACATACATGAAAGTGGAGTTTCTAAAGTGAAAGTTCTAACACAAACGAAGTTGGAACTAATTGAACTCCAAAAAGAAATTCTACAAGCAGAATTTCTGAAAAAAAAAGAAGAAATGGGAGTTTCATGAACAGGAACGACAATTGAAGAATGAGAATTAAAATTACAAAAATTAAGAAGGGAATTAAATGAATATTGATTTATATAATATAAAACCTTTGTTTTAATTGAGTATTATTAAGTAACACTGAAAAATATTCTTGCACCAGTCTATTCCTTGAATCATTATTCAATTGAGGGTTTTGGTTTACAATTTCATCGTTTGTTTGAGAATCATAGTTATCCCCAAAGTTTCTTTCATTGGTGTCAATTGCATTGCAATATTATGCAGTACAAAGCAAGCAACTATTATATTATAGGTTGTACACGATTTAATTTTAATATTATCTGTCGCCTAAGGACAGGAAATCTATTTTTGCACACTCCAAAACATCTTTCAATAGTATTCCTTGTTCGTATAATATGTGACTCATTGTATAAATTTTCTGCAAGGGATGTAGGGTTCAAAAAGGGTGTTAAAAGATATTGCTGTAACTCATAATCCACTATCACCACGAAGTAAGCCATCTCTAAATTGTCCAGTTTCAAATATTTTTTTTAAAAGATGAGTTGTTAAAAATTGTCTGATCATGAACAGATCCTGGCCATCTCACTACAATATCTAAACACCTCAGTTTGCTATCACAAATTATATTATATATTATAGTTAAAAAACAGACTTTAGTGTTATTATTTTAACATTAAAATGTTGCTAATTTGTTTTTTATACACTAGTCCCAAAAATTAAATGATATACCTAAAAAAAAAAATCCAAATTTTTAGGTGATTTTCAACATGCTGTAACTTCGAAGAAAATGGTCATACAGTGCTCACTAAAAAAAGAAATTGTAGCTTCAAGTCGCTCGTTTTTGAATCCGTGATTCAAATATTTTTCTCTGGAGCGGTTGATGAGTAATCGTCAGAAAACCAACGAGAAAAAAAAATTCAAAATTTTTGCTCCTCTTGAAATTGGTCTACGAGCCGTAATATTTGTTTTTTTGTAATGGCACTTATGAAGCTCTTTTAGAAAATTTAATTGCCTACAATTTGACCCCATTATGAGCTCTGTACGACCATTTTCTTCGAAGTTACAGCCTTTTGAAAATAACCTAAAAATTTGGATTTTTTTTTTTATATCCTTTAATTTTTTGGGACTAGTATATACTTGTATACTAAAATATATAAAAACTCACCTTGTGACTATTGCAACATGAGTACAATCAATGGCTGCTATTACCCTGGGGAATCTTGCGATTTGATAAAAACGATCTTGTAGAGACCTTAAGTTATCAGGAAATTTTATTATAAGTGGACGTAATTGTGCAATAGCTGCTGTAACATTCTTAACGATCCTACTAGCCGTTGTAGAACTGACACCACAAAAATCAGCCACACTTCTTAAGTAGGATCCAGTTGACAAATACCTTAATGTCAACAGTAGCTTGGAAGCAGTTTTGGATGAAACTGCTTGATTTCTGCAATAAAGGAAGGTTTTTTATGTAAACATTGGGAAAACAACGACTTCAACTTCTTACGATTTATAGTTGTGAAGAAACCTCTTGAATAATAAGAACTTACCTTTGCGTTATAGATGTAATTTTATTTTTTATTAAATTATGCACTTGATTCACTGCATTCTTTGATAGGCGAAATCTAGCAAAAAAATCAGTTTCATCTAAATCTAAAAACATCCATTTTTTTTTTAGATTCGCAATTTAAAAACACGAATACGTGGAGTATTTTTAATGAATAGTTTTCCAATTCATCCAATTGATGGTCAACCAATTCAAACAAATCCATATTTTGTTATTATTTTTTAAATACTGATAAACCGCTAACCAGAAAAATACTCGGCTCAGAAAAAAGCTCGGATTTATAAGGTAGACTTGAAGCTTGAAGCTACAATTTCCTTTTTTAATGAGCTCTGTACGACCATTTTCTTCGAAGTGACAGCCTGTTGAAAATCACCTAAAAATTTGGATTTTTTTTTACGATCTTAAATAATTTAATATTAATAAAGTAATTAAGATAAAACGTAAAATTTGCGATCTCTGGTGTGTTCTGTATTCTGAGATTGAGGTATTTTCATATTGTTCAGTCTTTTATTAACTTGAATGTCAACATTATTAAAATATGCATCTCAAATAAGTATGCTAGAAAAACTTGTATAACAATTTTTGCACATTTTTATGTATTATTAGAAGTTAACAAAACTTAAACAACTAAATATATAAATAAAATATTTCATTATTAGTTTCATTGTCCTTAAAAAAAAATATTTTTCCTTTATTTCTTGACTTATTGAATGTTTGGTAAAATGAAAGATGCCTAAATTACTCCTTATAAAATCAGCTATCGGCCAGTGAAAGTCCCATCTAAATTGGTCCAGTCGTTTCAAAGATTAGGAACAAACAGACAATGTTTTTAATATATATTCTTTTGTAATAAGTGTATAAAAAGCAGTTATTTTTAAATTACAAATAGACCATTAATTTTATTTATAATTAAACGATACCATTTTCTCTTTCATGCCAATATAAAAAATATAATGGATGACTTATATTTAAATATAAGACTTAGTCTAAATACAAGTAAATAATTACTCAGTTTTCAAACATTGTCTCCCTCCACCTGAGTTTTAGCAGAATGTATTACATCATTAATACCAACTCCGTCATAACTGCAACCGACTAAAGATAGGGGCAAGTTATTAAGCTCAATATACTTCCTTATCTTGTGGACTCTCTCGTAATGACCTATTACATACTGCGGAATGCATTTGTGTAAAATATTAACATGGTGCATTGTGGGCTTATCTTTTATATTCAAAATGGAGCTTATTTCCTTTAATGCAATGTCATATAATTGATTTTTAGTAATACTGTCCCCAAATTTTTCCTTAAACCATTTGCCACCAAGCATTACGGTTAAAACTGTGCCGTTCTGATCAGGAATGCAACAAGAATCAAAGACGACACCCAGAATTGGAGAATTTTCAATCGGAGGAACTAGGAAACCGAAAGCAGGTGAAATGAGGGATTTCTTAGTGCCAAAGAACAGGTTGACTATGGCCACGGTTACGAAAGGTATCTCATTCAGTATTGAGGATAGTTCGGGATGTTGTTTCTCTACTAGCTTCGCTAAAGAGTACGCAGGAATGGAGGAAAAAACATGACTGGCTTTGATTTCTTCTCCGTCTAGACTTTTCAGTTTCACAGAACTGGGATCAACGAATTCTATCTCCTCAACTTTACTATTTAAGTGTACATCAACTTTGTTGTCTTTGAGGAAATTGTGGAGTGTATTTGGAAGTATCTCAAGGCCACCTTTAATCGTGTAGACGTTCCATTTTTCCTCTTTTGCCTTCTTAGCGAGCTCACTCAGTTCGGTATCATCGCCTTTCGGTTGCTGATGCTGGAATAGTGACTTCCAGAGACCCTTTACAACACCACCGTGATTCTGTTCATATTCAAACAAAGTCTTCATTAAGAATTTTACAGATATCTCTTTAGCATCGCCAGCACAAATGCCACAGATCATCGGTGATATAGCATAGTCGGCGATTTCCTTTCCGAACCTCCTCTCGACGAAATTATAAATAGAATCGTCATCTAGCAGTTTGTTTGGTTGTTTCAAATCGTAAAATAGAGCGTAAATAAGAGGTTTCGAGAAAGGTTGCATTTTTTGGAAAATACTCTTTATATCGGATGGCAATTTGTACAAGTTCTGATTGACGTATATCATTCTGTTCTTGGCCGCCGGATGGTCCGAAGTTATCGGTGATATATGCTCGCTCAGACCGAGGTCTTGTATCATATTTAAAGTGTTTAATCCGAGAGCACCTTTTGGTCTAATAGTTCTAGGACCCTGTTCAAAGGTATAATCTTTAGTTTTAATAGATTTAATCCATCCTCCACAGGAGTTTGTAGCTTCTAGAAGAAATAATCTGAGATGGTTATTTGTTTTCAAATTGTTTTTCAGTAAATAGTAACCTGTTGATAGTCCCCCTAATCCGCCACCAAGTATTGCTGCCATGCTTTACAACAAACTGAACCAGGGCTTTTAATTTACAATTAAGTAACACTTTAATTTCTAATGAAATACTTCAATGAGCCGGCAATAATTGCCACTTTTTGTTTTGTTTTTGTATTGTATTTTTCATTTAAACAGCTGTTAATTTTTGCGCATAGACACAGACTATTTTATTAGCCAGCTTGTTTTGTTTTGACACTTGACAGTGACGTTAACTCTTTATATATATGATTTATAGAATAAATAAAGATACAAGATATTATGTTAAAATAATTATGAATTATAAGCGAAAATATGGCGAAAAATCAACCGTGGTTTCCAATGACAATAATATTAGGATTTTTTGATAACGTTAACGTTAACGTCACATATTATTACCACAAGCAACGCGTTTTGGAACGCGATTGTACTCTCTGACGGGCGAATTTTCGAATGTACCTAGCCTTACTGAGATATTTTCACATTGCTATTTCTTGTGTTTAACTTCTCAGATAGACTTCTCTTGATGGTGTGGCTGCCGTCGCCTTTTAATACAAGCGCCATATGCGCTACAAAAGCGCTGCCGTCTTCAGTAGGTATAAAGGATTAGGGGGGCCAGGGAAAAGAGCTTTGACATCCGAAACACAACAAAAACATGGTGTTATTTCTTCTGTAAGAGGTTGTTATACAACCGTCAGACGAGCTGCTCAAATAACTGCGAAAAGCAGTAAAGTATGCTCTTTTTACTTGAAAAAATTAGCGAACCTGATCCCCACTAATGCCATGCATTAGCATTGTACGTACATACTTACTTACGTCCCTAATTTTTATTGCAAAAACGTAAATAATCTATATGATATTGTCTATTTAATAAAATGAATTGAAAACACATTTGTCCAGTGAAGCGCTGAAAATGGGGACACAGTTGCGGTGTCGCGCGCTGATAACGTATTTCGATTTCACACCAATTGCATCCTTTTAGCGCCTGAACACCATACATCAATACCTTATATAAGATGTTTAGTAGGATACTGTCCTTACTGGACATATTTTGTATAGACTTAAAGAAAATAATATATTTTTTTATTTCAATTTAATTTTGTTTTTTGAAAAAATGAGAGTACAGACGGACGGGAAGTGGCTTTATTTCATACTATGTAAAGTTTAAGTAGGATATAATTTATTTAAATAAACAAAAAACTTAAATCGGAAAAAATATTTAATGGGTAAACGTTTTAGTATTTAATGTCAAAAACACATTCCAAAAGGGTTTTATAAAAACCCGTTCAATAGAACTGGGATTCCGCGGTATAAAGCTTTTAGAGCACTTGATTAAATTTTCGTTTAAATAGGTAACTAGGTACTTGGCGATGGTAGGTATCTTCGTCGTGTGAAATGCCTGTAATTTTTTTCTAAATAATTAAAAAAAAAATACACTGCTAAATGTGTTGCTAAGCCTAAAACTCGAAAACGGCTGGCAAATCAGCAATTTATTTATAAATGGTCCATAGTATAAAATAACTAATCCTTTTCTTTAAATAATTTGGATTTTTTTAAACCATTTTATCGGGTCAATGAGATTCTAAGGTCTATGTTACATTTAATGCATGTCTATAAAACCCGACGAATAAGGTCGATCCCTTTCAGAACGTTTCAGTATTGTGGAACAAGATGAACCAAGCGTTACATTTGAAAAGTTGCGATAAAAAATACAAAACTGCCGAATTGAAGCTAATGAAAATTTTAAACAAGATTAAAAGTTTAAAACTAAATAACTCTTATGTATCTGAATTGGACGTCCATAGAAAAAATACGGGGTTTTCAAAAGGGAATGCTAAGTCTCATTTATTACTTGTGGCACTTTTTACAGTTCTTTTATTCAGTATTTGGTGGATTTATGAAAATTTATCAACAAAGGTAAGTTAAGTTATCCTTCTTTATTATCCTAGATCATAACTAATACAATAGTATTCACTATTAAACTAATAAACAATTAATCCTGCGAACTTTATGCGCGCGCGTCGCTTAAACCGCCGCTTAGTGGCTTTTAACTTTTTTTTAAGATTGCTAATTTACTGCTAATTTGCTAATTTTATTTTACTGCTTTAAGAGTATTGATCATTGATAATACAGACGTAATTTTTTTTTAATATTTTTTTTTCTAGAAATGTATTCTGGAAGTGCCAAGCGCTTCTAAAACGCTATTTCGTCCACCGGAAGACTGCACAATGTGCATTGGCGTTGAAGGAGTAATGCGCGTCTCGAATATAACTCCTCGTGAGTTCGAAGACAGATTTGCGTATGGTTCTTATCCAGTTATCGTTACTGATGCAACGGAAGGTTGGAAGGCTGTTGAGGTAATTTTACATGGGGTCAATTTATGACCCAATGTAAATTGACCCAGACTATGATAAGTCTATATAGAACGGAAAAAATTCTGTAAAAAAATATTTTTTAAAAAACGACTTGTCCCAGACCTCTAATGTAATATCTGTAAGTACAGTGTTTTTTAAGAAAGTTTAGGTACGAAGACATTATTGAATTGTGGAAAAGAAAGGACAGAGTAGTGAGAGTAATTTTTGAGATGTTATTGATTATGACATGTTTAATGAAATCTGGCCATATTATTCTTGAATAAGACATTGTTAGTAATGAAATCCCTATACAGGAAACTCTCCTACATATGTGTCGTTCATTGTAAAAGTGAACTATCTCCTTGTAACGGAATTTTAGAATAACGAGCTTTTTGTGAATCATAGTGTAGGAAAAAAAATATGCATTCATTCATTGTTTTCATCTATGGGATTTAAATGCAACTATTGGAGTTACTTCACTTTTATATTGAAAGTTATGACTAAATGTGATACCATTAGGCAAGAAAAGATGGTTTTAAAAATAGGGAGTTACACCACTTTTACAATGAACGACACATATATTACTTCTTCGCGGCCTGGTTAAGGATTCAATTGTATACAAAATAAAAAAAAAAAATATTTTTAATAATTTTGTAAACTTATAGGAATTCAATTTCAAATTCTTCGCGGAATTTTACCGGAGCGGTAAAATGGGTCAGCAAATAAATGATTGCTTCTATTTCGCTTACAAATCTGGACTGAATTCACTACAAGAGGTCTTCAATATGGATGAGGAGAGAGCCAACCTCTCAGGAGTGCCGTGGTACGTTGGATGGAGTACATGCTATGACGACGAGACAAGAAAACTGAGAAGTTTCTACAGTAGACCGTATTTTCTGCCGACTACTGCGGAGAGTGATATGGTCGATTGGATCTTTATGGGTGGCCCTGGACAGGGGGCACATATGCATGTAAGCTATAGTTACATTTTAAACTTCACAGCTTCAAACTCAAAGGGACCAGACGCATGGTTTGGTGGCAAGTGACTAGTTTGTTATGAATGGAAAGTTGCCATTACCTGCTTTAGTAAATGACTAATATGGATGAAACACATACTTTCATTTTTTTAATTACTAATTTTAATACTTTAACATTTGTTTGATGATTTTGTGATTTGTCAACATCGCCTAAAAGACAAGCAACGCTACAGGTGCTGTAGGTAAGTGATTAAGGTGGCGAACCGACTAGTTTGTTATCAAAATAAAGTTTCTTTTACCCGTTTATTTGATATTACAAAACAAAATGCGCTTCGCATCCAGCCGCTTTTTTAGGATTCAAGGATTAAGGACGTCTGTCCACTTGGCGTACCCGCTGCGCTTTCCAATTCTTGCCCTTCATTCGAGAACTCGTCTATCCCATCGGTTATCAGCTTAGTTTGCTGATTCTTACAACAATTTTGGTGACGAGCCTCGGAAAAGGCCTACATATCGAGCAGTGGATAGACACGGGTACGGGATGATGTTATTGTAGTTGGATTCCTTTCGTAGGTGGATTCCGTAAAGCACATGTCATGGCAAGCGCAGATCCGAGGCCGAAAACAGTGGCAGTTAGCACCTCCGCCTGAATGCTTTTATCAATGTTCCTGGATCAGCTTTACTGTCGCCCCTGGTGAAATTCGTAAGTATATTTTTGGCTGTTCGAGTGTCACAATCCTAACTAGATACAAAAGTGAGTTTGTTTGTTACGCTTTCACGCTGCTCAAGCGGTCATCATGAAATTTTGTATTATCACGGATACAAAAAAAAATAACGATTGACAATATAATATGAGCTATAACGCCTGAAATCTTGCCAAGCGTTGGATTTTTAATTTTAGATGATCCCTTGGAAACAGTAACTTTTCTCTGGATGAAAATTACCCAATGTCCTATTATGTATCCTTGACGTGTATGAAAAATTTCACTATGATCGGTTAAGGCTTGAAAGCGTAACAAACAAACACATAATATACAAACCGCTAACATTAGTATGTTTGTTTTTGCAGTAGTGGTGAACACAAACCGTTGGTACCACAAAACCAACGTCCTGCCCGGAGACATTAGCATCACCATTGGAGCCGAATATGATTAATCAACAAAACACTACATAAATATTATAAACTAGCTGTTGCACGTGACTTTATCCGCGTAACTATAAAATATAGCATATGTTACTCGCTGATAATATAACTTCCCAAGAGTGAAAGAATTTTTCAAATCGGTCCAGTAGTTTCGAAGCCTAATCAATGCAAACAAAAAAACAAACAATCAAATCTTTCCTCTTTATAATATTAGTATAGATATCTATCTTCACACATTCCACACAGCACCATCTAGTTCCACAGTAAGCAACTAATGCTCGTATTATGGATACCAGACAGTCGGTATAGATATATTACATAGATTACTTTTATTTTTGTAAATATATACATATTATAAATACAAACATCCATGACTCAGGTACAAAGGTAAAATGTTAACACATAAACATTTGCCCCTAGCGGGATTCGAACCCGCGACCGTATGATTAACATCTAAGGTTACTAGCCACTAGACCAAACGTGTCCGCCATACATATTTTCAAGCTTACAAACCTGTGTTACAGTTCGCAACAATCTATTGTAATTGCTTTATATGTAAACTAGGTGGTGCCCGCGACTTCGGCCGCGTTCTTTATAGCCTAGCCTAGATAAATGGACTATCCAACACAAAAATAATTTTTCAATTCGAACCATTAGTTCCTGAGATTAGCGCGTACAACCAGACAAACAAACTCTTCAGCTTTATATGTTGGTATAGTATTATTACATGTTTAATAAAAAACACACACATTAGGCAACTGTTTTTGATCAAAATATATGTATCTAAATAAACTTTTTTCTACTTTTTTTGCCGACCGTAGCGTGCGGTAACTACATTATTTTTTGGTTCCAAAAATATCCTACTATTATAAATAAAACAATCATATTTTA
This sequence comes from Synanthedon formicaeformis, assembly GCA_945859745.1. Taxonomy (NCBI): domain Eukaryota; kingdom Metazoa; phylum Arthropoda; class Insecta; order Lepidoptera; family Sesiidae; genus Synanthedon; species Synanthedon formicaeformis. The sequence goes on along the minus strand of OX243962.1, from coordinate 11,432,744 downwards.
CTAGTAAGAACTTTTATTAGGACTACAAGTTTTGCGAACATGCATTTGCGTACTACTCAATAATTATGTTGGAATGACATTTGCTAAATATTCACCATTTTCTAATAAGAGAGCCAACGATTCACAAACTATACAAGATTAAGTACAATTGTATACTATTTCGCTCATTTTCTTTAAAAAAAAAACAAACTTGGTAAACAATAAAAAAGTAAGAAAAAATTGTTTTTTTTTTTACAAGTACCCTCAAATTCGGGATATATTTGGAAGCTACGAATGCGATAATTAATTAATATTCATTAAATAGACTTACAACTATTTCTTCAAACACTTATTAAAACACCTACAATATTATATTCTGTTAAATAATCAATTATATTCTTATATATTTCATTATTACTGTTGGACTACTTTTTTTTACTGGATTGTAGTTGACTGGACAGTCAAAAAGATTTAAAAGATTAATGCGAAAAAAATATTTCAAAACGTTTTTTGGAGTATTTAGTTTTGTTTTTTATATATTTTTATACTCACGGCGATTATATATTTTTTTTTAATATAGAAGAGAAAAAAGGTACATACTATGTAAATCTTTCGTTATTAATAAAAATACTATAGGGTATCGTTTTTTTTAAATTTAATACTGAATATTACTAATTTTTTGTATCTTTCAAACATTTTTCTACTAAAACATCAAGTCTATATATTATATATGAAATAGATAGACAAATATTGAATATATGTACCAACTTTTTGTTGGATATATTTTTCCATTTTTTTATGCTCGTAAGTATAATATATTAATTAATCTTTTTTTTTACCGTTCAAGTCAACTTTTTTTTTTTCTATTGAACAACATTCTCTACATAATTTTGCATCTTTATCGATGATATTATATTATTATGGAAACACTAAAAAATATTTTTCAATTAACTGACATCATCGATCGAGATTTAGATAAATTTGATTACAAGTGGTAGGGGTTGTTTTTTGTTTTTTTTTTTTTTTTTTATATATACTCAGTTAAAAGCGAGTCTACTCCTCTCCCTGTCCGGCCGAGTCGAGGATGATCTCGAAGGAGAACGGCTGGAAGAGATAGCCCTCGCCCGAGTAGAACTTGCTCTGGAACTCGACCCAGTGGAGGCGGAGCGTGTGAAGGAACGCCGAGAGGCCCTCCATCAGCACCAGGATGGAGACCGAGATGGCCGCCCAGCCGGCGAACACGATGTACAGGAAGATGCCGCCCTGGAAGTCGGTCGACATGAGCCCCTTGCGCAACAGCATGTTCCACGCGACCTCCGCGAGCTGCGCGTGCGCAAGCGACAGCGCCCACAGCCGCAGGTACGACGCCGTGTGCGACACGCTGCCCAGCACGTACTCGATCGTGTGGATTGCCTGCGATTGCCGAAAATAACAATTCATTACACACAGTTTATTATTCCTCACTATTTCATATACATATTCCTTCTATGTTCTGTTTTAGTTACAACATAGGAATTTTAATGATGACAAAAAGAATAGTATCCTGAGTTTCTTTCGGGGTTTCTCCTCAGGATCGTCATCTTGGCTTTTTTCCGAAACCCTATCATAAGAGTTTCTCGTAGAAACTTAATTGATAAATAAATATTTTGATTTTGATTTGTAAAAAAGAGAGAAAAAATGACTCGTAAACAAAAATCATTAATGCATTAGAAATTAAAAGAAAAAACTTAATGACTCAGTTAAATAATGTCTTGTATGTACGATCTTTCATACATTTTATTAACAAAAAAAGCCAGGACGAAACGTATGTGAAGCGAATGGAACCATTTCATTAGGAAGTAATATAAAAGGACACGTATGAGTGTTTCTCTTATTTGTACCAGATAGATAAATAAGGAAATTATACTTAAATAAGAGCACGTATTTACCTTTTTGTACGTGCTAACAAATAAGTTAAGAATAATTATGTAAACTGTTATTATAAAATTCATGGTCGAAACGTGGAAACGTTACAATAAGAAAAAAAGCAAAACACATAGCAAGACACATCTCTAGTGGACTTGCCGTTAGAAACGAGTTAACAAGTCAAAGTAAACTATTAGACAATCTTATATGTAAGGGACTTACAACTCCTTACAAGTGACACAATATTTACCTGGTGGATGAAGACTTCGGTGATGTCCTCGTCGTGATGGGCGGCCGGCACGGGGGCTCCGCCGGCAGTACCGTTCTCTGCCGTCACCTCGACACCAGAATGACCTTGACGCTGGAGTAAATATTATTTTAATTAACACAAGCTACGCCAACATATTCCTTCTTCCGCTATCACTATAAACGTATAAAGTCGATTGGAGTAAAAAATTTTAAACTCTCACCTCCAACTGTTGGCGATGTATCCAGTTTAGCACGAGAAGCGAAAAGTAATGACCAAATTATTTTAATTTTAATTTTATATGCTAAGCATAAGATCGACTGACGGAAGTGAGTATACTCACGGCGCGCTGTTTCTGCTCCTTCATGATGAAGTAGGGCTTCCCGAAGAGCATCACTGGCACGCACAGCAGCGCCACTATCACGAACAACTGCACAACGGAACAATGCAACTTTCACTTTGATTTCTCCTTCGTAAACATAAACAATAGTCTCACGAAATTGGCCACTCTCTGAGATAAAGAGATTGTGCGGCTAACCTCTATTTCTTACTCGTATAAGTCGTGACGTGTATGTAGACCAATCAAAATAAAAAAAAATAAAAAAACTACTAGCTGCACTATCACTTCGTCTTAAACCGCTATCACAATATTCAATTTGAAAGTAACCAATTTAGGAAATCGGAAGGTGTAATCGCAGTTAGAACAGATTGAATCTAATTTAGATTTTATATTCTATTATCTATTTTCAACTCTATATCTTCGATTTAGAAATCAATTTAGTGTATTGTGATCAACTGGTTCACTACTTAAGTTGCTAAATTGGTTTCCTCCAAATTGAATAGTGTGATAACCGCTTTATGGAAGGTATTCTCACGACACTTTTTTTGGAATTTTATGGCCTGGTAAGTAGACATTTAATCCAATCCCGCACTTTCAGCACGTATTTACTTTGTAGTTGTATAGGTAACGCTCATTCCATCTCTCTATGTCTATGGTCTCTCTTGAGGTTGAATCGACACATGTGCGAGGCCAGCATCAATCACTGACTACATATTCCGACAAATGTTAGTAGCCGAGTGGTTCATAAATTAGCCACAATGGCACTTGGCACTGGGGTTTGGTATGAAAGTATCAAGTTGCGTAGTTGATAAAGCCCACCGTAAAGAAAATGCTACTACAGTGCCACCTATTATTCAATGGTGGCCGACAGACACATATGTGGTCCCCTACTCTCCATGGTTTCGTACAAAATGCACTCAAAAGATTCTGTCGCAAAATTGCAATACTATGGACCTTTTTTAAATTGCATAATTTATTGCTCCTAATAAAATTTCTAAACGAAAATAGTATCAAATACCTTCTGGAGTCCGAGCTGTCCTGCGTACATTGTGGGGTCGCAGACTGGTCTCGTGTTCTCGTCGTTCTTGAACAGCATCATGTTGATGAAGGTGATGAGGATCGACGGGGCGCAGAACGCGCTCGTCTTCACGTAGTCTGACAAACATCATTATTTTCATTTTAAAGCAAACCATTTCAAATTGACAAATAATTCAATCAGAATGCCCTGGAGGAGGTCATACCCTGATCTCCGTAGTGCGGTGGAGTGGATCCGTATGTTGTCCACTTGATGAACATCAGCAGAACCATGTAGAAGAACAACAGAGTGAGGAAGATGATCTGAGGAATGAACTCCACGTAGATGCTGATGCGCCTCTTGAAGTATCTGAGGAAGGCAAACTTGCACTTAGTAGGGAGCTCTTTAAGATAAGATATAAGAAGGTCAAATTTGTGACACGTAACATATTTTGCTGTGCCTGGTTAAGGATAGAGCCTATCCGGATGAGGCGTTTTACGCGCGAGGGCATACGCGCGTACACACTCAAGCGTTTCCGAGCTACATATATCCCGTCCAGATGCACGCGCGTTTCCTCACTCGCGCGTAAAACGCGTGCAATGAGCGGGACTCTCGACTCGCACGTTAATACGCGCGAGCGACGCGCGTGTCGAGATACTCTGGCGCCATTGCTGCATCCAGTACTACACGCGTGTTGGTGGCGAGTGGACGTATTTGGTGGATAAAACGGAGCGTGATAATTAATAACTGGCAGAGAATCTCGAATCCCTCCCAGCGTAGAAACGCGCGTAAAACGCGGTATCTGGACGCAATATAAATTGAAACGCGCGTATTCCCCCGCGTGTAAAACGCCTCATCTGGACAGGCTGTTAAGAACCGACGGACCTGATAAGGGCCAAGGGTTGACCTGTCCTATTAGGAAATTATAGGTGGAGGTCTATGTCCAGCAGCTCCAAATCCAAATCTAAAATTTGAATAGTATTAAATTTAAGCATTGAATTTTTCAATCAATAGTATATTTGTTTTGTTTTCGCCAAAAAAAAACGAGAAGAATTTGTATCTTATTCACTAGCGTAGCTCCTAGTTTAGGAACGTGTATACTTACACGTGGTTCCAGAGCGAGAGACAAACGCCGAAGAGCATGTGGAAGACTCCGATGATGATGGAGATCTTCATCTTGTAGGCGTTCATGAAGATGATCTTGTTGGCCTCGGCCAGCTGCCAGACGGGGTCGATGCCGAAGGCGTAGGGCCGCTGCAGGTAGTCCTCAGAGTCGGGGTTCAGCTGCAGCAGCTTGTTATCCCTCAGAGTGGAGACGTTGTAGTTGCTGCGCCACGACGAGCCGAAGATGTTGAGGCTCTTGGAGAAGATGTCGTTGTAGATTAGGCCCGTGTACATGGAGAAGAGGCCCATCAGGAAGATGATGTAGCGGCCGCCGAAGAAGATGTTCCAGATCTCGCTGTCGATCTTCTTGGCCTGCAGCGGCTTCTCCTTGTAGCACATCCAGAAGCCGAAGGCGGCCATCAGCGCGCCGTGACCGAGATCGCCGAACATCACCGCGAACAGGAACGGGAATGTTATTATCGTGTACGGAGCTGCGGAGAAATACCCATTGGTTCCATTTATTGTTTTTATGGTACCTTCACATAAAAGCTAACAGTCCCTTGGCGGTATAGAAAGAGAACTGACCAGGGTTGACTTCGCGATAGGTGGCGACACCGTAGGCGTAGATGAGGTTCTGGAAGGCGAAGGTGAACTTGTTGGTGCGGTTGTACGTGGGCGGGTCCTCCGCCGTCTCCATCCGGTTCAGGATCGGAGGCACCGAACTTCCACTGCGCTCCTGCGAAGAAACAGACACGTTACAAAAAAGACTATCATTTATGCAAAAATATTATTGTAACTCTGAAGAGTACTAACCGTGCCCCTCCTGAGCGCCAGCTGGATGGTCTCCATGTCGAGGGCCGGCACCCAGCACTCGGCGATGAGGCACTTCTGCGTCACGTCCAGGTTGAAGAGGTTGAGGGTGTGGTAGATGGCTTTGATCTTGCGCACCTTCACGAACCAGTTCTTTATGTTCTTCGCAGCCGCCACCAGCACGCGATGCCGGTGGTCTTGCGTCTGCCCCAGCACCTGCGGCAGACACATTCTCATAAACACACACACACACACAAACTATTCTTAGTAATTTAAAAAATATATATTGCAAATCGTGTCCCACAGGAACAACCTAAAATACAGCAACAAAACCAGCTTTTTGAATCCATTTTTAAGCTTTTCCAATCTAAAACTTAAAATTTGTGTTTGGAGTAAAGTATATGTACAATGATTGAACATATATTAGCTAATGCATTGTGTCCATATGACATTTATTATGAAACAAACACATATATTGACAAAAAAATATTTTTTAGTTTTTAAATTTTGTAAATATGTATAGTATAAAGTTTATAAATACAATTAAAAAACACAAAATCCGGGAGATAAATCCTCCCGGTTCCTATTAGGGAGGACATGCATTTATGCGTTTCATTTTTTTATATGCATTTATGCGATAAACATGCAATATTGTAAGTATATGTTTTGTCAATGAGGCGATTTACGAGTATAATAATAGTTGCAAATTATACCCTTCTTTACTGTGTCAAAGTCACTTATTGAAACCAGTAACGTCAAAACGATTTACATTAGAATATATACTTTATTATAACCGATAAAAGTCTAATTTATAGTCACAGGCGCGTGACGCCTTTGTGCAATTTAGTAACACATTGCAGCAATTGGGATACGAGAATATTGCCAATATTTTACAGCGAGTTAATTTTTACGACATTTCATACATTGTAAAGTGTTTTGTTAAAATTTTATTTAAAAGGCCTAAGCCTTTGCATTTAAAATTTTTAACAAAAGGTCAGTTAAGTTAAGTAAATATTAAGTACTGTCATTACGGTCATTATTTAAACATTGTATCATAGATTTCACGTCTGTGATACAATGCGAATATTTATTTATTTATTTATTTTAATAAAGTACACAGACAGATTACAATTATTTACATGAATTCAAAAGATATATATGGTAATTTACTAAATTGTAGTCCTAAATAGTGTACATAGCATGATTAACTTAATTTTAACTAAACATTAATGATCTTAACTAAAAATATTAATAAAACAATAAAACACTATCGCTACTTAAATATTAGCCTTAATCTACTTTTAAATAAAGAAAACCTATTGTCAAATATATCAATATCCACCTCAGATCCGATCACCACGTCATTAAAAGTTCGACACATCCTAACCAAGGGATTAATATAATTAATTAATTAATTAATATTGGAGATAATATTTCGTGATTAGAATTTAAAAATACAGGAAAGTGTTTGGAAGGCGGATATGGAAAGCGTGAAGGGATAATTTACTTTTAAGAGACCATTAATTATAATGTTCTAATCATATTTTAAACGTATACTGATTATTTCCTTATCTTAAATATTATTAAAATACGAGTTGCTATCCGCATCGGTCTGTCTTTACTACCTAGTGTATCATCATCTGATACTGTTGCGCGGGTCCCTTTTTTTTATAAATTCCAAAAAATAATTCCTATTTGTCTAACTAATCTATCATCCTCTTCACACTTTGTATCCACCTACATACTCGTATGTCATTTAAATAATCCTTACATATTTTAAAACAAAGTCCTCCGCCGCGTCTGTCTGTCTCTTTGTTCGCGATAAACTCAAAAACTACTGCACTGATTTTCATGCTGTTTTCACCAATGGATAGAGTGGTTTGCGAGGAAGATTTTAGTATATAATTTACAAAGTTACGCGGGCGAAGTCACGGGCAGCAGCTAGTACCAAATAAGTGTGCAAGTGCAACTACATGTATGTATGTGCATGTTGCAACTGATCTTCAAAGCAGGATGTTTTTGACTATAAGTTAAGTATTAAAATGTAGGATAGACTGTCAACAGGATTTATAGTGGACATACACTATCAGTCCATCGCGTCAAATTAACCGACGTGAAGCCAAAATTTGATCGTGAATGGTAAAAACTGATGGCTTGACGTCAAAAACTGTATGTAAAATCGGCCCCGTTGCCTCACGTCATTTTGTCGTCACGCCAAACGTTTGATCGTGTATTTCGTCCATAAGGTATATGATAAAGTTGGTAAGGTAAGGGGGTAAGGTGGACTTACGGTGTTTAAGTCTTCAATCCGGGTCATGACGCCCATGGCCATCTCGCGCCTGTCGGCCGGCGCCTCCGGGCAGGGGTAGAGCGTCGCGCGGAAGCCCTCGCATATCTTCTTCACGCGGGTCTTCAGCTGGTCTCCTTGGAAGAAGATTATGAACACCGACTTGTACACTTGGTCCGACTGGAAACAGATATTTATACCAACATTTATAAAAAAGAATAACCACAAAAATTTATACGTCCAGAGTTATTTAAGCCTAATCTACAATAGATTATAGACTTGCTAAATTTAAACTTCCATTGTTTATTAGCAAGCCTTTAGAAGAGATAGGGGAATGCGCTTCGGCATCATGCTGGTTATTTCGCGATGATCTTCTGTAAAGGTTCTGAATTCTGTAAAGTGAATCATGAGGTGAACAAACTCACCGAAGAGGGATCCTCGAGTGGCGAGTCGATTTCGGCCTGCCTGAGGAACACGTTTCCGCGACAGGCACGCCACAGCATCCGCTCGAACGCCGGGATGCGCTCGCGCAATATCACGCCCGCGACGAAACTGTGCACACACCGCCATTAGGATGGACCGTTAAGCCTTTCATTCCAATACACGTGATAGCGTGTTTTGTATACCGTTAATTAACATTCATTAATTAGCGTTACAGCTAAATTATTAAATTATAAGTCTCGGAGAAACAAAATCACTATATCTGTACATACTTTAAAACTGTTTGTCCAGACCGACTATCAATGCCAACATAGGATTATTTTTATAACATAAATATCAGGTTTTTTTAAAATTTAAACTGCATGCGAAGCCGGGGGATGGTCGCTATATATATACAGTCAAAGTAAGTCAAGTTAGCTATATATGCATTCAAGAGATCAATAAAAATTCTCCTTCAGATATCTATTTTCTTTGAATTTTGCATAATTATTGAAATTTCTACTAACAATCTTTTAAATAGAAAAAAATACTAGCACACATAGGGAGGTGATTTTCATTTTAATGACACACTGCATTCATTGATAGAAACTGAATATCTGTAGATTTAATTAGAGAAGTATAGACTAATTGTAACTATTATGTGGCCCTTTGTATGTTTGTCCCGCTTACTTTGTTTTAAACAACGCAATTGATTTTGACAGCGTTTTATTTGTTTAACTAACATAAAAATCAGCGTTACAAACGAAATAATCTAAAGGAGCTCTTAATAGTTTAAGGATCCTTTCAAAATACAGACTTAGATATCAAACATACAATGTACTATGTTAAATAACAGAGACCATCGTGGGACCTACAATTGACATTTACTTCCCACGACATTATTCCCAAACAATCTGTAGGCAAAACATGATTCAGTTTCACAAAACACGCTAACACCTTCCGAAGTAGGTTGTGTTAAAAAAAATGATAGGGTTTGGGGTGTGTGTTCGCAAACATCATCATTTAGAGAAATGAAAAAAAAATCAACACAATCTATTTACATGAAGATAATAAACTTACGGTAGAAATATTGAATGATAAATATAATATTTACAATGGGTAAATAATTGTTTGAAACGTTAATGATAATTGTGTACATTATTATAAAAGAAATTCATAATGTTTTGTTGTTTTTCTATTTTATTTTATGTAGCTTACAAATGGGAATTCGAAATTTTAATAAAATTTAGTTAAACAACAAATAATAAACAATGTCAAACAATAAAAATAATAATACAAGAGTTTTTATTTGAATTAATTTTATATTCACCCCATGTGGGCAATACCTACTAAAAATATCAAAGTTCTTGGTAAAATTACCTTAACGTTCTAGTATCTACATATGGAATAACTTTAAACACTATTCTTAATGCAGTAGAGTTGAGAATAAAATAAATCATTATTGTCATATTATGTTTCCATTGCGAGTGGGAAATACCTAAAACAGTTTCCTCATTAAATTATCCGCAATAACTCTAAATAACATGGTTATTATACATATTATTAGACGCATCAACACCGCTAACTTTAAAAATAATTTTTACTGGGACTAGATTTTATTTGAATATTATTAATAGGAGACAGGTTCACAACTCGGAAACATGACTGTGTCCAAATACTCCGCAAGCTTTGAAATTCATTGAAAATATCTGAATGAAATATGTAATAACAAGAAATCATCGTGTTTAATCAGTTTTCGCACTAATATTATAAATACAAAAGTGAGTTTGTTTGTAACAGTTTCACGCCTTAACTGCTAGACCGATCTACGTACGTCAGAGGTAGAGAAAAGCACATGCATGGCGTGTTAACTTCATATAAAAAAAAATTACTGTTACCGAGGAATCTGTAAGAAAATCTAAACATGACGACCAGCTATCAATGATACATCAACAAAACATGATACGAGTAATATATAAAGAACTCGAGACACTATCAGCTATGTACTTAAAAAATCACATTTTAAATTGTGTGATTTCAAATGACACTTCACCAGACTGAAGTACATTTTCTATATAGAGATTTACTTTTGAAATTTAACTTTTGAAAATCAATATCAAATATGTTCTGTTCTATTGTCGCGAAAAAAATATTATGTAATTTTACATTATTCTATTATACAACGACAATTAATTCCGTGTTTGTATCGTCAGATATCATAGCGGTCGACCTTGAAACGAACAATCTTCAAGGCGTTGCGATGTATACGTACAGTCGGGCACACACAAAAGTAGCTCTAGACACCTCTCTCTCTCTCTCTCTCTCTCTCTCTCTCTCTCTCTCTGATTTCAAATAAACAATAGAAAAAGAAAATTATCCTTACATAATTATAAAACGAAAGTACTCCGCCGCGTCTGTCTGTCGTTCGCGATACACTCAAAAACTACTGCACCGATTTTCATGCTGTTTCCACCAATGCATGGATAGAGTGGTTCTCGAGGAAAGTTTTAAAATATAATTTACAGTTACGCGGGCGAAGTCACGGGCACCAGCTAGTGTTAAATAAATCAAAACAAATACAATAATGCTTCATGTTTCATTTTGTTACAATTAGGTCACTTATTACGGTGCTTCAGTTAAATTGACAAATAAATACAAAATCCCACTTATTTGGTGGTTCATTTCTAATTTGTAAATATTTTGTTATGTTATTGTTAATTACGTATGTAAAATATGAAAACAATTTAGAAAAGTATATCATGTCATAAAATGCCACAAAAACGCAGACTTGTGAAATAAATAAAGTATCTTTTTAATTAAATAGTTATACTTTGTGACTTTTTGATATCGATTGTACATCAACTGATGGTAATAATGGTATATACTGAATTTCGAAAGAGCCTACAACCCGACAAGCTAATACCTACTTGGAATATTAGATATCTTTTAAAATAAGTAAAATATTTTACAAAAAGATAAAAAATATATATAAAAACCATAATCGTGCAGATTATCATTCATCATCATACGTATTGACGATAAATGTAATTATTACGATAAAGACAGGTGGTTTGACGCATGATAAAATTTAAATTTTACAATGTGTATATACGAGATAAATTAAGTCACGCGTGTCAAGACTAAAGATAATAAGTAAATAATTATAATTAATATCATTTGCAAACATAAAGACAGTATAAGTAAGGTAAGTATAAAGTTAAACAAGATAAATATTAGTTTATTATTCAGCTCTTGTCAGATATCTTAAAATGGACCAGAAATAAACGAAATGTTTGACACGTTTCATATTTGTTTAAATTGTTACCGATTGGTTACGAGAAAAAAAATCTTTAAAACACCCCAAAAGGAAAGATCTAAACGGATGTCCAAGGTAACGTGTTCTAATAATAATTTAATGTGCCAATATTAACATACCTCTAATGTGTTTTTTATGTAAAGTTTCAGTAGACAGGTTGAAGGTCCACACAGTGCTTAATAGGATAAAGGATTAGGTGATCCCTATAAACTCGCAAACGAAACACAAGAGCCACTTTCTGTTATTTCACTGTGGTATTCTATAAGGGGGTGATAACTGACGCCAAGGTACCCTATGTCCTTTTCTGTCCCTGACTACGTGTATGCAAAATAAGGTGTGAAAGTGTAACAAACAAACTTAAAAATAATTATGAAAATATATCAAAATTGAGAAGCTGAACACAGTATGCCCAGCCATTACATACTAACTTTCTCATGATATTTCAGCAAGTAATAATTATCATTATCACTATTTACACGTAAAATAAAGATATTTTTTTAATAACTGTTAAAAAATTTAAACATAAATTACTTCTTACAAATAAACGACCTTCTTACAAATAAACGACGTATTGGAACGTGCCGAGTGAAAATGCTCATGCGATGCGTAGCTATGTCATACATGAGTGCGAAAATCTTCAGAGCACGTTCCATACAGCATATACTTATTGCGAAAACTAACGTGATTGTCATTTACTTATAGCCATAAAGCCACCTCGTCTATCACTCACATATCACGTAGAGATTTTATTATATCTTTTGCTTTTGCATCAAATATTTATAGATCGCTAAACACAATAAGAGTAAAATTAACTTAGCACCGATTCGAGAAACTGTTTCTATGTGGCTCTTTTCAAATAAATCTTTCAGTTACCAGAAAATGCCAAAGTTTGTTATTCTCTCGTGTAAAAACCGTTGAATGGATTTCGATGAAACTTTACAGGAATAATAGTTTATAGACATCACATAATAACATATAGATAGTCTATAAAATTACAAAGGCTACAAAAATTCCCTATTTCCGTCTTTTTAAGATAACACAGCAGTTGAACGGACATATTATTTATAATAGTAACAAATACAATGTACTATTTTAATGTAAATTTGAAAATACATTTAGGTTAAAGTATTTGCAATTTTTTCTTAGTCACCTACTTTATATTTTATCAATGTTTCCCATGTCCAATTAAGACTTTATTGCTAACGCCACAAGTACTACATTGCTAGAGCAAATTCGCTTTTATAGCAAATAGATAATGTTGCAATAAAATTGTGTATTTGTTTACGATAAAACTTTTTACGAGATTCGATTGGATCGATTGGTATATTTCCTCGATCTAAATTGGACTCTATCGACTCCGTTAATCGATGTTATAATTCGGTGTGTGTGAATAAAGGGAATTTGTGCCATATGGTTGCTCATAATGTGTAATTTCGTTTGAAGGTTTTCCCGTCTATGTAGATGACGTAACGTCTGTGAGGGACCGACACTTTGGCATAGCACCAAAAAATCTGTCTGCTTACGTGAAAATCGCTAAACCAACACACACTTCTGAAGTATATGAGTAATAATATAATTAATAACGAATGGGTTTAAATTTATTTATTTAAATCAGCATTTAAATGTATTTAGTTTGAAGTAGTTTGAACACACACAAATGCGCCGTGTCTCGTGGACTGTCAGGGTCTCCAATATGGAAATTCTTCGAAGAACTCATACTACGGTAATACTCAGGAAACAATTAATTTTGTTTTTGTTTTTATATTTCATTTCTAAATATTTCTGTTTCAATAACTTAAATTAATCTATCTTCAGGTAAAAATGATATATTTTTTAATTAAGTACCTAACTATAAAGAAAAACTCAAAAATGTCTCAAATTCAAGACCTTCATTTCAAACTGAGTATCACTTGACATAACACAAAGGTATGTTATGCGAATTAAGTAGATAATCCTGATGATGTCACATTCAAAAAAATGTTTCAAAATGGCAGTTACAAAATAATAGTTCAATTTATTTTATAATAATAAAATTATCCATCAACGTTTCACACAAATAAAATCTGCAATAGGTCAATAGGTATTGGTTTGTAGTGTTATCCATTCAAACGCCTTTATGTGTGCATTGTACTGAGTCTGTGTTAAAAATAACATAAATTTATTTTCCATGTCACGCTATTGTGTTCCAACAATTTAACTAACACAAATATATAGTTGTTGTGGAGGATTTTCTATGTTTTATTAGTAAGTATTCGATTGACATTGTATTTAGTATCAAATCAAAATATTTATTTATCAATTAGATTTCCACGAGAAACTCTTATGATCGTCATTATAATTTAAATTTACCAGGGTTTCGGAAAAAAAGCCAAGTATGTGATGTGAATAATGGTTAGGGTTAGAAGCTATAATTTTATTTTAAAAAGATATTGTAAGAAGGGAATTTGAGTATCGAAATTAATATTGGTCACAAACATTTATTAATATTTCAGTAGACATCCTCTAACCCAATACTATCAATGCTAAAATAAGGTTTAAGTATATCAAACCGTACTAACAGTTAGGTAATACTTATATAATTTGTACCAAAGTATTCTTTCTATTTCTTCCTTAGGTAAAAAAACCATGTAGATTGTAGGTATACTTAAGGGGCAAAACTTAGTACTATACTCTATAGTATATTAAAATACGGGATGCCTAATAAATGAGGAAATATGTAATAAAAATGACGTAAAAGTATACAACATATATATTTTATCATTTGGTAAAAAATAAATTTTATTGTTTGCATAATAATGAATGATTTTTATTTGCATAAACACAATTACTTATTCTGATAAGTTTATTGCACAATCACATTCTTTTTATGGTGACGAATAGTTAAGAGATACGGAAACTTCCTTCTACGTAACCGCTTTATTTAACTAGCGAACCTACACATATTTTCATTTACATTACGATTTAGTTAGAAATCCGGTAAACTATGAAGTGATTGAACTGGTCGACTTTTTAAAAAAAAAAAGAGTTTTTACGTTATAGTCAAATAAAATGGGACTGTATCTGCTGTGAAAAATTCCATAAGAAGTTTATCTAGAAAGGTGTAGAAGAAACGTTCGTTGAATTTATTCTAATAACTTTAACAAATATTTTTGTTGAGTCATGATTTTCACCTATTTTTGAATTTACATTTTTAATTGACAATTTTTTTCGGAACTGTTAAAAGTTATGGCACTTGTCACGTCGACGATAATGCGATTATCACGTAATGTAATGACAGGTCAACGCCTTGTAGCGTTTATTTAAGAAACAAAATAATACAGTTACATATTTATCATTAAAAAGTGAAATTATTGTCGCTATTAAGGGAGATATTTTGAAAATATTATATTAGTATTAGGGGCAGAGCACACTGCATTTCGAATTCATAGTAAAAATCGCAGATAAACCAGACAACGTATCCACAAACCAATCCACCTCATTAAACAGAGTTATTTATTATTATAACAACAATATGCCCGCATTCGTTCTGGTCATGTGACATGTGCTTAATTGTATGTCATTGGTCACATGATGACTGTACGCCCACATTGTTGCTTATAAACTCAGTAAAAAAAACTTTATGTAAAGTAACTAATGTTAAATTAACAACAATGACATTTCAGTTCTGAGCACTAAAACTCCACAGAAAATATTTAAAAAAAAATCTAAAAGAATATTGTAATAATGATGTAGACATCGTATACATCGATGGATGTAGATATGTAATAGAAAAACTAATATGAGCGTGCATGGTGCAGCTAAACTTCCTTAAGAAACTTCTTTAATGCTTTAAAACTTTTAATCTATACTAATATATAAAACTGAAGTTTGTTTGTTTGGTTGTACTCGCTAATCTCAGGAACTACTGGTTCGAATTGAAAAATTCTTTTTGTGTTGGGTAGCTCATTTATCGAGGAGGGCAATAGGCTATAGAGAACGCGGACAAAGTCGCGGGCACCAGCTAGTATGTATTATAATATTTAAAGCTAATAAATGAACCACTGACCTAAGTACTAGACTAGTCTCTATTCTCTATTTATTTTTTGGTAAAATAAATAAAACCGTGTTGGTATTTTGGCACCAATAAAATAACATACAATGAGCATATAAATACTATACCTACTTGAAAATAACCGCTAAAATACATATAAATAGATGAAATATTAGATAAATACTAAACAAAGGCATTTATTCTGTGAAAGCGCAGAGATTTATCAATACTTCTGTATTGACGAGCTGTATGAGCAAGACGACTCATGATGTGATAAACGGATCTCCATATATTATACGAGATACAATCACACTTATCTTTGTAATTTATAATCGGTATCTCTGTCTAACACGAGACGAGACGAAACAAAATCTACATCAATTTTATTGTGACAAAATTCCAAAACAATGTTATCGTTTGCAACTTATCGATTTTAAAACAATAACACAAAACTTCATATGTATAATGTGACAAACGTCATACGCCTCTTCTATATATATATGTATGTATAGTATATCTATACTAATATTATCAAGAGAGAAGATTTTTGTATGTTTGTAATGAATACACTCAAAAACTATTAGACCGATTTTAAAAATTCTTTCACCGTGTGCAACATCTTATATATTTTAAAATAAATTACGTTAAACGAAAACATCGCATCACATTTTTCTAATTTGTTTGCTAACCGATTTTCTTTTGGTTCTTCCCCCGCTATGAACGAATACTAGGTATTAGGTAGGACAAAATAATATATTACTATTTTTTGGGTATACAGGTAAATAACTTCGAAAAGAGACTGAGGGTGAGGTGAAATATATATTTATACCAGTTTATTCCTAAACTTTATCATTATTATTAGTACAGTACAGACATTGTAAAAAGTGTAAAAAAATTTCAATGTGCTGAGAATGTTGATTCATGTGCACAAATATCATATTCCTAAACTTTATAATTATTATTAGTACAGTACAGACATTGTCAAAAGTGAGATTTCATTGTGCCGAGAATATTGATTCATGTGCACAAATATCACTATACGGGTAGCTAACCCGGATCAGATCAACATTCTACAAAAAGTGGTCACCTGCTAAGGCAGTACAGTTAGAAACGAGTATGATTTTTTTTTATAAGATGGCTAGTGGATACCGACTCACTCAAAATATAATACATATTGTAAAATCCGATCTCTGTCTTTGCTGGGGTGTAAACATATTTAATAACACATAAGACGAAATTAAATCCTTAAAAATATCTTTAAGTCATTTTGAAATATATCAGCCGAGGAGGAAGTGCAGTTGTATTGTTTGAATATAATATTGTTATGCAAAATAAGCGTTTCATAACTACAATAGGACACTATTGCTTTATGTAAAGGTACTATTGTACAGAGACTAACGAGAATTTGCAATCGGCTTGAACTATATTTAACACGTTCTTATCGTTGTAATAGAAGTGATACCAGTGTGAATTCTTAGAGAACAACCACTTGTTGTTGAATCACTACCCAACAGAAAACTCATACAGAGATGATTCAAAATTCGCGTTAATTAAAGGTATACTCGCACATAATAGACCACACGTAATTATTGGTAATACATATAAATATAAACTAAAAAAATAGTTTTCATCCTTTCGACATAGTACAATACACAGTAGCTGTTACGAATGGATATCACCGTCAATAAGAACATCAAGATAATATACACAAAACAAGTA
Source organism: Synanthedon formicaeformis (assembly GCA_945859745.1). Classification (NCBI taxonomy): domain Eukaryota; kingdom Metazoa; phylum Arthropoda; class Insecta; order Lepidoptera; family Sesiidae; genus Synanthedon; species Synanthedon formicaeformis. The sequence goes on along the minus strand of OX243962.1, from coordinate 11,415,572 downwards.
TTAATCTAGGCACTCGTACTAGGACGCTGTTAGAACCGACATAATAAGGAAATAATCGTGCTCACAACAAACTCAAAGACGTATATCGTCTTACAGAAATCAAAATTAGCATCAACATAATATTTACAGATATCGGCGATGATAATGAACCAACTTGTGTTCAACACAAAACCAAGACAAATCCCGATTCGTTTCAATAAATAAAAAAAAAAAAAAACAAACGCTACGTGGATCATCTTACGTTTTTAATGAACACGAGTCAGTGTAGACTGTATTTATGAAAGAATAAATAGAATGAACAGTAAACAATTTGTGAGTACGAATCACCGAAATTATTTCCAGCATTTACAATTTTGCACCTAAATCCACATCTATTCTTGAAGTCCAAGTAACCTTAAACGAAACAATGACAAAAGTATCATGTGAAGAGCTTTTAACGTGTGAATGTTGTGTTAGTAAGCGAATGTGAGGAAAGTGTTAGCCGATAGCAAGCAATCAGCTCGGGAGCGGATTATGCTATTTCTTCGATACCACATATTCAATGTACATTGTATATCAAGACATTTACACCCAACCCTCACCCGAATTATTACCATAGAGCACGCGATCTGAAAACATCGTGGCTATATAAATATCTGGTTTCATTATTCGCTATTTTAATAAACGACAATGTCAAAGCTATCTGATGCACTCGGAAAGGATTCGTCACCATTGAATCAAGGCAGATGTTATTCGCGAGCTCTATAGCATTATCTACTCTATCTAAGCCCACCACAATACATAAAGGTACAACAACTACAATAAAATTGTACTTTACTAACCAAGGCAGGAATTCCAAGGATTCTTGTTTATCCCGTAAACTAAGGAATCAAGCACAAAACATTATAGCAAGATTGTATTATAATTATTATTACTACGGAATTTACTCATAACATAACCAATTTAACAGATCAATGTTAACATTTATATTAATCTGATAGAGATTTGTATTTTTCAAATTCCTCATCACCTCATACATATTTAGCGATGCATTTTAGATTGCTTTCATGGCATGCAATTTTATATCTTTTTTTCATTTTGCTTTTGAAATTAAAGTCTTTTTCATTGTCAAAAACTACGCTAAAATCTAAACTTCTTTTATGATAAAAAAAACCGATTACTCTTTAAAAGTTTGCATACATTCTTTGCGTGTAGCGTAGTGTTTGCCAGATTTATATTCTCCTTTGTAGTGTTCACATAAACCTTGTCTTCGCTTCTTTGATAAAGTTAAATAGAGTCAAATATTTGAATTGAAACATATTTATCCAATAATAAAAGCTTCAGGTTTGTGTGAACACCTTGATTGATTGCGTCGTCTCTATGCGTCACATCTATAAACTGTACCAACATTTTGACCACGGTACAGTGAATGGCCGTGAAGTTTTTGTAAATTACTTTATCTTTGAGCCTGAAGGATTATTCACTGGAGTGCCGAGTCGACATGCAAGCACTTTCACTGGGTATCCCTACTTTTCGCTTCCACTTTGAATGAAGTATCGATAACTTTGAATTGAATAATGTATAATATCGATTTTCTCTTAAGGAAGTAATTATTTAGTAGGTATAGAATAAGCAGTGACAAAATTTTGAATGCGAATCGCTGATGGAAAAATACTACATACAAAAATTTTGAAAACAGTGACGTATTCAAGACGAGCAGTCAAGTCATTTGTTCGATTCCCATTTCGAATGTAACAATCACATTTACAACTGTCAATGACGTAATAACATCCTCGATCTTTATAAGGGTGTATGGGCAGCCAGTCAAGTCTAATCCAGCTCCAGACACAAGCACTGATACCAGCGTATTCAATGTTCATGCGTATAGCAAAGATTTTGTCAGTTGTAGATATGGTTGCTTTCAGAGGTGTCGGATCATAAGGTCAGTATCACACTGGTGCCGTATGTACACACGCCATACATACCCTAACTGGACGTGTCCAACATGTCTGTTCGGATCGTCGGATATCAGCGCACGCGTCATCGACTCAGTGGTATTGGCACCACCCTCGTGCTAGCGAACAAACATATAAAACATGTACAAACAGACATTGTCCGTGGTGGACGCAGACAATACTGGAAGAGGTGAAAGCGAATGCCCGGGCGCGGTCACACGAACGTAAAATCAACAAAATTCACATTGCCTGTTGTAGTAAAAAAATAGCGCCAATTCACAGGTACATATGATCAATTGTCGCTTTTTCTAGTGCGCACAAACCTAGCGACTAAACTATATGGTTAAGCAGATTTTGCGATGTTAGTTTGTGTCTACTTTGTGTTGATAAAAATACATTGTGAAAATTAATGTGAACAATTTGATTGCGTCAAGAGGGCACCGTAGAGGTCGAAAATCCTCAGCGGTCTACAGTACTTAGTACGTGAAATAATAATAAATAATAAATAATGGCATGCGTGACAGGTAGGTATTACAAAAAGCGTGACGAAATGAAACCAAAACTTTGAAAAGAAAATAATCCCTAAACCTTCCTTTTCCCGAGCAGAAACACGACACGAATCACGAAGGACGATGGACTTCAAAAATAAATTCGGGAAAAACTTTTTTGTTAGTTGAAACTCACTCAGGCAGCAGTTGGTTAGCACGCTTCGTCTAAGGGACTATTGATTCTAGACCTCAAAGCTTTCGTATTAGAACTGACACTTGAAGGGGCTGTGCTGTGCTACGCTAAGCTATCATTCCAAAAACACAAGAAGAGAGGTGTTACGATGATGATATACTATAAACCGGCCGACTCCAATGCTTGCCTGAGTGGTGATCGGTAGACTCCCGTATCAGCGTCACAGTACAAGCGCTGCAAAAATAATTGCGCTCTGGGACATGTTTTCACTTCCACTCTTGCTTAATTCCGAGATAGTCTAAGAGTAAGATGGAGTCGGAAGTCAAAACGCATCTCAGAGCGGTCATAGTCAATCTGAGCATACCCCAACTTCAGCGCTTGCCCTCCCGCCATGAGTCCCTCCTCCCCCAGTAGGGTCACTTGTTCCTCCTCGCGTGACGGGTCCGCCATCTTGTTCACACACAGACGCCAAAATGGCGTCAAGGTCAGTGACGCAATCGAACAAAGTCAATGTCACATCCATCGTAGCTACGATTTCAACTTTTCTATTGTCAAATGGCTAACATTCTTTCGCGTTATGTATGTGACATTGACTTCATAAAGTCGATCGTTTAATTAAACCTAAATTCAGATCGTGTTTGCCCTACTTTTTGAAGCCCAGCATTTCAAAAGAGATAAAAACGTGAGACCCACAACCTTTATAGAGAAGAGATTGTGTTAAAATTGTTTTTTATTAATTGCAGAACAGTTGACAATATTATTAGCATTGATTATTCCGGTGCTTTGTCACCTATGTACACGGCAATATTAATTAAATTAATTATCATGAGACATCGACATAAAAAAAAATAATTGATGATGGTAAAGTAAACATAATAATTATATCAAAGTAATTTTGACTCGTGGAGCTAGTTTTTTTCTACAACAGCTGTTTTGTCCTTGGCTTCAGGCTGCATCTTTCAACTCACGGAATTTCACAATTCATTCACCGTGTAATTGTCTTTTTTGAAGGTTCATTCATAGATCGCATGTCAGAAGCATTATCATTTTGCGTGGCGAACAATAGTTGCCCATTATGTAAGTAGCGTAAAATTCTACATCAAAAGTTATCTTATCGTGGGGAAATGTAATTAATAATAAGGTGCAGCACTGTTATCTAGGCAAAAATTATAGCGAAATAATTAAAGATATTCGTATATCAGGTACTTCGGCAAACATTAATTTTATTGTTGAAGGAAGTCACGTGTTCCAATGCCTCATTATCGTGGCCGTACACAAAAAAATAATAGGTAGTTTGCGAGCTGGAACCTTAAAATTCAATAATAATTACTAGTATTTGACCTTCATCGTCCAAAATTTACATACAAAACTTACCTCGTCGAAGAATACTTGTGTTTTCCTGAGGATATGTTTCAGTTCTGTCAGCTCCAGATAATTCCTCTTCAGAGCTTCGGCATTCTGGTTGACCTCGCGTAGCTCATTCTCCAATTTCTCAAAGGTAGCCTAAACAATCAATAAAGCTTGGTGTAAAATACATAAAGCTTAGTAAACTAAGGGTTGTATATTTTATATAATATTTTGTATATTGTTTTAGTGTGTCTGTTTGTAGTAATCGCTTACTTGTATCTGATGTATCTAACATCTCTTTGTAAGGATACAACGAAATGGCGGCGGTTCTTTGTCTTATATAAATAAAAAAATTAAAGTTGTCTTTTTTTTTAATTATTAAAATTAAAAAAATAATTAAGGCATGAGTGCAAACAAAAGAAACATCACGGGAAATGCAAGCACGAGGGACAAAAGAATAAGGGACAATATTATGACATTTAAACTGAATTTATATGGCATTCTTAAATTAACTTGCAAAAATGCATTATTTCTAAAATTATTTCTAATATAAAGGAAAAATAACATACTTCTTAACCACTTTTACATAGTATAAAACATAGTCGCTTCCCACACTCTGTCCCTCTGTATGTATCAATATTATAAGTTACTCTATGGTATGTATATTGTATGTACACTTAGATCTTTAAAACTATGCAACGGATTTTGATGCGATTTTCACTAATGGAGAAAACGTTAATAGAGAAAAAATTCTATAGAAAAAAATACAAAAAAGTTTTTACAAAAAAAAAAAATCACCCATGCAAAACCAGTAGTGGATCGATAGCTTTTAATAAAGTGATAAGTAACAAAAATTAGGCAAGGAAAAACCAACCTCAAGATCGATCATCTCTCTTGGTTGCGGCGCCTCCGGACACTCCCCAGGTATTTCCAACATGGGTATCCCGTCTTTGCGGATCTCCTTCTCCAGGTAGCGGAGCTTACGTTCCATCTCATCGCAACGACGAACTTCATTCACAAATTTACGTTGGAAAGCGTTGACGTCTGGATTTAACTGTTCAATAGAAATTACATAAATGTATAATTTTGGCCATAAAAAATTTGGAAATAGATTGTCAATTTGTCATTGGTTATATTAATATACTAGCTGGTGCCCGCGAATTCGTTCGCGTTGAAAAAGAAAAAAGTAGCTTATCCTGTAGCCTGTACGTCTAAATGTTTATCTACCAAGTTTCATGAAAATCAGTTAATTCGTTTAATTCGTCAATTTAGTTTCAGTAGTATCTAGCCTATAAACACGATATCTCTGAAAACAAAGTAACTTACACCATGACCGACCCTTACAGATTTATTATTAGTATTGATGATTTCAATAGTTCCCTAATTTCATTAAATGTTTTTCATAAGTGATACATATTAGTATTACAATTCGATACCCTTGAAAGATTACGAGATAAATTGGCACAATCTGATTAAAAAAAAATGTTGAATTTTTTTATTAATCATATCAAATTAATGTAACTTACTATCATAGACTAATCACTAAATCAATTTAGTCATATGACTAAAATTTTTTATCAATATTAGTTATATAAATCCTCATGTTTATGAGGATGGATTTTTACGGATGTTTGGTACTATTACATGCATATGATCAGATTTTGACTTAACATTACAGTAATGAAGTAGTTCATAATTATAAATAGTTACTATTTATTCTTATATTATAAAGAGAAAATATTTGTATATACATAATATTTGTAATGAATAAACTCATAAACTACTGGACCAATTTTGAAAATATTGCCTGAAATGGCTCTGACCATGACTTCATGGGGGCTGTAGTTTGTTTTATGGAAATCCCACAGGAACCTAACATTTCACAGGATAAATAGTATCCTATATTATGTTAATACAAGAAATAAACTATCTATCTGTGTGTGTACCAAATTTCATCCAAGTCCATTCAGCCGTTTTTGTGTGAAAGAGTAACAAACATACAAACTTTTGCATTTATATTATTAGGATTACTTTGTTGGTAATATAATACATATATATCTTAATATCAAGCCCAGCACAGTTATACTATAATTATTACTTATAACATGTAATTTCTTGTATTTTTTTTTTGTTGACCAGCTATAAATATGTATATTTTACTGTATCACAGCCTATCTATAGTGATATATATAAAACTGAAGAGTTTGTTTGGTTGTACACGCTAATCTCAGGAACTACTGGTTCGAATTGATATATTCTTTTTGTGATAGTCCATTTATCGAGGAAGTCTATAGGCTATAGAGAACGCGGACAGCAGCTAGTATACAATATTTTATCATAATTATTATAGCCACATCTGTGCAGGACTACAATATATCAATATATCTACAAATATATACCTTATATAGTGTAAATATATATTTCCCCCTTGTATAATGTAAATAGATAAGAGGACAAAAGAAATCCAGCGTTTATATTTTAAAATGTATTAGGTAGTGTAAACTACAGGTAGGTATGTTCTTTACAAAATTAAAAAGAAGTTAGAAATGTAATGGTACCCAATAAAAACTAGACAAAATAATCAAATCGCGCATCAAATTGAAAGGAGGGCGTAGTATCTAGTCATAGCCGGAATGGGGTCACAGATAGATTTTCTAAAATGGAAGTTCAGTCTACGCAGATATTCTAGTAGTTTAAGATTTATTGTATCAATTTATTATGATCGGATACACTTACATCCCGGAACTGCACCAACCCCAATTCTCCGAGTTCAGACACGCAAGCATACGCAGCTTCACTTTGTAAAAAAAGTTGACATAATGTCATCTCCTCACTCCTGAACAACGAACCCATTTTTGCACTTTAACACTATTCTAATTCTATAAACAATACAAAAATAACTTAACAAATTGCCCGTCTCACGTCTGCGAAAAGTGCAGACTACGGACTACGGCCACTCTTTGTGACACTGAGGGCGAAACGAAATCGTGCCTGCCTCTGCCTACTACACTACACCAGAGAAAAATCAATGTTTCAAAAATCAAATCAATATGTAGATTATTAATAAGAATTGGAATGACAGTCAAAGCTGTCAAAGTAACACGACTCGGTATTCCATATGACAACTTACTGTCAGTTTGACTTTGATAGTGACATTTGCTATATGCATTTGACAAATTTTTTTTGTTTTAAGATAGTGTTGTCAACTTCTGCATTAGAAAAGGAAGATCATCTTTTTCTTCTTCTTCTCTTATAATGTCTTGGCTCCATCTTAACTTCTCCGATGATTTAGCCAGTGCCATTAGTAAAAATAGCAATTTGTAATAGCCTTCTTTAAAATAAAAAAGGCAAAATTAAAATCAAAAATAGCAGATCCCGAGACTAGTCAGTCAAGTCAAGTCTATAATTTTCCTTAGTTTTCCAAAACAGGTCCGTCAAGTCCAAAGCAGTCAGGTCAAGTAGAAGATCACCAATATATTTTTTCTTCTTCTAATGCTTCAGAACAGAATCAAAATCCTTGGCCTTGGCCGTAAAAGGTCCTTGGCGGGACTTTTTTTTAATAAAAGAGGCAATCCACTTGCAATTTTAATTGCTAGAAAGTAAAGGTGCACCTCGGATCTTAGCGACGCGCGACTGCGACTTGTATATCGTGCAAATAACAAAACTGTCTTTAACTTTTGTTTTCTGTGCTTTTAATAAACTCTATTATTCGGAGTTGGTCTACGAAGGCTTGATAAACCCTTTAAACGTAAACAAACCCAAAAAAAATTTAAGTGTAAATTCAGAACTTTCTACAGATTATTTTATTGCAGGTTGCGCCACTCCGAATTTCTCCAATTAGCACTAGCAGACTAGTGAACGCGGAAAACGAATTCGGATAACGTACGTATGCGGCGGGGCTTAGATGTCGACATGCGGACATCACTAGTTTTAGTTCCATGTACTTACGCGCCATATCCTACAGCGCCAAAATTGCGTTTTTCTAATAGACATTAAAATAATTTGACAGCAGCCTATCCAGAGCTTATACAGATCAGTGTATATATTAAGTTGAGTATGCGACTATGCGTACCCAACTATGTTTGCGCATCAATCGTGCATCACTCTGGTAAATTGAATGCTCCATAGTTTTCGGGCGAACATGTCGTCCTCGAATTAGTAGCTAGCGCGGTATATATTTTGAATATTAGGTATACCTCGATTAAATTTAAACATTTTTGTTTGACCACTCCATCTCTATATCTAATTGCTAAGCGTCGATCGTAATGCACGATTGTGGTGCGCGACACGTACACACTATAGAGTTGCTTTGCTCGCGTCCACAAACACACTGCGCATCACTTTGTGTTCGCGAAAAAAAACCGCCACCGCTTGGAACACACGCTTTGGTGCGTGCAACGTTGCACGCCCCAGGTGCGCGAACGTACACACTAGGGTGGCAAAAACGCATCACCTTTGAGATTCGAATCAGTGCATCTCAATCAGTGCAAAGAATCGACTCAGTGAATCGCTTCATTTCGATCAATGAATCGGTGGATCTCAGGTCAATAATTGTGTCAGTGATTCTCTATCTCACATCGACGAATTCTTTGCTTGCGCCAATAAATTAAATGCTTTATAATTAGAGACTTTTAAAATATTTACACTTTACACTTTCTTTAACTCTACTTTACAATACAACCTTACAACACTATACTTAGTTAATAAACTAACATATAATAATATATACGAGTATAATAAATAAATAAATAAAACCAAATGAATCCTTTTATATAACTGACCGTGCTGGGTGGGGGTGACTTCGGGCTCAATAGTTTTTTTTCGGCGCCGCTCGGAATGTTCTTTGTGGTCAAGGTGGTGTGTCTAATTCTGTTTTCTTTCAATCTTCACTGTGTCATCGTACGAACATAGCGGGGTCGGCAAATAATTACAAGGAACCGTTAAATCTTCGCCTTCAACTATTGTTTCCAGGAAGCAAATCAACAGATGTTTTATTACCTACTTATTATATTGAATTTGTCATGCTCAGGTGTGGCTCAACGGTTGTCTTAAATTGTTACATTCGGATATCGGACGCTCTCAGCTATCTGGAGATCGAGATGCAAATGATTCACTGATCGACTGATCACTGATCCACTGATTCGAATCAGTCGATCACTTTAAAGAAGCGTTTCATTGAGTCGACTCAGTAAAGAGCGACACACGCCTACTGACACTACTGAGGCAGTTGCAGGTGCGTGGTGCACGATTGGTGCGCGAAAATAGTGGGTACGCGGCTGTACAGATAGTTCCCGTACTAACGTACTTACGGTGGCGCTTCAAAATGGTACACGAAAGTATCTGTAATGGAGAACCAAAATGATTTTTTTTTTCAGCAAAACTGCAAAATAGGTAACTCGAGAAAAAATAATCTGTTTTTATTTTTTTCCTATCTTCAAAAATGACTGAGATATTAAACGTTAAAGTACGGCTTCCGCGACTAGTGATCTTGAGTGATCGCGCTAACGTGTGACGTCATAACGTAACACGGTTCTGCGTATCTACATACTTTCGCTCGTTGCGCTCGCGGTCTCGCTATAAATTTAATTGTTTTTCTTATAGTGCATCACTAAAATTGTTAACAAATAATGTATTGTGCCTATGTGTACCAACTCCAGTGAAAAAACAACCCAAAAATAGTTTTTTTTCTGTACCACGCGGTAATAATATTTGGAAAAAGTGGTTAAAATTTATGAAGTTAAAAGTAAGCATAACGTAATATCTATTTATTTTTATTTATAAACATAACATGTTAAAATTAGTCTATTAGTAGGTACATAATAATAAAATAGTAAAGAACGGATCGAGTTTTATTGTGTCTCAGGATTGATAATTTTTTTTTGTTTATGCACCTCTCCCAAATCTTTGTATCTTTGAAAATAGCTCATCACAGTAAAGAATTTCATAAATCTGGAATTTGTTGAATACTTCAAAAATACTATTTTTTTTCTTTGTTACATATAGCTAGCTAGCTATCCTATCTAGCATCTAGCTGTTAACCTAATGATCTCGCTCGGGTTCGAATCCCGCTAGGGGCATATGTTTATGTGTTAACATTTACCTTTGTACCTGAGTCATGGACGTTTTGTAGTTATAATAATAATATGTTCGTAAAAAAAAAGTAATCATAGTATATCAACTGTCTGATATCCATAATACAAGCATTAGTTGCTTAATGTGGAACTAGATGGTGCTGTGTGGAATGTGTGACGATATTTATTATCCATTCATTCATTTATTTATTTATTTATTCATTCATTTCATTCACTCTATCATTCATTCATCCATTTTATCGTTGGTACATTGATTCATTCATTCATTCATTCGTTCGTTCGTTCCAGATGCGTCGGAGTAATATGAAATTTTACAGAGCATACATCCCTTTTTATCTGAGTGATGTTTTATGACGATCAAGTCATATCACTCAGTTTATTTGTTATGAAGGATGAAATGAACTTTTTGTTTTGTACCAAATAAAAAAATCAATAGGTACATATTTAAAAATGAAATTAAGAAAATATTTGTCACCCCCTGCCATTTAAAACTTGACAAAAATAAACCTTTTAATAAAACAAAAAGCTAAAAATCCTTTTTATTATTTTTTATTGAAAAAAGGTTTGTAAAAAACCCTTAATAAAACTTGATCGAAAATCTTACTTACTTTATGTTATTTACTTATTCAGTTTTATTTCTCTCTATTCTGCGGCTACAAAATCACCATTCTAAGATATCGCGCAACCATAAAAATGTCGACTTTTGGTAGGTTATCCGACTGTCCTTTTACAAAACTCTCTTCCATCGCTATGTTTATTTAATAACAATAATATTTAAAATAATCGCTAACACAAATACTTAAAATAATAACTACAAACCACAACAATCAAATTTTATGAAGGTAAACACTCCGCATTACTCGCAATCGGACAGAGACTGTTACGTTGTGACGTCATAGCAGTAGCGCGCGTATGAACGAAAATTTTAAGAGCGGTGAAACTTTACAACGCTATAACTTTGGAAATCCTGGCCCGATTTCGATGAAACAAAAACTATTATTATTTGCACGAGTAGGCGCATCAAATCCAGTAATTTTTATAGTAATATTTGGATGTGCTGGTGTTCTCCATTTGAATGGGACAACCCATCCAGAGGTATATTAGAGATCAGTGATTACAGGTGTGCAGATGCAGCTGACAAGGGACAGTTGCAGTTGACACTTTGACAGTTCTGCGAAGAAGGAAGACTAAAGACAGCAAAAAGCAAAGCAGATTATAATTAAACTAATTGAATCGAGGATTGAGGTTACGTTATTCCAATGGGTGCCTCTTCCTCCAGTCTCGTAATAAAAATAAATATTATAAGACTATGAATAGCCTCTATTCGTGAATGAAAATATATTTAAAATGGTTTGTATCATACATGTGACAGCTACTACTGTTCCTTAAACTTTTTACTTGCCCAATAAACTAAATTGTATTGTAATTTTTAGGCGTTACTCGGTGCTCAATTGGTTATAACACTAATAATGGTGTCAGTTATACAGAAACTGACTAATTACTCTTTCGCAAGATGGTTATTGTGTTCCCAAGGGTTGTATCGGTATTTATATCCAGATAATAGTGAGCTAAAAACATTGGCGGGAGTACCAAGAGACAAGCCGAAAGGGAAAAAAGGTGTCAAGAGTGAGGCTAACGGAAAGCCGGAGACTTTCCATGTGCCCAGGAGTCTTGATCTGCAGTTGGAGACGGCACCGGTTACGCCACTGGATGTCGTGCATTTGAGGTTCTACACGGAGTATCAGTGGATAGTTGATTTTTCACTGTACTCAAGCATAGTGTATATTTTGTCAGAGGTGAGAGGGTTACCGAGCTTATCATTTTGTATTAATGTATTTGTTTTTTATGTTACGGTCTTCAGACAGGCTGACGGTCCGCTTGATGGTAGGTGGCTACTGTTGCTTATAACACAAGTAACAACACAGGTACTGCCAGTGTGTGCCGACCATAGTATAGTTAAGGATAAGGTAATAATGAGTTTTTTTTAAATATTTATCATTATGTGACATTTAAATAATGTAATATTGTATTGTAAGTAATTCCTTAATAATATCTGTTCATTTTATCTGTTTTTGGTTGATAACAGTCAAAGAGTAGCAGCTTTATATTTACACCTATTTATAGTTAGTGACATGACATATTAAAAAGATACGAATGACATGGATAAAAATAGGTTTTTATAGTTTTGAGTAATTAATTATCTGTTTCAGGTGTACACATCAATATTCCCTCTGAAAGATGAATTCAATTTGAGCATGGTTTGGTGTTTTCTTGTGGTGCTATTCTCTTTGTATCCTTTACAATTTTTTTTTATTTTTTATCCTTTACAAAAGTTTTATCAAAATCTATTCAGTAGTTCTTCCTATCTATCTAATATATTTAATACTTAATTCGGTTGGCAGAATATGATTGATGTTTCTTTTGAATATATTACTTAACTCTCTCATACAGTAAAATTTTGTTATCTCTAACAAAACAGTACTTTACAAGCGAAGAGTCTATCGGTGAGAGGTCAACGTGCATAGTTGCGTTCTGTGCATTTCTTCTCATAGCGATGATGGTTCTTATTATAGATGAAAGCAATCTGGAAGTTGGCGTCGATCCAGCCTATGACAGTTTTCATGATAACGCCTCGAAATTTCTTGAAAATTCAGGTCTCTCATCAGTGTAAGTATTTTCTTAAAACATATGTGACTTGCCACATCTATATCTATACATAATCTACGCTAATATTATAAGAGGTATTGTTTAGAAAATTATATCTTATAATACTAAATGAGGAACGACTTCTTATATGCCACGATGATCTCGCAAACGGCTCTAACGATTTTGACGAAAATCTAGGGTTAGTGGATTTTTAGGTCTAGAAATCGATCTGTCAGGGTCTTATCTTTGAGAAAATTCGTTTTAGGTAGTTCTACAGCTAACGCCATCTAACGCCGAGCGAGCGAACTTAATACTTTTTGCTACTTAATAACGTTTTCTAGAAAATTCGTTGTAGGTAGTTGTAGCGGTTACAAAAGTGATACCGCTTGCTCGTTTTATAATATGTATTTTGATTGAATTATTAATTAAAGTATTCTTGAATTTGTTTCTATAATGTTTCATTCGCCCAGTCTTGTCTTGTATTCTATAATCTTAAGATAACATTATATTTATTAATGTTTTGATGACAATATTTTCAGGGGACCAGCATCTAAATTAATATTGAAATTTGCATTTGCGGTGTGGGCGGCCATTATAGGAACTCTTTTCACCTTTCCCGGTCTCCGGGTGTCTCGGATGCATTGGGACTCATTGTTGTATGTGTTTTTTTCATTATAATTTACTTTGCCAATACCTAGACAAACAGTTAGCAGTGAAATTTATGTTTTTAAACACCTGTAATATTAAGAAAACACATTTTTTTTATGTATAATCATAATTGAAATAGTCATTGACCGACCATTTGACAAGCCCATTGGCCGAGTGATTAAGGAACAGATCAAGGTGCTTTAACCTCAAGGACCCTCGTTTTTCATTTTATTTTATTTAAATTTAAGAAGTTTATCTTCTTAGAGTAAAATCACAAGTGAGATAAAAATACAATGCATAATAGACTATATGGAAAAAAGTTTGAATCGGGCAGATTTATAAAAAAAATCCATTTTCTGAGAAAAAAAAATAGTAAAATACTGCTAAAAATAACTTACTGTTCACAGTACTAAAAATTTTCCGTGACAACTACTTTTGTTTTTAGGCTTATTAATTAACTTACGTTCTACACTCAAGTTTAAATCGGCTACTTTTATTTCTTTTTTCATATTTTACACAACATTTTAAGAAAAACCTTCCAATCTGTTCGGTTATCTCCGAAGAGCTACAAAAATTTGTTGCGCAATATTGCACCTTAATTCATAGGATATTAGGTTGCGGTCATTTTGGTAAAAATTGTGTTCTGACGATCCACTTGTTTCATGGTTCTATATTTTGTTCTTCTGTTCAGTGTGTGTGTCATTTTTTAATTAATTTAATAATTAATTTGAATTCAACAGGTATTACGGAGATAGCAAAGTGAAGACACTATTGTTGAATGCAAACTTCGCTATGCCTTTTGTGCTGGTGCTGTTGTGGGTTCGACCAATCACAAGACACTATCTCACCGTGAGGATATTCAGCGGAATGGAGAAGCCATTGTGAGTGTACCCTCAAATAGCACTTGTGCTTAGCCACTTCCACAGAAAGAGACCAAGATACTGCCGAGCAGTAAGCTCGTGCACTCCTCCTGCTATTATTGTCTGATAAATTATTTAGCACAAGAAAATACTGTCTATTTACTTAAAAATAATAATAATAAAGCACACACTGACCATGAAGTTGCTCCATACAACCTTTATAAGATTAAAGTCTATGCATCCACCTCAAAAAAATAGATGAAAATTTTCGAATTTAGATGTCATTTGATGATCAGAGGGCCTAGTGCGAGTTTTACTCGATCAAACGCGTAGAACCAATAGAACGCGTAAACGTCAATTTATATGGGAATGACCCACACATTAGCCACTAGGTGGCGCTGCTTCATTCCCATACAAATTGGAAATTTACGCGTTCGACGCGTTTGATCGAGTAAAACTCGCACTAGGCCCTCTGGCCCTAAAATGGTAAAAATGATCGGTCTTTCCATTGATGGTACACATTCTATACTTGACTTACAAAATAAAAATATAGGAAACTGACCATCCTTTTAATGGTATGTTTTTTTATATGTTATCAGACAGGCTGACGGTCCACTTGATGGTAGGTGGCTATTGTCGCCTATAAACATAAACACAAGCAACGCCATAGGTGTTGCAAATGAGCTGCCGACCATAGAAGGTTTAAAACCGCGTTGACACGGTCAGAGTACACACGGACCGATGTACTCGTACGAGTCAATTTCATACGAGTATGATACGGTAATAGGACGCGGTACTAGTGCGCTCGAATCGGACGACGCAGTCCGAGTGAGCTCGTAATACCCGGTTGCCATTATACGAGTAGCGTATAGCGTAATGGCAACCGGGTATAGCGTAATGGCATACGGGTGTTTATACGAGTGCGCTCAGTTCGAGTGCACTCTGACCGTGTCAACGTGGCTTTAAGGATAAGGGATAAGGGAGGGATGTCGCCAATTAACAGTAGCTATATTGGGATAAAAGATAAGCTCTGCTTGTGTCTGTTCAGGATGTCCTCGGAAGCCTTTGACTCGCTCCGTCTGGTGTTGGTTGTGGGGACGGTCATTCTGCGAATCGCGTTGATGCCCCGACAGCTGCAGGCCTACTTGGACATGGCCCAGAGGAGGCTCGACGTCCAGAAGAAGGAGGCTGGCAGGATCACCAACGTGGACCTGCAGAAGAAGGTCTCTTAGATTGGCACTCTTCTTTCACTGCTAAGCTTACATAAAACATTATTGCAATTATATTGTTATAATTACAATCTAAACTATTGACCTACTATACAGCAAAACAAAATATTACTACTTACATTGCCACTGACAGGGTTTCATTATGTAAGACTTAAATAGATATTAACTAAGTTAAATATTAATTATTCTAGACCATGGGGGCAGGGTATGGGCAATGTGTGTGTTTGTGTGTCTAAGGACCTCTTTCACCATCTGTCAAGTAGGCTAACCGCCATTTAAAGTCACCGATCACCGGGGATAATGGAGTTCATATGTATACCTTTGTCTGTACGGTAAAAGTCTCAAACATTAAAAAGAAAATTGTAGTAATTTCAATAGAAAATTGTAGTAAAAGCCCTAATTGAAGTAATTTCATGTTCCAGATAGCGTCAGTGTTCTATTACCTGTGCGTAGTGGCCCTTCAATACATCTGCCCGATAGTGATGTGCCTGTACCTGGCCCTCATGTACAAGACCCTCGGGGGATACTCGTGGGCCTCCATCTTCTACGAGGACGAGGGGGTGTGCACCCCGCAGGATGAGAGACCCAAAGCCACTGCCACGGTGGACGGGATGGAGCAGTTCCAATTGGCGTGGGAGAATTTGAAAATGGTGAGCCTTAAATACTCGTAGTAATAGTACAGTCGGGGTACGAAAACTTTGGTCACTTTTCAAATTCACTGCTTTATCAAGTCGTAGATTCTTTTGAAACCAAAACACTAAACAGACAGCTGACATACCTTTGTAATAGGGTTGCCAACTTTTTTTTTGTTTTCAAATTTAAGTTTTTGTTTTTTTTTTGTGCTTCTAGCAGACACTTAACAATTTTTGGTTGTTTTAAAATCTCATTTAAATAAATGTAAAATACATTTAAAGTTTACCATCTATAGAGGTTTTTTTTAAAATATTTGTATTGCTGGAGTTTATTATTTTGGCTTATTAAGTATTTTATGTTTTATTATTTTGGCGAGTTCTTAATCGATGTGGAAGCGAATATCCGCAACAACGCAACACACACACGCACACACACTTAGTGCCGTCGCACATTGGGCCACTAAACGTGACCACATGCTGCGGACAAGTTTTTTCATACATTTTGTATAGTATCGGCGCAAACCGTGCGCTCGAGTGGCCGCGTTCGAGCCACAAGCTGCGGGAGTGGCTCGAGCTCGCTACTTGTGGCTGCGTTTTGTCGCTCGCATCGCGCGCACACTCGGCCACAGTAGCCGGCTTCTTCCCGGCGCCCGCGTCCCCACCAACACACGTCAGCCTTGCTGTAAGCATGCAACCGAACGCATTGTGTTCCATTTCACAAACGCGTTCGACCCCTGCAAACTCTCGACGGAAATGAACGGAATTCAGCCAAAAGTAGTGGCTAAGTGGCGGCGACTGGTGGCCGCCACTAAGCCACTAGCGGCTGCGATTGGTGGCTGCGTCTAGTGGCTTGACTGAGCCACTAGTGGTCGCGTTTAGTGGCCCAATGTGCGGACGGTCATATCTCAAAAGTTGGCCTTGTCGGGTATCAAACCAAGTACCCCCGAGTAAGAGCGTTAAGGCGATCACCTTATCAACCACTCGATCGATGTGCTCTTCTTTGCTATTGATGATGATAATTTCAGGTGTTCACGGAGGACGTTTACAGAGGCATGTTCGGTTTCGCGACCTGGTGGTGCTGCTTCGCCTGGTTCCTCACCACCTCCCTCGGAATGGCTTACCAGACTTACTTCAGAATCTCATGAGATTGAGCTTGGGCCTCAATTTGACTTGTATACTCTTACGTCCTAATGTTAGTTTAAAAAAAATCTAGTCAGTGCTCACAGTGTTCGACCGATCGATCTAAAATTCCGACCAAAGACAAGAATCGTTTGCTTTTTTTTTTACTAGAAAATTTTTCAACGGTTTAAGATGGCAATTAAATTTTCTCATACATTTACTAATTAAGTGGCTACCGTAGCCAATGGCACAAGCAAAGTCACAGGTGGTGCACGTGCACTGCCTGACCTTAGCAAGATGGATTAGGATTCCTCATCCAAAACAGCACCTATGCTGTTATTTCACGCTGAACTAC
Source organism: Synanthedon formicaeformis (assembly GCA_945859745.1). Classification (NCBI taxonomy): domain Eukaryota; kingdom Metazoa; phylum Arthropoda; class Insecta; order Lepidoptera; family Sesiidae; genus Synanthedon; species Synanthedon formicaeformis. The sequence continues at coordinate 11,398,029 of OX243962.1, read as the reverse complement.
GGCGAACTATGGAAATGAACTTTTCCATAGTTGATGACAAGGTACACTGCTTTTCGCAGTCATTTAGGCAATTGCAGCACCTGTGGCGTTGTTTGTGTTATAAGCGATGGTGGTCACATACCATCAAGCGGACCGTCAAACTGTCTGACGATCATTACATTAAAAAAAACTGGTTTGCACTTTACACACTGGTCGAAATTCGACCATTATGAATAACTTTCTACAGCTACTCATTTTATACCTCCTAAATGCGTGTATTGTATATGTGTTGGGATTTTTTTTTTCATTTAAATATTATCACTACATCATTGTGTATAATTGTAGGATAGTCGATTTGATGTTTATTATGAAAGTTTTCTATTTTTATAGATCATAAATAAATTATTAATTGTGACAATATTATTGTAATGTAATTTAAAGGTTGTATTTTTGTTTTTTTTTTCACCTTGTAGTTGTGTAAGAGTAATTTTTTTTTGTTGTAAATAATACACGAATTCAATATTGAAAAGCCATAGTTTAATAAGATCGCTTATGTCCTCATATTATGTTTGTATTTATTTTACCTGTAGTTTAGACGCACTAAGTACAGTACGATTGTAAACCGAAAGAAAAATTCTTTGCAATTACTTTGCAAATGTGTTTTTGAGAAGCAATTAAAATTCGACCCTATTTCAAAGCATTTAGGTTTACAATCACTAAATAGCAAAGAGTTACTTTTGGGGTCTTGTAGTATACCTACTGTCTTTAATTTTTTGGAATGTTAAAAAAATCTTATGCAATAAGTGTTGTGGTTTCATTTTAACTCCTCCATTTAATTAGGTACTACATATAAATGTAAATATTAGCTTTTGCACGTGACTTCGTCCGCGTAACTTTATATACTAGCTGCTGCCCGCGACCCTTTGTAAATTATATACTATAAAACCTTCCTCGAGAACATCTCGCTGCTTAAAAACTAAAGGGCCATAAAACAAAAAATCCAAAAATGTTTTTATTGCGAAAATACAATCACAATCCTTCATTTTATATGTTGCAAAAAGAGTTATGTATTGTTGTTTTATTCCATATTTAGTATATTTTGATCATTTTTTATATAGTACATATTCAAAAGTAACATATCTCTTCTAGTATTCAGTTTATTATAAAAGTACTTAAAACATTTAATGCTACATAAAAATACGCTTCTATGTATAAAATATGCCTGTATTTGATATATATCTAATAAGAAATAATTATTTCGTTTAGCTCTCCTGTAAAAAGTGTAATTTTGATTTGTGGCCCTTTAGTTTTTAAGCAGCTATCTATCCATTGGTGAAAACAGCATGTAAATCGGTGCAGTAGTTTTTGAGTTTATCGCAAATAGACAAACGCGGCGGAGGACTTTTGCTTTATAATATGTAAGGATTAATGAGGTACTACATATAAATACTAGCTGTTGCACGTGACTTCGTCGGCGTAACTTTATAAAATATTGTCTATGTTACTGCCTGATAATGTAGCTTTCTATAGGTGAAAGAATTTTTAAAAACAGTAGTTTTTACAAACATTTTGTAAAGTTTCCTACTACTCGAGAGGAGAGAAATAGGGTAAGATGTTCCCTACTTACTAAGAAAAAAAAAACAATATTTTCCTATATTTATTTATTTCTCAATTTATTGTGTTCTTCAAAGGCAGCTGCAATTCTGAAACAAAAAAAAAAATTTACACATTTTATGAAAAATTTCCAGTAGTTATAGGATGTATTGATGGTACATTAGTTGGCTTTGAGGCAGCAATTTTTGGGCACAAAGTTTACCATGGCATCAACACTGCCATAGTAAGTTCTAACATTTATTTCTCCATAATTTATATTAGGATAAGTAAATGCTTCATTTTATTTTATTTTATGTTTACAGATTTGTGACTGCGATTTAAGAATTATCAGGGTGTGTGTGTGTGTGCCAAATTTGATGGTGCTGCTCATGACAGTTTTGTAGCACTCCCCTTGGTGTTGCTTGTGTCCTTAGGCGACGGTAACCACCTACCATCAAGTGAGCCGTCAGGCTGTCTGCCACCTTTATATAATAAAAAATAAAATCTTGGCGTTTGAGTGATTTTATAGAAAATCTCCATCAAAATGGAGAAACTGGTTGGCTCTTAGAAGATTTGGGATATCCTCAAAGGCCATGGCTTATGAGAACGATGCATAGGACTTCTAAAGGCACGTTGGCGTTGTCTATTACGTCAACTTTCCGTACACTATAGCCCTACAAAATGTGCTAAAATAATAGGTAAATGCTTGTGTTGTATTACACAATTTGTGCTTAAATGACAATTTAATTACTATGACTGATTTTGATGAAGACGCTGGAACCATTCAGTGGTGTCATCCTCAGATGTAACTCCACGACTACAGCTAGTAAACACACAATGATAAAATATATATATATTTTCTCTTACCTCTCCAAAGCTTTCACTTTTGCCTCCTCAATGAGTAGTTCTTTCTTTTTTATTTCCAAGCGCTCCCTTCTTAAGTCCATTATTTTGGTATCAATGGTTTCTGGAACAAAATAAAAAATGTTGTTGACCAAAGAAAATCTTTCAAGTGTATTGTGAAGTGTATTTCAACACACCGTGAATTTCTTCTAGATTCTAGCTAAAATTTGTGTTTAAAATTACCTTTACTAGATGTGGGGTGCTCATTTTAATTAATCTAGCTTTCAATAAGGTTGACCACCCATGGTCTAGTGGCTAGTAACACTAGCTGATAACCAAACGGTGACGGGTTTGAATCCCGCTAGGGGCAAATGTTTATGTCTTAACATTTTACTTTTGTACCTGAGTCATGGATGTTTTGTATTTATAATATGTAAGTATTTACAAAAAACAAAATAATGTATGTAGTATATCAACTGTCTGGTATCCATAATACAAGCATTAGTTGCTTACTGTGGAACTAGATTGTGCTGTGTGGAATGTGTTAAGATATTTATTTATTTAATCCTTACATATAAATCAAAGTCCTCTGCTGCGTCTGTCTATCTGTTCGCAATAAACTCAAAAACTACCGCACCGATTTTCATGCTGTTTTAACTAATGGATAGAGTGGTTCTCAAGGAAGGTTTTTAATATATAATTTATAAAGTTACGCGGGCGAAGTCGCGGGCAGCAGCTAGTGTTAGATAAGTAATGATTAAAACAATATATACCATTGCCAGTCCATGTACCAGCGAGGCGTAGGATACGTCTTGTTCGTGTTTGCGGTTCTGGTGGTGGTGCATCTTTCGTACATTGTGCTTTTAAGTTCATACCTTTAAGTTAATAGATTTTTACAAATTAGATCAGCTTGATGAATAAAGAATGCATAGAAAATATATTTCTATTAAAATCTAGTAAAATAATTATAAAATCAGATTTCGAATTGTAAGTAGATAAAAGCAAATATAGGTACTTGAGCTAGAAAGCTACCAATGAGCTTGAACCAGTGTCTCCATCCATATGTAAATCGAGAATTACCGTGTTGCAAGGGAAAAAATACGGTGTTTCTAGACAAAATTACGGTGAATCTGCTAAAAGTGTACCGTGTAATTTTTCAAAGGAAAAAACAACATTTTGAACAATTTCTTTGTTAAAAAATCGTGTACACATTTAAATCAGTTAATTTAAAAATCAAATATCAGTCTCTCTCTCTCTCGTTGGCGTTGGAACAATGATAAATTAGCAACAGATGTGCAAATTTCACTCCTTCCCATATTTAAATAAGGACGAGAATAGATTGTGTGGAGATAAACTTTTAGATATTGAGGATTCTCCTGGAATTCTCGGCAACGAGGGAGTCCAGGGGCCCTAGACAAAGTGCATTCGATTCGATTCGCTAAATAAAAATGTATGGGATTGACATGTGCCTTCGCGTGATTTAGCGTGAAGGAGCTATTGAATTGAGCAGGAGCAGTGTTGCAATTAAAAAATTTGTTAAGTTGACTGACTGAGATTCGTTTTATGCAGTACATGATCACAGTAAATCTACAAAGGTCATAATGTATTACCTTGACGGTAGATCAAAACCAGATTACGGTGCATCTACGGTAATTACCGTGTATATGGAGACATTTGATGTTTTATATTATACTAGCTGCTGCCCGCGACTTCGCCCGCGTATAAAAAATAACCTATTCTCAGACCTACTAAGTGTACATATAAAATTTCATCAAAATCGTTAAGCCATTTCGGAGTAGTATTGTAACTAACACTGTGACACGAGAATTTTATATAATATTAGATAATAATAATCTATAAACAATTATTTCTTACCGTTGGTGTTGATTTTAATAATGTGCAGACAAACAGGTACGCAATGCACTTATTTCACAATACGATTTAATTTTGTTTAGTGTGCAGCAATTATTGCATAATTGCAGCTTTGTTTGTAGTTTGTTTGACAGTGACAGTTCGTTTCGTTCTCATTCACATCAAACCCCGCCCCGCCCCGCCTTTCCCCGTTCATTTCGTGTCGTCATTCGTCAACAAACAACGAGAGTATGGAATGAAAGTAGCAGAGCAGTAGTTGACGGGAGTGAAGTGCGCCGAGTTGGATTTTGCAAGGAGAATTGAGATAAGGAGGACAATCTTACATGGGTGTTAAACTGAAAAAGTAGCAACTAAATCCGATAAATATAGATGGCGCTAGTTTGAACAGAGAGAGTTTGAGAGTATGGAGAGTATAGAATGAATGTAGCAGTAGTTGACGGAGTGAAGTGCGCCGAGTTGAATTTTGGTTGAATTGTTTAATATCCCTAGCCTCACCAGCGCCACCAATGTATCGGTTTCGACGAACACTTTTAATACTCAGAGATTGTCCTCCTTATCTCAATTCTCCTTGGAATTTTGGTTGATTTGTTTACTGCCACTAGTCTAGCGCCATCAATTTATCGTTTTTCGACGGACAAAAAAAAGTATTAAAGTTTATTAGTTAAAAGTATTAAAATATTAACCCTCCTTAGTCGTAGGCGTTGTTATTTAAGCCATTATTAATAATAGTCATAATATTTGTCACTGTTCCATGACTGTTCAGACTCAACCACAGAACACTATATACCTCTTCACATCAACACCACGTGATTGAAAAGATCTATTTGAATTAGTTCGGATCATTGCACAAAAAGTTCTGCGGGAATTAATGATCTGTGATCGTTTTCTGTTTTGAAATCCTTTCCATTCTCACCACTGATCTCTAATAAAGCACTGGATAGGTTAGCCCATACAACTTATTTTGAAGTACGGTAATTAATTCTGACGATTGCGTATTTTTAATCTAAAGATAAGTAAAGACAGTGTCTGTTTTATTCACGTTTTATTCTATTTATTGATGTCTTAGGGACTGTAAGTTTATTGTGTCCGCTTGAGTTTTGAAACATAAAGAAATGTGTACATATTCTGTAAATGTCCCTATCATGCAACATCACTAGTTTTAGTTCCATGTACTTATAATCCACAACCTACAGCGCTAAAATGGCTATTTTCAAATAGACATAAAAATAATTTGACAGGTGCCTATCCAGTGCTTTATTACAGAACAGTGTTTCTCACCATATAATAAGTTACTCTATGCTAGATAGATCTATAAAAAAATGAGTACCAGCACTAGCAACTTTCCTGAAAGGCACTTTTTTGTTCTACAGTCATTTTTTTTAATTCAATTGTCACGCTTTGTTGCTATATCTACCGATTTCTAGGAAAACATACCTATTTATTCTTAAATGTATAAATTACAAAAAAATTGTATGTGATATAATTTCTCGTATAAGTAAGTATATAGTTTCTTATTATTCATAATAACGAAACTAAATAAAATATTTATGTGCACTCACAAAAGGAAAACCTTCCTTATTATATTTAAAATATTCCAAGCTGTATACTGTATACTGTACACAACACACCCACTCAAACAGACTAGTCATGTGTCGTTACGCGTTTTCTGAATAACACAACGAAACGTTTCCAGCGTTATCACAACGTTGTGCAAACCGTCTATTTTACAACGATCTATTTCGCAACCACCGTTCAATCAAACGTCAAAATAAATATATTGTTTTAAAACAGTCTTTCGTTTTTGGATCCGTTTTTCGTTGTGGTTAATTTCGCGTTGTTAGGCATTGTTAAGTATATAAATTGATTTATTGCGCATAATATGGAGACCAATAATATATATATATATATATATATATATATATATATATATATATATATATATATATATATATATATATATATATATATATACATCCCGCAATATATATATATATTATATAATTTACAAGAACTATACAAATTTCACATCAATTAGGTTTATACACACACAAGTATTCGTAACGCACCTAAACAATAACGGCCGTGACTTATCGAGACCAAGGCAAATTGTTACTAATTAGGTACTTACAATTTGCATTCACAGTCATCAAAACAAAATGAAAGAAATTCGGTTTAAAAACAAGTATCGAAAATAATCGAAATTTATCTTATAGTATATGCATAAGGTAAACTACATATCGTACAAACGCATCTACCGAACAATGTCAAAGGTCGTAATAATTACATCGTATCTGATTAGATATTACCATCTCTTTTTATCATACTTAACCGGTGGTTGCGAAAGAGATGGTTGTTTCATGCGTTCCGTTCATTATGTTGTGAATTTTCCGAACCGAAAACGAAGTCCGTTTGCTACAACGGACGACGGATTGTTGCGCGGGAGAAATTTGAGTTTGACGTTTTGAGAAATAGATCGTTGTCAAAGTCTCCCATAACGTTTTCGTTGCCATTCAGCCACAACTTTGTGAAAACGATTGGTGTTACATAACGCCCACCGCTAAAACAGACCCAGAAAATGAGCCAATTTACCTTTACCGGTAAAAATAAACCCCATGTGTTTCACACCCCGGTGATTAAATAAATTTTATCAATCACCGGGATCATAACATTTATAATGTTTATAACATAACATTTATAATAATAATAATCCTGGCAGTAACATTCTGAGTTTATGTTCACGCCACAAGTATTCACACAAATTGCGACTAAACTTGGTTTCAATATCTCGATTTTTGCATCTATTTCTCTCCATATTTTCAATTTCAACCTGGCAACATATCGACAGTCGACGCGCGCTCGGTCATTTATAGGGAAATCATTTGATTGGCTAATAGTCGGAGAATATTCCAGAAAGTGCTAGTGACGCGCTGACAGAACAGAAATCCAAATTCGGCTTGCTCTACAAAAGCAACGAACGCCATTTTGTTTTATTTAATTGCGAGAAGCCGTCAGTCGCGGACGTTTTGCGAGTTTTGTTCCTTGTAATATATAAAAAGCAGTTTAAGCACATTAGCACAGTAAGTTGCACATTTTATATTATTATATATACTTTTTTATCGAGCTTTTTCTTACTAAATATCAAGTAAATATCTTCTTTTACGGTGTTTTTATAACTGTTATTTCAGCGGTGGTTTTTGGTTAGCCATAATCCTGGCCTTTTTTCATGATAATCCTTTTCTATTTTAATTTCAAAGGCAGTATTATAGTCTTATTTTTGTTAATATTTCATTATATCTATTTTAATGTATATAACGATTGACATAATAGTGGTTTCCTTTGTTTAAACTTCCACGTGTTTCATCAAAAGTTCACCTAAATTGTCAATCGTATTGCCAATTAAAATGCTGTTAAAAGGCAAATTAGTGCCGCATTATGTTAGCAAAATATGTCAGTAAACACGTTCAAGGTGAAAATGTGATGGAAATTTTTCCATTCGAGAATGTTCGCCGTTTATGATCTAATCGATTCTTTTCATGATGGCGGCGGACGCGTGGTTTACCGCTTGTTATCAAGTTGTCTGTTTTACTTCCTTTCGATTAATAATTTAGTATCTACATAATTAGGTTGGTAGGTAGTTATGATGTACCTACGTTATATTGGTGTGATGTGATTTTGATTGGGTATAATTTTGCTTAGATGGCGAAAGCACCTGCAGTTGGTATCGATTTGGGGACCACGTACTCTTGCGTGGGAGTTTTCCAGCATGGAAAGGTGGAAATTATTGCAAACGACCAAGGCAATAGAACCACACCCTCGTATGTGGCCTTCACAGACACTGAGCGTCTCATCGGAGATGCCGCCAAGAACCAGGTGGCGATGAATCCAAATAACACAATTTTCGGTGAGTTTTTTTAATATAATTTTTGAAATTTTTCCTTATATGCAACAAACAATAGCCGAATGAGTAGTAAAATGGGTGTGCTTGTTTTTAGGAAATTGTAGGTACATGTGAATCAATTCTCTTTGTACAAATACATTTAATAGTGACTAAAATTGTTTTCATTCGTTAGAATTCAATTCTCCAATTGTTAAATTGGAGTTTGGAACATTGAACACGTGGTGCGTCGCCCTCTAGCACGTGTGCTGAACGTGGGATCATTGACATCACATCCACCTATCAAATGACGTGCCATTTTAAATACATATTTGAATAAAACTTTAATGACAGACAGATTCAAATAATAATAATTCAATTTATTTATTACTAGCTGTTGCACCCGACTTCGTCCGCGTAACTTTATAAAATATGTATTGCCTATGTCACCCGGGGATAGTGTAGCTTCCCAACAGTGAAATAATTTTTCAAATCGGTCCAGTAGTTTTGGAGCCTATTCAATGCAAACAAACAAATCTTTTCTCTTTATAATATTAGTATAGATTTATCATACAATACATTACAAATTCAACAACAAACCCCGGTCCCCCCACTAGGCAAGCTTGTACCGTGGGGTCCCATACTGTACCTACTCAATTTATTCCAATTTCCAAATTGTAATCTATTTGGAAACAAAGGGCTTATGAATTCTAAGCAATAGTTCATTTATTTTTTATAAGTGTTAGTATTATTGCTGGTGCCTTGCAAAAATGTGCTACAAACCATGGTAGAATTAAGTATTAGGCGTGAGAAAACTGGCGTTTTTGTAGTAGGAACAGAATTTTATGTAAGGAAATTATATAATGCTTGAATTTTTTTTTCTATTAGCTGTTAACTGTTTTAAACCTTGACCTGTTTTGACTGTTTACTATTTCCTAGTCAATACAATGAGCAATATTCATATTTACAGTTGATTGGAAAGAGTACTTAGAAAACAAAATAATTGTGCATTATTTAAATTTTAAATAAAACCTTATTATTTAGAAAAATAAAACCCATTATTTAAAATTCAACATTTGGATTTGGTTTGCAACATTGTTCATAATTTATTAGTCCCTATTATTTGTCACACTTGCAGCACATTTGCTGTACCTATGGCGACGGTAGCCACCTATCAAGTGCACAGTCAAGTCAGCTTGGTAGATTTAACATAAAACAATCTTACTGTTAATAAAAAGCATTACATTGGACTGTTGAAATTAATTGTTTCATGTTAATTTGCAATTTACCTTCTGAAAATCACTTTGTGACACTACAATTTTAAGTTCAAAGTGGGAGAGGTCATTGCAGTACAATAACATAGTTTCAATCACTTAATGATTCATAGGGTATTGGATGTGGGTGGCACTCAATCTATTAGTCATTATTTTCAAGTCAATGAACATGATTTAGAACTTGGTTGAGAACAATGAACATATTTGAGAAAAAGTTGAATTTTAAATACAGCCAATTGAGTGAGTCATTGAAAATAAACATTTTCATAATAAATGATGAGTCATTTGTTTTTAGTTGCATAATCTTATCATGATGATACCCAACATACTAGACTAGAGTCTCTGAACATATTGAATGATAAAAATAATCTGACAACTTTAAATCTCCTATAATAAATTGTTGTTTTTTTCAATCATTTTTTTGATTGGGTAATTGTGATTGTTTCAGATGCCAAACGACTCATTGGCCGTAAGTTTGAAGATGCCACCGTACAGGCTGACATGAAGCACTGGCCTTTCGAGGTTGTCAGCGATGGTGGCAAACCAAAGATCAAGGTGGCATACAAGGGTGAAGACAAAACATTCTTCCCGGAGGAAGTTAGCTCAATGGTACTCACAAAGATGAAGGAAACGGCCGAGGCGTACCTCGGCAAAACTGTGCAGAATGCAGTCATCACGGTTCCGGCCTACTTCAATGACTCACAGAGGCAAGCCACAAAAGATTCGGGCACCATCTCTGGCTTAAATGTTCTCAGAATAATCAACGAACCGACTGCAGCCGCGATTGCTTACGGTCTGGACAAGAAGGGCGGTGGGGAGCGCAATGTCCTCATTTTCGATCTCGGCGGTGGCACCTTTGACGTGTCCATTCTGACCATCGAGGATGGCATCTTCGAAGTGAAGTCCACCGCTGGCGACACTCACTTGGGAGGCGAGGACTTCGACAACCGCATGGTGACCCACTTCGTCCAAGAGTTCAAGAGGAAGTACAAAAAGGACCTCACCACGAACAAGAGGGCACTGAGACGTCTTCGTACGGCCTGCGAAAGAGCAAAGAGAACTCTATCTTCATCCACTCAGGCGAGCATCGAAATTGATTCCTTGTTCGAAGGCATCGACTTCTACACATCCATCACAAGGGCACGTTTCGAGGAACTGAATGCCGATCTGTTCCGTTCCACGATGGAGCCAGTCGAGAAGTCACTGCGCGACGCCAAGATGGACAAGGCTCAGATTCACGATATCGTGCTCGTCGGAGGGTCCACTCGCATCCCTAAAGTGCAGAAGCTCCTTCAAGACTTCTTCAACGGCAAGGAGCTGAACAAATCCATCAACCCCGATGAGGCCGTCGCCTATGGCGCCGCAGTCCAAGCGGCCATTCTTCACGGTGACAAGTCCGAGGAAGTGCAGGACTTGCTTCTTCTCGACGTCACACCTCTGTCGCTCGGTATCGAGACCGCCGGCGGTGTCATGACGACCCTCATCAAACGTAACACGACAATTCCCACCAAGCAGACTCAAACCTTCACCACCTACTCGGACAATCAACCGGGAGTACTCATCCAGGTGTTCGAGGGTGAGCGCGCCATGACCAAGGACAACAACCTCCTTGGAAAGTTTGAGTTGACCGGTATCCCTCCAGCGCCTCGCGGTGTCCCACAGATAGAAGTGACCTTTGACATTGACGCCAACGGCATTCTCAACGTGTCTGCCATTGAGAAGTCCACCAATAAGGAGAATAAGATCACCATCACGAACGACAAGGGCCGTCTGTCGAAGGAGGATATCGAGAGGATGGTGAATGAGGCTGAGAAGTATAAGACTGAGGACGAGAAGCAGAAGGAAACTATCCAGGCGAAGAATGGCCTCGAGTCTTACTGCTTTAACATGAAGTCTACCATGGAGGACGAGAAGCTGAAGGAGAAGATCTCCGAGTCTGATAAGCAAACCATCCTGGACAAGTGCAACGACACAATCAAGTGGTTGGACTCGAACCAGCTGGCCGACAAGGAGGAGTATGAACATAAGCAGAAGGAATTGGAAGGCATCTGCAACCCCATCATCACGAAGTTGTACCAAGGGGCTGGCGGAGCACCCGGTGGCATGCCCGGTGGTATGCCAGGATTCCCCGGTGGAGCTCCTGGAGCTGGTGGAGCTGCCCCCGGAGCCGGCAGCGGACCCACGATCGAGGAGGTTGATTAATTAATTAAAACATTCCAAATAATACTCCATATTGTTGCGCCCATCTTAAATTGAAATAAATGATTGAAGCCTAATGTTTTGTTATTATTTTACAAATTATCCTAGATTATTAGATCTTAATTTGCAAGCCCAACAGTCAGTTTCATTCAGATACAAAACTTGGTCCAGTTTACCCAATGAGTAAAGTCTCATTTAAGACAAAATAGTAATTCTTTTTTTTCAACACTACATGAAAAAAAAACTATCGACCATAAGTAATTACATAAAGGTATAATTTCAACAAGTAAGTACGAGTAATTACATCATGTACGAGTTTTCAACCGATATGTTGATACACCCGAATGCAGTTGCAAAAACGAAATGTAGAATTTTCATTTTCATTTGCCATAAACTTATTAACAATGATAGCACTTTTTACTCAGGCCCTTTTTTACAGAGGACGTTATGATGAACAAATTTTATTTGAAACTTTTCGATAGGACGCGTTCCAAAAAAATTATCTCAAAAATATCAATTATTTAATTTACAATAATTTTTAATTGCTAAAATATACGTAAATGTCCGAAAACTCAGGACTATATTCTTGTAGGTGCAAACAACCTATAAAAAATTGGCCAGAGGGTGGGCCTCTTGAAGAACTTCGAGCAGAATCGCCTTAAGGATTTGTTGGAATTATACCTTTATGCCTTAAGGTTACTGGAATAAATGTTAATATAAAGATGGATCGCAGTCAGGTCGATGGTTGCCACCCTCGCTAAAGACAAGCAACACCAGGGGGGATGAAGGTGTGCATCCCACGTTCTATATAATATATCCCAGGGGATGCATGACTGTTATAAAAATAAAACAGTTGTTTTTATTCCATAGTAGGTATCATTTATTCGTAATTTCGTGCTATTACAAAATAACATGATCAAACTTAACTACAATCACTGTTACATATAACTTGTAAGCTGACCTCTCTTCTTAGCTCGCATTTAAAATTGCTGCTAAATTATTATGTAGCGAATTGCATTTTTATGAACTAAAACAAAGATTTTTCCAGCATATCTTGGGTATAACTCCGCACGCAAGTTTCGAGGAATCTTTATGAATGTTGAAGTTAAGATCTAGTGCAGTTTATCGATAGTAGGTAATCATGAAATTATTCTAGAATATAATTTTTTTAATGCTTTCGGCATTAAATAAAAATTAAAAACTGTAGGTACGAGTACATAATATGAACTCGATTCCTCGGAGCTTGCGTGCGAACTATACTTAGGTGATATTTGAATTCGCGCTAAATACATTTGACCTAAAACCATGGATAAAAAAATAATAATATTATTTCATTGATATTTAGAAATTAGAATGTAGCCATATAAATTACATTGCCATTCTTGCCAACGTTGAACCTGGCGTCGTTACAAAGTAACTCTCATTGACCATCTGTCTACAGCTTATAGCCTGTTCGGGGCCAATCCTGCATTTTTGCTGATAAAATTTATTTTCAGTAGTAGCCTATGATTTACTATAAAATCATTCATATTTCCCATAGAACAACCTGTAAACAAATAGGTCAGATTGATGTTGACATTCAGTCGTCTTCACAGCTAAACCGAATTTGATAAAACTTGGAGAGGAGATTGTTCCAACTTTTGGGAAGGAATTACATACATACATGGTAGGCAATTTAAATAAATTTGAAACTACTATATTACTTTAAAACTAAAAGTAGGTATAAAAGAGCTTTTCCTATTAAGTAGGTGATGACATCTCTTCCGCTTCTAATCCTTTTTTTTAGTATAGCTTTTAAGCGTATTGTGATTATCGATAAACGAAATACTTAGCTGCTGAAAACTAATATAATAATAACCTAATCATTCGACAATTTGTATTAACTTAACGAGATTTTTAATACGAGCCCAAGTCTGGGCGTTAGCAACAAGGAATTCGTATTTCATGATCCAGGTGAACAATTAAAAATCTTTAAATACTTGCACGTGTTACCAGAAATAATGTTTTCACCTAAAGAAAGCAATCCTTTGTAAATTCCTGTAGGACTTCGCTAGTAAATTATAAAATTAAATTAAATGTGAACAGTTTTAGTTGAAATCAAACTGGTTTTAAATATTTCGGACGGGATGCACATTAAATTCTTAATATCAATTTCATCTTAATAGTTAAGGACATCATTTTTCTAAATCCCGCAACTGAGTTAGCCCCCAGCAAAGATTTAAATCGAGAGATGCGGCATTACTAGCGAAAGTGTGTTACAAAATACAACATACATTATACTAAAGACAAAAGTATAAAATACATATACCTTTGTCTAAACACACTTTTAAACACAGACAACACATTCCTTACTTCAAACGTGACTGTGACGATAGCGACGCTCTCAACAAGCGACCGTCACTCACTGTAGCTGGCGTGCAACTGTAGTTGGGTTGAGCGCCTGCGCCCAACCCATTGTTAAGAATTTTCGGTGTGTTTTTAGTATGGCGCGAGGAGATTACGCCGCATCTTTCGATTTAAATCTTTCACCCCCAGAGCCTGGCGTTTCTATATCCCGTATCCATATCGTATTCCTTAGTTAAAACAAAACAATACATATACTGTTAATGGTTTTATACAAAAATATACATACCTAATATAATTTGCAAGCAGTTGCTAATTGCCCAGACCACATTGCTATAATAAATATTTACAGATTTTCTTACGTTTTTTTTTTCTATTTAGTCTCCACGGAGACCCCTCAACATTAAGGCCTGGCCGAAGCCACAATTTGCTCCATTCATAATAAGTGCTAATTTTATTCTAGAACGAGATATGTTCCAAGATTTGAAAAGGAATTTTTATATTGATTTGAAAATCTTTATATTTATATAAAAATTCAGCTAAAATTTGAAACTACTTAACTGATCAATGAAATTGGCCTTTTGGCATACTGTGTGTAATTTGGTCCAACTTGAGTTAAAAAAAATAATTATAGGACAAATGGTTGTCAGTTTCACAAGTTACTAACAGATGGCGGTGTAAGTTAGTTCATAGCCTGTATAGGTTGGGGTGCAACACGTTAGGTGGCGCTGCAGTCGGGTTTCAGTTTTTTTTTTCGGGTTCTACATTATGAATACAGTAGTCTGGACTAATTGTTGTCCTTAGGCATTCGAATAATCGAAAATCCGGATAATCGAATGTATGAAGTTTTCTTCATACATTCGGGTTACAACAAATACAAATATCAATGAAAATCAATGTTTATTAAGAAACTATTAAGAGATTTCCAACATACGATGTACGCACTTATTTATGTATTTAATGGTAGTTCGGATAATAGCGAATCCGTATAACTGAAGGCCCGATAATCGAGTTTCTACTGTAATATACTGATTTTAAATTTAACGATAACTTCACTATCGCCTCTGCGTTTATTTTAGCTATGATGTAGGTACACTTTTGAAATAATGGAACATGTCTCGATTATTACATAAAAATTCGGGGATTTTCTTTACCTTGTTATGGCGATAAGACAACTAACGAAAGAACTGTTTACTATATGTAACTATAAGAACTGTATTTTAAGCACCTAAGAAAAAAAAAATGATTAGAAATTTCTGATTTGTTAGCGTGCGTGCACATAATTATTATGTTCAAATAATTACGGTCTTAAATATTTAATTTTTCCGTCCAGTCATTTTGTAAAAAGTTCTTTTGATAATTGCTTATTTAAAACACATCAAGTTATACGGTTGATTTAATTACATAAAAAAAAAATCCTATTCAATTTAAGTTAGCACAAAAAAATTATTAATAATTAACAAATAATATACACTTATTAATTACATTACAGAATGTATATATATTGTTAACAAAAAATACATCATATTCAGTTTTGTTGTTTACAATATAAATTGGTTAAAGGAAGTAAGGTAGAACGGACTATGTGAGAAATAATAGCTTGTACATATTGATCCAACAATTTTTTTTAAATTATATGACGAACGAAATGAAAAAGAAATAAAATTTAAGTACATAAGTTAGTTTGATTCATTATATTCTATCTACTGTTTACTCTCAATATTCTAGTCTATTTTGATTTATACTATTGAATTTTTATACCTTATTTATTTATTCATAGGCAAGCTTTATCGTATAGTTAATTTATACTATATTGTAAATGAGGCTTATTTTTTGTTTTTCAATATATTGAAACTGAATTTCAAAATAAATAGTAATTGTAATGAACGTATTATACCTACATTTTTATTGTGTTTAAATTATACAAAAGGGCCAGTTGTTTTATGAACTTTTAAATCATGTTTGAGTTCATTTTAAAGTTCCCTTAAAGTTTTTTTTAATCAATAAACAAAAAACATATTATGTACTTAACTTTTCTAAATGTGTTTGTAATTTTTTCAATGCACTATATGTAACTACATATCTAAAACGGACTGACCAGTTTTGATTTCATTAGAATCTAAGGTAATGAAATATACCTAAATTAAAATATAATATTCCATTTTAATTTTCATTACCAATGACATACAAAATTAAAAACGGTTAAAAACAATATGTGCCTCTTTCACCAACTAGAAGTAAAGTGTTGATTAGTTACTTTTAGAAATAATTTTATGTTTTATTAAATTATGCACACGGTTTAGTGCATCTTTCGATAGGCGAATATTTTTTATTATTTTCTTTTTAATGTTTGGGACTTTTACCGTACAAACAAAGGTATGCATGCATGTATATATCAGCTCCATTATCCCCGGTGACTGGTGACTTTAAATGACAGTTAGCCTACTTGACAGATGGTGAAAGAGACCCTTAAGTAAATTAATATATTGAGGGCCTCTTTCACCAACTACAAGTAAAGTGTTGATTAGTTACTTTTCAAGTAAAGCTTATTGGCGAGTTGACACTTTACTCAGAGATGGTGAAAGAGGCATTTACTGAGTATTGATAAGAAATTTGTATTATACGTAAACATTAGGAAATAATAATGTACATTTATATGAAGTAGACTGCTCATTTTGGACGGGATGACTATCATTGAATCATTAGGGTGAATTCTGAATTAATTAAATTAACTAATTAGTAGGTAGTTTAACTAAAATAGAGTTAGCTGGCAATAGTACGATTAACTGCAATCTCGACAGAGCGCAGTTCTGCAGTACCGTTGTGGGCGAGTTGTCTATAAAAATAATAGGTAAAATAAAACATGACAATTCGCCCAACTCGGGCGAGATAAATTCGGGCGAGTTGTCCATTAACTCGGTAAATCTATTCGAGAGACTTGGTCACGTAACAAGCGTGGTTCCAAGGCACATGACATGATACGATTATATTTACGTGTTCAGAAATCGAAAAATAAAAATTTTTCTTTACTTGAAATAATAAAAAAAAAAAAACAGGAAACTTATATTACTTAAACCCTACTCTTGTTTGTTTAGGAAATAAATATTTGCATCAAATTGAGATATTAAAATAAACGAAATATACAACTTGTATATTTGTACAACTCATAACTTATTAAGATAGCATAAGATAAGCTAAGTTAATTTATAAAATTTTAATTATTTTAAGTAAACGATCTTACTTTGAAAAAATATATATCAAATTTTAATATTAAATATGGTTTCAAATAATACTATAGTAGTTGTGTTAATTCGAATCTCGAAGTGAGATTACATTGTAGGTAATATTTTTCATCCTGCGTTTTAGTAATAGACTTTCCTGGAATCTTGTGAATAAGGATTTAAATAAAATAATAAATAAATAAATAAATGTGAATTTTATGTCAAATAAATATAGTCTCTCATAGTTTCGAAGCTTTGCAGCTACGCTGTTTCTGTGACTAAGCCTTAACAACCGTCTGTATAAGTTAAACTTATATAAGTTAACTTATATAAGTTTAAAAATTACAATTAACAAACACTATATTTTACCAAAATAAAATGTACAATAAATTATCATAGGTAGTAGGGTACAGTCTGTCTTAAAATTCTTGTTTTTTTTGGCAATAAACTTCAATAATTGATTCATTTGAAAATAAACTGATAAAAAATGAATAATTTTCTATGATATGATAAATAATCACTTAACAGAAGCGAGTTTACTCGTAATTTCTAATAAATTATATATATTTTGGGACGTTATTTCAGAAAAGAAATCTCACCAAGATTGCTTTTAGTCGACCAAGAAATACTTTTGGTCGACCCTCACATAATGATTTTATTATTTATATAATTATAAAAAATGCAATAAAATAAATAAAGACAAATTGCGATATTAACTCAATAACTACATAGGATAGTTTTATGGATTATATTAATGTATTTAGACAATTAAAATTGTTTTTTTATACCGTTTCAATTTCCAGATTCAATTAGACACATATAGTCTTAATACCATGAAGCCCATGAATTTGTATAAAATATCTACAATAATATACATTATTTAACAATTCAATCAATAACCTATTTATGAATTGAACCGCAATGTTATAATTTAAGGGTCTATAATAATCCACGACAATGCTTATCACCATGATTCGTTCATTGATCATCATATTGAGGTAAATATATAAAGGCAATGCTCCCTTTTCTTATAAATGCGCAAGTGAGTTTATTTGTTTGTTTGTTACGGGACGATTTCACGCCTTAACGGTTCAGAAAAGGAAAAAGGTACTTTTCATCCAGAAAAAGGATTTTTCCTAAGGGAACATCCACAAATGTTAGCGGTCTGATAAACTAGGCTTGTATTATTATATATTTTTGGTATTCAAGATTAAAAGAAAGTAAAATTATATTGATATTGAGAATGCGATAAGAAATCTTCGTTCTTTTTTAATGTGACTTATTAACAAATCCATTTGATGGTCCACTTCATGGTCCACTGATGGTATATGGTTACCGTCTAGGGACATCACAAGCAACATCACGCACGCACAATTGAAGATTGTGCCATATTGTAGTTGCCTGAGAATTCAGATTATTCTAAAATTTGCCCGTCCTTGGCCTGTTCTCAGCTTCATATTGCTGTTTACATTGAAAAAAGGCGTAAGTACATTGTATTTTCTATTTATTCTTTATATACCTCCACTCAATATGACGTACACTCAATACACTCAATATAACTCAATTTCACATAGTGGTCCTGCAACTACAAATGCATTTAGCTGAAGCAATTATTTGAACAACTCATCAAGTACAAATGAGAATAAATGTCACATCAACTGTATATATTTAATTCGATGTTAACTGAATATAGTATGATGTCCTTGATGAGTTTCAGGGGTTTCTAAGCGTAAAATATTTAGCACGAACATTCAATAACACATTTCATCAGCTCCGTCTCAGTTTTAGTAACGTAAGACAATCCTAATTTATCACACTTGAATTTTTTTGCATCAAAGTCTCATTCGAAGTCTTATTTCATACACTTTTAGACACTTGAGGGACATAAGTCTGAAAACCTGTTTCTAGATGAATAACTAGATCCAGGCGAACGCAGGGGGACCGTCCGACGAAAGCGAATCCTGTGATCTGCGAATGGATATCGAATGCAGCTGCTGTCAGTAAAGTGATGAGCTGGAACACGGTCCGTCTACTCCTTGCAGCTGCTTCTCAGGATTTGTTGACAGCTGAAAGGAAAAACGAAAATATAGTTTGGGAAAAAAGTTTGCATAGGCTTATCTTTTAGCCATTTCCTTATCATATCACAATAGGGTAGGTCTTCTTCAGTTGTCTTCATCTATCTCGATGCTACAGGCATCTTTAGTTGCAAATCTACATCCAGCTCCGTTTGGATGTAAGCAAAGTTAATTATGTTGGGATATTTTTCCAAATCCAAAACATATTAAATATTAGCCTTTGCCGACTTTGTCCGCGTCCCTCTTCTTTAGTTGTTAAAACATTAATTTTATTTAATCTTTACTGCTTATTATATTTTGGTCAGGTGTTGGCGAAAGTAGCAACCAAACATCAAATTGACTATCAGCCTGTTTGCAATACATTACTTAATATAGTCATCGTTTTCAAGAACAGGCCTGAATCATTCTACAACTAAAAAACTGGTGTTGCTTGTGCATAAGTAAAGGGCGAAGGTAGCCTCTTATCATCTTGTAGTCAGCCTGTCTCACACTCTTTTACGCAAAGAAAATGAAGGTAGATTCTGAATGTAGCCATCTATTGAACTAGTTAAATCATCAATTTTAATATTGTTTACTTTTATAAGATGACTTAATACTAGACTTACTACCTCTCTAATCTCACATACAGCCGGCAGTAGTCCATCGGTCGAGTTGTTAGGGGAACGAGGTGAGGGCGTCGGAGGATGCTTAGGAATGTCCCTCCCAGAGGTCATCTTGTCGTGTAACTGTGCCAGTCTCATACTCATTTGTCTCCTCTCCTTTTGTTCCCTCTCTCTCTCCCACCTCCTTGCACTGTAACTCCTTATTGACGATGAACTGCTTTGCACTGAACTTAAACTTGGACGTCGCGAACCTATGTGCAGAAAATACTGACTTAGGTTATTAACTTTGTACTTAGTTTACGCTATATTGTGCGTGCTAGGTACTCGCATGTCTGTGTTGCTTGCATATCTTGATGGTCTTGTTGGTAGAGAGCAAGATTAGCATTATTATAGTCATAGCTGTTAAGCCGGTGTTCAAAAGCTTGATTGAAATGCCTAATTGAATCATGTTACATTTTAAGAATATTGTTTCGGAATGCAATAAATTAGTACAAAAGGGTAATTAATTATTTAATTTATATATTAGTAATGTTTAAAATTAATTCAACTTATAGTAAAATATAGACATATACAGGTACAATATGAGGCAGCATGCTGCAGGAATGAGATATGGTAATACATACAAATACAATAAATCAACATCACATAATTAATGTTGCTATCCATCATATTTGTGAGTGTAATAACAAAACTTGTGTACAATAATTATAGCGTAATTCCATGTGTATGCCTGTCTACTACGGTACTTTGACTGAACATGTGCGATGCACACAAATGAAGCGAAACGCACACATGCATAGCCAACAACGTGTAGAGATTGAAAGCGTGAAGCAAGATGTGCAGATTCAGAAACTGAAGCAATGGCTTTTTCAGTAAAGATTGGATAACATATTCGCTATAAAAAGTCTGTATTTTTATATAAATATCACAGTAAATAAATATTATTTTGTACATTAAGGTTTGTAAATAAATTGTGTTTCATTATGTTTTAATAGCACTGGACCCATATTGTGTCCTTGAGCAACTCCAAATTGAATGGGACTCAACTAGATTTGAAACTGCGCAACACACGAGAAATAAATAACATGTAATTATAAGTTTAGTGATTTATTTATTTATTAGTTCAAGTTTTTAAAAATTTACATATATTAATTTGTAATTTAAACATTCCGTCTTATATCTTATAGCTATCACTATCAAAAGCTTTACCAAAACTTTTTTATTTATACTTGGAAACTTCTTTTAATTTAGTCATACACTGCTGACATTTAATAATATTTCGTAGACACGTCCTTTGATCTAAGTGTAATTTTTTGTGATATATTGAAGCCCATACATATGTAGGTATAGGTAAAACAGATGTCTGTTATTGAGTGTTAAATATAGTGAGTGATGTGAATTATGTTTGCTAATGGTGTAGAAGATTGATAGTAACGTTTCTACATGCTATATATAGTATTCCCACCTTCAGCTTCATTAAGACATGAACGAATAAGGCAAGTGAGAAAGAGACAGTTACAAGGACCTTGGCCATCTTGCTCGCGTCGCGCTGACACCGTCACGCTCCGACCGACTCATACACACCATCAGGGAAACTAGATCATCAAACTAGCACTTAACTATTATTAACCCAAGTTAAATATTAACATATTTAACTTGGATGGATGGCTTTGGGATTTAGATTTTTGTTTAAAATTTGATTTTTTGCAAGATTTTGGATAGATGAGTCGAGGAGCGTGAACTGCGGGTCCATGGCCACTAACACCAAAACGCAACATCTAACGGACGCGGGCGGTGTCACAGGACTTCTGTCATGCGACTCGAATGCCCAACACTTTTCTTCTACAGTAACTTATTTTTAGTTTTAAATCTGCCAAAACTTAAAATACCTATTCTGGACTTTTAAATAGCTGGGCTAAAGCCTGAAGCTAGCGCGACAACTTTATGGATTTCTGCTGTTAAAGACTTGTCGACTTATTAGGAGACGATTGGAAATAAAAAGAGACAATAAGATTTCTTGCAACTTGATTAAACGTTTAACGAGATAACTCATCATAAGTATATTCGGATGTTGAAGTTAATTTTTATCCCCACTTAAGTAGCCCGCCTAACGGTTGCTGTAGAGGCATGACTGACTAGAGATGCGTCTGCATACTCTCATGGCCCATTTGACTGCTTTCTCCCGCACTAGTGAACTATGGCGCAGCAAAGGGTCGGCAGCGGAAGGGGGATTAAGAAGGGCATTCGAGCGTTCGTCCCGAGTCCCGCCCGAACACCGAGACGTGCAGTAGGGCCGCGCGCTGCATACATTATCCAGTTCACCTTTGGCGGCGCACTTAGGCGGGTGCGCGCCGCCGTCCCTTACGGCCTTGAGGTGGCGCGAGATTAGCAAGATGGCCGCGGTGCGCGCCGCACCTGCGCGCGACGCCGACACCGGCACGCCAGCGCCGCGCCGCGACGCGCGCCGCGACGAGCTCGACTCCAGCGTGCCCCCCGTGCCCCCGCTGCGGGACGAGGCGCGGGACGAAGCGCGGGACGATGCTCGCGTCGCGCTCAGGGTGCCGCCTGTAATTTGTTATTCATCATTGTCATCTCAGCCGTACGACACTGCTACATCATCTGTCCCCCTGGTTGGTGGGCGTACTATATGTCCTGCCCACTGTTCACTTCAATTTACTACGTAACTTTCTCCTTATTACCCCGAGCATATCTCTCCTCATAGCTCGTTGAGCGACGTTGAGCTTTCTTACGAGGTCCATAGTTAAAGACCATGTGACAACGCCATGGCAGCCTACATTAGAAATTACAAATTGGGCCCATATTTGGTATTACACGTTATTGGATTAATAAAATGACTCATGTTTCTTACTGATTTGATTAGTCAATGATACCTGTATCATTGAGAGAGTAGAGACACGGCGGCGTGAGCCTGGCGTCGGCGAGATGAGCGGGATGATACCTCGCCCGAGTGTACAGATGCAGCACCATGCACAGCAGACCGGCCAGCACGAAGATTCCGGACGCCACGCCGAGCAGCGTCGGCATATCCGCCGTCAGCAGTACCATGTCTGCAAACATCATACTAACTTATTCACACAAGATAGTGATATTATGCCATTCTTTGTTCATTACCAAAAAGTCAATTTCAACAAACTTTTCCTTGAAAAACTATGAATCCTAACTAGTTATAAATGCGAAAGTGAGTTTGTTTGTTACGCCTTCACGCCTTAACTACTCAACCGATCATCATGAAATTTTGCGTACAAGTTGTCAGGGATACTGAAAAGGATATAGGGTATTGGGTTTGGGTAAATTTGTCAAAGTAATTTATCAAATGTCTCTTTTATGTATGTGGCTACAGTCGCCTGTCGATACAAGCAACGCCACAATTGCTGTAAGTGTGCTGCTTAGTTTAGTAGTATAAGATTAAGAGGAGATCTAACAGGGAAATGGACTCTGGTAGTGATATTCACTCACTTATAATCTTAACTGGCTATCTTTTATTTATTAATCTTCATCTTTTTTTGGCATGCAATGATAAATTAACGCTTGTGGCATGTTCTGCACTCCGATAAGGTGTAAAATGTCTTGAATGAAGAACATTATCTGGAAATGAAACAAGTACGAGTATTACCTTCTGTACAGAAGACCCTGTACGTGGGTCGTGAGTGGCTGGTGCTGTGATAGCCAGAGTCGCACTGGCAATACGCGTTGTGGTTATCTTGGACACACGACGCGTGTGGGTCGAACGCACGACACGTTTGACGGTAGAAACATTGCTCGCCGAGTTTTTTCGCTGTAAAATAACGTTAAAGGTAATTTATATAATACGATATTTTTTTAAAGTTAATGCCCTTTGTGTTAAATAAATATGTTCACACATTCCACACCACACAGAACAATCTAGCTCCAAACTAAGCAACTAAACTAATTATGGATACCAGACAATTGATTTATGTACTACATAGATTACTTTTTTTTGGTAAATACATACATAATTATAAATACAAACATCCATGACTCAGGTACAAAGGTAAAATGTTAACACATAAACAGTCGCCTTAGCGGGATTCGAACCCGCGACCGTTTGGTTAATAGCTAGGGTTACTAGCCATGGATCAAACGTGTCGTCAAATGCAAGACCAATTGATACATGGGATTGATAGATGGCGCTAGGTGTATATAGTTTTAAATGCTATAAAACTACACATAAATGGGTTTATCTTACATTGGGGTACTCGGAAACGCACTTTCAAAAGTTATCGAACCGATAGCGCTAAATAACGAATAGATAAACTACCAACAAAAGTACTCAGGCATAACTGAATTAATTTTAAGAGTGCGTATAAAGCAAACAAAATTTGTAATTTCACCCGTGTGGCCCCTTGGACATGATAGTGACACAAAATACGTAGAACTAGGCACAACATGCGACGGAAGATAGCGCATCTCGCTCAATAAAAATGTTATAAGTGCCAAAAGTATTAAATATTAATTATTTGTAAACTACAATGTCAAATGAAAAATTGATACATAAAGCATTAGATAATCTGTGAAGTGAGACTACTGATACACTTTTAGCTTTGTAATGTGTGTCATTTTGAAAATAAAACTAAAATCGATGGAAATGAGAGTTCACTTGGTGATTTTTTTCTATCGAGAAAATTTCATTATATTATGTTTTCTATCCGAGTCTTCACTATTTATAATGTATTTATCTATTTAAAAACAATTTAATTGAACTTTGTTTACTTAGATAAAACTCAAATCTAGGATTGGCTGTTTCTCTTTATACGCGCCCTTAAGGAGTGTCCAGTTGCACAACCTATTGAAGACGCGAATAAGGTGTGTTTAGGTATATATGTAGGTATCTATTATGATATCATTGGGGATCCAATTGAGCTATCGATCCCTCTATTGGAAAATTATGAAGGAGGTCTATTTCCAGCAGTGGACGTCCTACGGCTAAGATCATGGTGATGATCATGATGATGATGACGTAGGTGTGCAAGTGCTCAAAAGCTCAAGTGCTGTTATGCTATGTGATTTATAACTGCAGGTAGTATGCCTTACCAGTATAAAAATTGCTTAGTTATTTTTAATGACAAATGTAATTAATTGATAAGCAAGCATTTTCTTTTGTTTATTAAATTTCCTTTTACGTGCTACAAACTAGTGCAGCACCGCCCATAAAAGAGTTTGCCATAGTGAACTGTAATATTTAATACCAAAGAGGACTTTCAGTATGTAAAAGCTAAAGAAAGACAGAATTGTATAGTTCAAAGGCAAGTTGTTAAGTTCATTCATTGTCGCGGTTTCTCGGCCTCGAACTTGTCGGGAACAATGACTATTAACGATAAAAAAGGAGCCTCAAAGAACCAAAATGACTTTCAAGTTGAGAAAAATCGTTTGATTTCATTGTGTACACTTTTATGCATTTAAATGGTTTTTGCTGCCGATGTGAAATTATGAAAACTTATATTTTTTTATCACAACCAAATCATTGGGTCTTCGGTTGAAAATCTTTAGTAGATTCTGTCAAAGTAAAGATATTTCCTTAAAATATTAAAGAACCAGCAGTCGCTTTTAAGGTTGCCTCAACGTTTTTGTTATGTTTGCAGAGGCACATACAGTCAGTTTCCAGTCTCTTTAATATTAAAAAAAAGAGATTTGGATACTGGATACTGGACCGATTTTGAAAATTCTTTCACTTATAGAATTTTCAAGTTACATATAGTTATATACAATATAGTTACATTATCGGCGAGTAACATAGGTTATATTTTATAAAGGAAAGCGCGCGAAGTCGCTTGCAGCAGCTATAGTAAAATATAAAATATTCAAAACAATTTCTTATAGACATTTATATTATTAGAAAATAATATAAATTAGCAAGACCCATTGAGAGGTGGGGTAGGTGGTACTTACGTTTAGCACATCCCTTGGCTGGTCCGAGTTCGACGGGGTGTTTGGGGTCGCATTGGCACGACTGTGTGGTCGGGTCGCAAAACACGTGCAAAAGCTTCGGGTTACACGTGAATTCGCATGGCGATCCCAGGTACATGCCCTTACCTGGAATTCAACACACCACGTGATAGTCAATCAGTCGCAAACAATCAGAATAGATTTTAAATATTATCTATACGTACTATATTATAAATGTGAAAGTAACTCAGTCTGTCTCTGTCTGTCTTTTACCTTTTCACGCCTTAACTATTCAACCTATCACGAAATTTTGCATATATACGTTGTAGTGATGTGCCGGATCGTTAAAAATGTAGATCCGCAGATACGGATACGGATATCCGGCACATCACTAATACGTTGTCAGATACATATACAAGGGTCATCTTAGTGTCTCATGGTATGTTCGTTCACTTCATGGCTTCGAAAGCACACTATACAAAAAATCCGCGACTCGTCCAGATGACATACCTTGTGAATATATGTCTAATATTGTTGAATATAATATATTTTGTAACAATAAAGGGGGAGCGAAATTCCGTATCATTTCCTCATTTTGATGTTTCCGCCACGAAATTTCTCGGTCTTTACGAAATGTAATCAAAGTGTCGCCTTTGCAAATACCTTATTGAAATTGTGTTCGACCTTATCTTGTAATGTAAACGTGAAAAGGCAAAAGATGAAAGCAAATCGATAATATGCTTTCTTTGTGTATCTTTATCTTCAGTAATATTATATACAGAAAATATTTGTATTTTTGTATCTTTGGTTTGTAATGAATAAACTCAAAAACTACTGGACCGATTTTAAAAATTCTTTCACCTATAGAAAACTACAATATCAGTGAGTAACAAACCTGCTAGTAGGCTATCCTTACTAATATTATAAATGTGAATGTGAGTTTGTTTGTTTGTTACGCTTTCACGCAAAAACTACTGAATCGATCACCATGAAATTTTGCATACACGTTGTCTGGACACGAGAAAGGACATAGGGTACCTTTCATCGTTCAACGCGGACGAAGTCGCGGGCACCAGCTATTATTTATAAAGATAAGCGGACAAAGTCGCGAGCAATAGCTAGTATCTTCATATAATTAGTGTATTGCTGCGTCACCTGTTACACAAGCAATGTCACTTTAGGTGCTGCAATTGCGTTGCCGACCATAGTGGGATTGAGGATAGATTAAGGATTTTATAATACACCGCATTACTAGAGTCAACTTTGTAAAATTAGTCACTGCAATTAATATTCCAATTTATTGAGGAAGCTTTTATCAGACTATGACCTTTAGAAGTCAAGTAAAAAGAAAAGTCAGAAAGGACGCCCACTAAGCAAAAAAGAAATAATGCATGGGCGGGCGTTGCGATGTGTACTAAGTTTTATCGTCCGACGAAAACCGACGAAAAGAAATAAATAATTACCGAGAGAGAAAATAAAGAATAAAAATTTTAAACGCACCATTCACAAATGGATTTTATGTACAAAAATGTATAGAAAAAAATAGGAAAACAATTCTAACTTGCATAAATTTCATTTTGAACATAAAAGCGTTTTCAAACGCTTCTGGTGTTTTCTAACCGGAAGTGAAGTGGGGCGCGCACCGGAAGCAACGTTCCTACGCTCGTGGCTGGATTGAGGACACCTAGCAGTTGCCTTCAAAGTTATATTTACTAGTTTTATGTTACTTTTATTTAAAAAAAAATGTGACTATCCATAATGTGTGTTTGTAGTTAAGTTATTTGAAATCAACATACATCAATATTAAGGTTTTTTTTGCCATTTATTTAACTATGCTAATGTTACGTGCGGGGTGAGTTAAAATGCCGTTTAGGGTTGTAAGAACACGATTTATTACGCAGACCAAGATGACTTCCAAAATATCAGAGCTTTTCCAATTAAACCGTAAAACTTGCCAAAAGTCGTAAATAATTCACTCTATGTGTCAACAATGCACTGTCGCAAATATCTTCGCAAAAGCTCCCAAGAGTTGTTTTCGTATCGCTTGTTGTCGCAGAACTGTCCCACTCGAGCGATGGCACCCGTATTTATACACGTGCAGTCAGCCGCGATGTTTTTGGAAAACACTAGAAACTTTAAGGTAAACAAGCTCGTACACAAGTAAACAAGTCATAAAAAACAAACATCGTAAACAACTTTCTGGCTTAAGGGAATGTGAACCTTATGTCGCGAACATAAGGAACAGTTTTCTCTGAGACAGGAGAGCTTCCTTCTACGTATGGAAATTTCCATACGCCCAGGTCTCACGATAAACAACAACACGCTGTTTGTTTATGATAAACAAACGCTTCTAGAATGTTCGGTCGTAACATTACCCCCCTCTTAGTTATGATCGTCCCGATCATCATTCGTGCCGTGATACTTTGTCAAACGGTCAATGTGTACGACCTTCGGTTTTCCTCTTTGCCCCTTTTTGATTCGATAGGTGACGTCGTTGATTTTTGTAACCACATTGTAAGGTCCTTCCCATCGTGCTTGCAACTTTGGGCTTTTGCCCTTTTTCCTGAAGGGATTATGAAGCCATACGAGAGTTCCCTCCTCAAAACCGTTGATGTTTGATCTCCTATCATAACGGGTTTTCATTTTTTCACCGGTCTTGAGACTGCACTCGCGAACTAGCTTATGCACTTCATCCAGCTGTTCTCGAAGATCGCTGACATAATCCGTCACAAGTCTTGGGCTATTCGGCGGAGACCCTGTTATTGCATCGACTGGTAGTCTTATTTCTCGTCCAAAATTCACTCTGGCAGGGGTAAAACTAGTACTATCATGTACAGCGGAGCGATAAGACAGCAAGAAAAGAGGAATGTACTGGTCCCAGTCTCTCTGATGTGAGTCGACTACTTTAGCCAAATTATTTTCCAATGTTTGGTTAAACCTTTCGACCATTCCGTCAGACTGAGGATGAGCTGGTGTCGTACGGGTCTTATGTATACCGAGAAGGTTGCACATTTCTTGAAATAGGGCTGATTCGAAATTTCTCCCCTGATCGGAGTGTATTTCCAGAGGTACGCCATACCGACAGATTACATCCTGAACTAGCTTCTTGGCAACAGTTTTAGCTTCTTGGTTAGGGGTCGCAAACACTTCCGGCCATTTGCTGAAATAGTCTTGCACTACAACGATGTATTTGTTCCCATCCTCAGTTTCAGGAAATGGTCCGGCCACGTCTATAGCGATACGTTCCCATGGTGCTCCTACATTGTAGAGCTTCAGTTTTCCCCTACTTCTTGTCTGTGGTCCCTTGACTGAAGCGCATGCGTTGCATTTACGACACCAATCTTCTACGTCTTCCCGGCAATGGACCCAGTAGAACCGCTGTCGCACTTTCAAAAGGGTTTTCTTCACTCCAAGATGACCACCAGACACCCCATCATGGATATGACGTAGTAGAGGAGATACCTTACTTCGAGGGACTACAACCTGTACAGTCACCTGATGTCCGGTATTAGACTCTCATTTCCTGCACAAGATTCCGCCTTCCAGGGTCAAACTATCCCATTGAGCCCAATAGCTTTTTGTAACAGGACTGGAAGCTGATACATCCGCCCACTCAGGTTTCACTCCCTTTTTTATCCAATCTAAGATCAATCGCAGGTCGTCATCTTCCTCTTGCGCCTTCCTCATATTTTCTCCAGACCAGTCATCGTCTAATCCTTGGGTACGGATAATTTTTACTGATTCCTGAGACTCTTGTTTCCTGCAGTGTTTACAGATTTCAGGACATGGTCTTCTCGATAGAGCGTCAGCATTACCATGACCTTTACCACTTCGATGTTCTGTTGCAAAATGGAATTCCTGCAATTGCTCAATCCACCGTGCTACCTGTCCTTCAGGACTTTTAAACTGAAGAAGCCATTTAAGTGCAGCATGGTCCGTCCTTAAGGTGAACTCACGTCCAATGAGATACTTGTGAAAGTGCTGCAAGGTCTTCACTACAGCTAACAACTCTCGACGTGTAACACAGTAGTTTCTCTCTGGCCTGGAAAGCGTTTTGCTGTAGTACGCAATCACAACTTGTTTGTCTCCCTGCACTTGTGACAACACTCCACCAATACCCGTGTTGCTGGCATCCGTATCCACAATGAATTTTCCATTCCGTGTCGGATAGCCCAATATCGGGGACTCACATAAACGCTGTTTCAGTTCTTTGAAAGCGTTGTCACAATTTGCGTCCCAAGCAAACACCTGTTTATCTTCAGTCAGGCGATGGAGGGGTTTGGCTATTGTTGAGAAATTTTTGACAAAGCGCCTGTAATATGCGCATAAGCCAAGGAAGGATCTGACTTCGGTTTTATTCTTTGGTGTAGGCCAATCTTTTACAGCTTTGATCTTTTCTGGATCTGTTTGAACTCCTTCCTTAGTGATTATGTGCCCCAGATAGCTAACTGCGTTGCTGAAGAAGGTACACTTTTTAGGACTTAGTTTTAAGTTTGCCTCGCGTAGACGGTTGAACACCTTTTCAAGGTTCTGGAGATGTTCCTCGAAGTCACGACCCATGATGATTACGTCGTCCAGATACACCAGGCAAACATCTCCCAGAAGACCCACCATAACTCTGTCCATAAGGCGCTCAAACGTTGCGGGAGCATTACACAAACCAAACGGCATGACATTGAATTGCCAAAGTCCATTTCCGATGCCCGTAGAGAATGCTGTTTTCTCCTTATCCTCTGGACTTATTTCCACCTGCCAGTACCCACTTTTAAGATCAACGGTAGAAAACCATTCCATTCCACTGAGCATATCTAAAGTGTCATCAATACGCGGTAGAGGATAGCTGTCTTTCTTGGTAACGTCGTTCAGCCTTCGGTAGTCTACACAAAACCTGGTTGTGCCATCTTTCTTTTTCACCAGTACCACAGGTGACGACCAAGGGCTTGTAGATGGTTCGATGACTTTGTTTGCCGCCATATCCCTTATCATATCCGCAACTTCAGCTTCTTTTGCCCACGGGATTCGACGAGGTCTTTGTCGTATAGGTCTTGAATCGCCGGTGTCTATTCTGTGCTTCACAAGTCCTGTTCTACCGCAATCATTTCCAACGGCAAATATGTCTTTGAACCGCATTAAAAGATCCTGAGCTTGCCTCAACTGAACTGACGACAAATTTCCTTTCAGCGAATCCAATAACTGCGATACCTGGTAGTCTGTGCTATTTACTGCGTTTGTTGTACTGCTTATACGTCTTAAATACTTCACTTCCTGACACTTTCCAACTACGCTGTTTCTTCTGAGCTGTACCTCTTCATTGCTGAGATTTAAAATTCTTACTCTGCCTATCCTGCTTGTCATTAGTAGTGTTCTGGCCATTATCCAATTAGGATGTGTTCCTTCATCCTCCGCAATGACACATAACCCGTTCTTGACGTTGGATGAGAATTTCGTCATTACTAGATTTTCTGATCTGGGAGCTAGTTTGACGTCCCTTAAACAATAGAGTGTACATGGGGTCGAGCCTTCTAAGAAAACTTCTTGATCAGGAAATTCGAGTACTCCTTGGTCGACGTTCAAAATACAACGGTGATTTTTTAAGAAATCCAGTCCTAATATGCAGTCGTCAGTAATATTGGCAATCAGCACTGAGTTTGAGTACAACTGACTACCAATTCCAATTTCCACGTCTGAGTCACCGAGGACAGGTACTGGCTGGCCCGTTGCTGTTCGTAGCTGACATGTTGGAGATCGTTGCTTCCATGAGATAGTTCGTTTTAAGAGTTCAGGTCTTACAATGGTGCGCGATGCTCCTGTGTCTATTGTGAACCTGCACTTTTTACCGTTCAGCGTACCCTCGATGCTTAAACTGTTTCCGTTAGAAGCTTGTCTGATAGTAATAGCAGGGGCTTTCCTTCTCCCAGCCAGCGCCTGCCCCGCGGCCCTGGCAACGCTTAGTTTAACTGCCCCTCGTCAACTTGGGTCTCCATCTCTGAGACCCTTTTTCTCTTCTTCTTTGGGCAGTCCAGCCTTATGTGGCCTTTTTCACCGCAGCCATAGCAGGTCGGGCCATAGCGAGGCTTTCGCTCCTCGGCTACCAGCTCCCTGACCTTGAATGGCCTCGTGTCACGCCGCACAGCTTCCACTTCCAGAGCATGTGCCAGTGCACTCTTCAGGGTCTGGTGGTGACCCAAACGTACCGCTGCGCGAACTTCGCCGTCCCTTATCCCGTCCACAAAAGCTTGGAGTAGAGTTATTTCTACTGCATTCGGTGTTGATGTATAGGCGCGACGAACTAATCTCTCGATTTCGTCAGCCCACTGCTGGAGTGTTTCCGTGGGCTTCTGCGTGCGATCGCGTAGTTGAGCCCTATACGTGTGCTCCATGTGCTTGTCACCATATCGTGTCTCTAGAGCTTCCAGTAGGGCTTGCAGAGATCTTCCTTCTGTAGGGAGTCGCTCCAGAATCAGTTGGGCGTCTCCTCTTAAGGCTAGAGTCAACGCCATGAATGCTTGATCCTCAGTCCAGCCGCTGCAGTTAGAGAGGGTTTCGAACTGGTACTTATAGGCTGTCCAGGAAGATGTGCCATCAAACCGTGGCAAGTCCAGCCTACCTTGTGTAGGTACCGGCGCAGTGAAGACTGCCTCCCTCGTCACCAACTTCTGCACTTTCTCGGCGAGCGCCTGGTGGCGAGTGTCGGTTTGGTCGAGTCTCTCTTCCAGGCCTTCGACTTTCACTGAGACCCCTTTAACTTCGGACTCTACCTTTTTAACTTTATCGCAGATGACTTCAAGGCTTGTGTCCAATTTCGAAAGCAGCATTTGGCTAGCAGATTCCTGTTCACGGCGAGCGGCTTCCTGCTCACGGCGAGCGGCTTCCTGACTGGCTTGTATGCTCTGCACAGCAGCTTCCTGTTCACGGCGAGCGGCTTCCTGACTGGCTTGTATGCTCTGCACAGCAGCTTCCTGTTCACGGCGAGCGGCTTCCTGTTCCCGGCGAGCGGCTTCCTGACTGGCTTGTATGCTCTGTACAGCAGCTTCCTGTTCACGGCGAGCGGCTTCCTGACTGGCTTGTATGCTCTGCACAGCAGCTAGCAGCGCAGCGAGGTCCATCGACGGGCTCGATGTAGGTACTGCCGTAGGAAGCAAATCAGCATCGGTGCCTTCCTCCGGCTCCTCATGTGCTCGTTGTCTCGCAGCATCCATCTCCACTTGCCTCCTGGTCCGTGGAGTACGAGTTCCTTCGTCCCGTGGCATTAACGGCATCCCACTTCTGACACCAGTTGTTACGTGCGGGGTGAGTTAAAATGCCGTTTAGGGTTGTAAGAACACGATTTATTACGCAGACCAAGATGACTTCCAAAATATCAGAGCTTTTCCAATTAAACCGTAAAACTTGCCAAAAGTCGTAAATAATTCACTCTATGTGTCAACAATGCACTGTCGCAAATATCTTCGCAAAAGCTCCCAAGAGTTGTTTTCGTATCGCTTGTTGTCGCAGAACTGTCCCACTCGAGCGATGGCACCCGTATTTATACACGTGCAGTCAGCCGCGATGTTTTTGGAAAACACTAGAAACTTTAAGGTAAACAAGCTCGTACACAAGTAAACAAGTCATAAAAAACAAACATCGTAAACAACTTTCTGGCTTAAGGGAATGTGAACCTTATGTCGCGAACATAAGGAACAGTTTTCTCTGAGACAGGAGAGCTTCCTTCTACGTATGGAAATTTCCATACGCCCAGGTCTCATGATAAACAACAACACGCTGTTTGTTTATGATAAACAAACGCTTCTAGAATGTTCGGTCGTAACACTAATATTATAAAGAGGAATAAATAAATAAATGTATTTACATTCACATTCCACACAGCACCGTCTGGTTCCACAGTAAGCAACTAATGCTTGTATTATGGATACCAGACAGTTGATAATACTATATAGATTACATTGTTTTGTAAATACATACATATTATAAATACAAAACATTCATGACTCAGGTACAAAGGTAAAATGTTAACACAGAAACATTTGCTCCAAGCGGGATTCGAACCCGCGACCGTTTGGTTAACATCTAGGGTTACTAGCCACTAGAACAAACGTGTCGTCATTTGATTCTTTGTTTGCATTGAATAGGCTACGAAACTACTGGACCGATTTGAAAAATTCTTTCACTGTTGGGAAGCTATAGCGAGTAACTTAGGCTATATTCTATAAATTTACGCGGACGAAGCCACGTGCAACAGCTAGTCTACAATAAGGAAACATTTGATGTTTTTGTATGTTTTGTTTTATGTATTTATGGTTTGAGATTTTATGTATTCAGTTATATTTGCTGTTCTATGCGAGTCTACAACACGTTTTAGTTTGACACCTGACATTTGACATAACATGAGAACAAATTAACGTCTAATTTGCTACGACATTCATTAAACACGTAAGTCGATACTCGAAGGTTCGATTTCGACTGATACTCGTTGATACTCGTGACCTTTATTTACCAATTAGCGTTATTTAGTCCTTTGCAAAGAAGTGCCCATATGACTATTACAGATTATTGAAATGAACAAATAGTCTGCACAAGTTTGAAACGATCTATGTCATTAGCAAAGCTATTGTAGATCTAATATATCAGCTTTTGTAGCTTCAAGCTCTTGCAGATTACCTACTTGGAGAACGTTTTGAGAAATTGGCAGGCAGCCAGCCGTGCCAACCTTTAGATAAAGGCTTATACGATAAAGAGCAAATCACTTCTTCGCTTAAATTTATAGTTCAAAGGTAAACTGCCGTACACGCGATTCTTTCATACAAAAAGGAAGTTTTCTTCACTGTTTCATACCTTTTTTTTAACGTTGGGAAATCCTCTTGAATACCCGGCAGTGTAGGGGGCACTGCCGAGTTATGCCGGATTCCTACCGGCTAAAGCCCAACGAC
Source organism: Synanthedon formicaeformis (assembly GCA_945859745.1). Classification (NCBI taxonomy): domain Eukaryota; kingdom Metazoa; phylum Arthropoda; class Insecta; order Lepidoptera; family Sesiidae; genus Synanthedon; species Synanthedon formicaeformis. The sequence continues at coordinate 11,363,302 of OX243962.1, read as the reverse complement.
TTTCTATCAACGCGACCCTTGGTGCGTGGGGTCGCGGAGACGTTATGACAAGACTTCAGTGCCCCGCCACACGGCTATCCAGCACGGGGAGGCCTGTGCTCCCTGGCAGAACCTCGGCGTACCCGAAAGTGGAGGTACGCCGGCCATCTCGGTCACTGTTTCATACCTAGTCACTAAATCCCTCGCAGACGGGAACAGTCGACGAGGGGGAGTGTGGGACTCGCCCGGTGAAGTGACTTATCACCGGGAATATCCACTAAAACCGAGAATACACGCTACATTCGCTCTGGACTCGACTCGACTTCGCCTTACGATTTTATGTGGCGGCCCAGGAATCCCATGTGCCGTCATGCATCATTTATAGAAATGTAAGCCTTAAGTATTTATTCGCAAATACGTTACGAACGATACATTTAAATTTAGTTTCCATAAGAAAAATCTATTAAAACAAGTTCCGACGAGCTTCTAAATTTTGCAGCATATGCAAATATTGCAAACAGACGGTCCAAATAAGCCCATATGGCACACTTGGCATGGAGCCAGTCGGTCCTTGGCACATAAACCTTTGCCAAGTACTCGCCGCCAATCATAACCTACGTCATAGCCTTAATACATCAAAGCCTTTCATGAATAACGTATTTGGTTATAAAATTACATGCAGGTATATTCCGTATTCGTAACTAGCTACCCGTCCGCGGTTTTGCACTGATGCAACATTTTTCTGCTAATTATATAAGAACACAAACCTAGCTCCTTTATTGTATTATATATATATATATATATATATATATATATTTGGCTCAGCGCTAGAACCTTTGAGTGCTGTGCCAAAGATCGCAGGTTCGATCCCCGCTCAAGACAAACTACTATATATACTATATATATATATATATAGTATACATAATATAGTATAGTATATATGTCTTGAGCGGGGATCGAACCTGCGATCTTTGGCACAGCACTCAAAGGTTCTAGCGCTGAGCCAAACGGTTGTCAAATTGATTATGAATTTGACGTGTTACAATAATAAACGAAGTAATTTTAATACCCATTGCACGAGATTCAACTTTTCTTTTATGTAGTTCGCCTATAACACAAGCAAAGCCGCAACTGTTTCAAGGGCAAGGGCGCTGTCGACCATAGCACAGTTTTACAATATAGTAGGGGCTTTGGCATCCCTTGTTTAATGTAACACAACAGCACACTTGCTGTTAATTTACGGTGGTTTTCAGTAGGTTTTTACCGATAGGCAGGCTGTCCAAATGACTGCGAAATGGAGGTTCCGACCATGCCACTACTTAAATTATGTTATTCTCAAAAGTTTCTCAAAAGTTTGACAGACAACCAAAATACGAGTAGGTATATACGATATTGTTAATAATATATGACAATATGTATGATATTCGCAAAATGAAATGAAGACGCGCAGGTACTCGTATGACGCAATTTAGACAAACCCCTTACAAAAGATGTTCTCACTCGTAATTACGACGAGATGTCCTTTGTCGGAATCATTACCTTAATAAATTGCTCGAGTCACAGTCAAATTAAATTCTGTATATTCGTTCTCGTTTACTTTTTATGAGTTCTCACGAATTTTATTGTTCTGTGACCGTACGAGTATCTACTGCAATTAAATATTGAAGGTCTATACAAATTTTATTTTTGAAGACCAGTTATGTTTATTAACGCTATGCAAACAAAAATCATAAATTTTTTATGAAAAAGTGTGGCAGATTTGTTGACGGTCCACTTGATGATAGATGTAGAGCTTAATCATGTAGAGCTTATAAAATACGCGGCGCGAAAGTCCATGTATATATATTTTTTTAACAATTTTACCACTTCCAAAAACATTTTCTACATATTTATAGTACTTATTTACTAAACATTAAAATACTCTGTAAATATATAGGAAAAATAAGATAAAATTGAAATAACTTGTGTTAATATATAACATGTATATAAATATCTTATATGTATGTATTACCTACTTTAACTAAAGGATATGACAAGGATATGGAATTATAATAGGGTAAAGTATATATTTTACCCATACAATGCGGCGCTAGGACCTGAATAGTCCTATTTGGGTCACAGTGTAATCTTATCAATGTTCGCCATTAAAATTGACTAGGTCACTGCTTCCTTGCACGAAACCATTTGTCAGGATTTACAATGAGTCATTTGAACAAAACTCAAAACTTTAATGGGGCCGCGTACTCAGTACAGGCGCATGATTCTTTAAATTCTTTTTTTAAATTTTATTTTTTAAAATAGGTTGCTTTTACAAACAATAATTTATTAATAACTTATTCTTCTATTTCTATTAGAGATTCTTAATTCTACTACTAAGATCTCCCCATTGGTCTACTCTTATGATACTCTTATCCCCTGTGTTTGTTACCCAGCTACAATCAAGTGGTATTTTGGGTACCTGCCATTATTTTATCATTAAAATATATCATAACCAAGTGTTAAAATTTAATATTAAAAGCTTTATAAGCTTTAAGTACTATTATTGATGATGAGGCACATGACGAGATAAGCAGAATAATTTGGTTGGCGTTGTTATTCTAAGGTTGTGACAGGATATACTGCGTTTCGCAGTTATAAATTTGCCAGCCCTATTAGCGGCACGAACTTAATGAATTGTAATTACATTTTGTTGTACTTAATTTGTTTTCTATGACTAGCTGTTGCATGCGGCTTCGACCTCGTGATTTTATTTATTTATAAAATATAGTCTATGTTACTCGCTGGTAATGTAGCTTTCTATAGGTAATTGAATTTTCAAAATCGGTCCCGTAGTTTTGGAGTTTATTCATTACAAACATACAAAAATATAAACTTTCTCTCTTTATAATATTACTAGCTGGTGCCCGCGACTTCGCCAGCGTTAAAAGTAAGGGATGTATAGCGCCTGACTAAATGTGTAAAGCAATAAAACGCGCCTGACATCTTTGCTGTTATAAAATTTTCAGGGGTTGTATCTTTATTTTTAGTAGATAGCTGGTGCCCGCGACTTCGCCCGCGTTGAAAATTATATACTATAACCTTCCTCGAGAACCACTCAATCCATTGGTGAACAGCATGAAAATCGGTGCAGTAGTTTTAAGAAAAATCGATAGTTTTAAGAAAATCATTATAAGAAAAATCGTAAGGAATCCTGCGTATCTGATATGGCAAGTACTCTTCAAAGAGACCAGTGAGTAGGTCGTACTAGATTACCTAATACAGCTGTCATTCACGCACTAAGGTCGCATCGCTAATTGCTGACAATCCCTTTAAAAGATCAAGAAAGAAAAATGATAAAAAATATTAATGACATTCGAAATTCGAATGGGATAACGAATAATCGAATATGATGATAAGGTCGAAGATATAATTCGAATCTTCGAAGGTTAATTGGCCCGCAAAGCTTTCAGTTTGGCATCCCATAATGCCTTATTGAATGGTTGTTTGTTTGCCAGAACTATGAAACCATCTGCTCTACACTGGCAAGTTGCCAGTACGTTATCTACTTGAAATAGGGTTGCCAACTCGTTGCTATTGAATTTCCAGTTTTGAAGCAATTTTTGCCAAACAATTTGTTGTATTTCAGGTGACTTTGACCTAGTTATTAGGTTTTGTTTTCAATTTTTCACGTACGAAAGCACTCAAACATGATCTCGTTCAAACTTCAAATTGTTAATTAATAGGAAAATTTCTATGAATTTCATACTAGACAAATTGCTTATAGTTTATTGGACATGTTCACTCGAACTTTGAAAAGATTTAGATTATATGAGCTCGGAAATACAGACGCCGGCAGGGAGTTCCAAACCTTGGCAGTGCGCATTATAAAGAGCTTGTTATGAAAAAGAGGAATTTGACAAGATGAGGATGGTAACCAACCGTGTCTGTATGTCCGATGGAAGAAAGGGAATGGCGGTATGAACTCACGCAGCTCCTGAGCACATTCTTAATTTTTTTCAACTTTCTTTACTCTTTATATTTTACAACTTATCGTGGGTACCGATATGGAAATTACTATAAAAAAATCTACAAGGTTTTTTTTGAGCCACTTACTACAGTAAAATATTAAATGTGAACGAGGGTTGTCAAATTTCGAAAGAGATTAACTAAGGCCGACGTTTTAATACCTACTTATTTAATTTTGGTCGTGAACTGGGTGACCTCGTTATCTTGAAGGTTGCCAACCCTACTAACAAATTTGTTTGCATCGTTGTGAGATTTATTCAAGTAAACTCTCTTTTATTGTAACTTATTTTATTATTTTATTTTGTGCTACAAAAAGCAGAATCATGTGTGTGGTTATAGAAAAGGGTAGGTTCCTCGACTGTTTCATGTTATACGATACCGAATAATTTATAGACGCTATTGTGCTGGTGTTTCGTATGTGATTACGTCCGTGTCATAGAGATTAGCAATAATTATTTGTACTAAGTTTATTGCTTATTTATTTCTCCAAGACGTCGCTCATAAATTTTAAGATTTTGTCGCAGATCCGTCATGATCATTAGGTACTTTTTCTTTATGAAGGGTACAATGATCTTTTTTTGTAGCACTGACACTATGTATTACACCTTAACTATTTCCGTAAAACGACATTACAAAGCAAAGAAAATTAGCTAAAATATTATATTTCTTTGGAAGGAATTTCACGCTCACACCTACATATTTCTCATAGTGACATAACTAGGTTACTGGGCACATACCTGGGAGAAATTAATCTCGCTTCCTTTACACCGACATGACGTGTTGCCCCGTAGCATATTTTGTGTTTTGTCATCACAGTATCATCTAAAATTTTATGTTGTATCCGTGACCCCACTACACGTGAATGTTATCTTTACATTATTTCGGCCAGTGTGTGGCGGTACGGGGTATATTCATTCCCGATTAATTAAAAATTCCGTTCGGCCTCTACATATAATATAAATGTTTAGAAAAATAATGATGTTACAATATTACTTAGGCGTAAAAAAATGCATATCTATACTAACATATAAAGAGGAAGGATTTGATTGTTTGTTTGCATTGAATAGGCTTCGAAACTACTGGACAATTTAAACATTCTTTCACTTATAGAAAGCTACATTATCAAGGCAGTAACATATGCTATCAATCATCAATACTAATAATAAATCTGTAAGTGTAGGTATTGCATGTTCCTCCATAACTTTTAAACAAATTAACTGATTTTCATGAAACTTGGTAGATAAACATTTAGACGTACAGGACACATTTAGGGTTACTTTTTCTTTTACAACGCGGACGAAGTTGCGGGCGCCAGCTTGTATTTTATAGTTACGCGGACGAAATTGTGCGCAACAGTAGCTAGTCATTTAGAAAAATTTAATTGATTTGAAATATTTTTGAGATAATTAAAATAAAAGCTTTAGTGTTACAAAAGAAAATTAGTGTAGATAAGTAGGGCGTGTAGGTCAGAATCTGTCAGAAATTTTGGCAGAATTAACGGGAATCAAAGATATCGCAGTGTGACGGTAGGTGACTACCCCTTATACTACAGCTACTAGACGGATTAAGTCAACTGCAAAGTTGGTCGAACACTGGAGCCCTCAGGGCCTAGTGCGAGTTTTACTCGATCAAACACGTCGAACTCGTAAACCTCAATTTGTATGGGAATTAAGCAGCGCCACCTAGTGGCTAAACGTGTAGGTCTGCTTCATTCTTATACAAATTAACGTTTACACGTTCGACGCGTTTGATCGAGTAAAACTCGCACTAGGCCCTCTGGGCGAGAGTGGGCGGGAATAAAGTGTAAAGCACTTACGGGAAATGTTGATCTGCTCCTCGTCATAGTAGTCGAACCGGTAGCCGATGTCGTCCTCGTCTTCGGGCAGCAGCGGCTCCTCGGGCAAGGCGTCTGGGCGGCGATTGCGCGTCGCGTTGGGCGCACCGCTCACCGCCAGCACGCACACCACCGCCAGACCAACCGCAACCTCCATGCCGACATCACCGCGCTGCACACGGTCGTTGCGCTACAACCAATACCATGCATTTTAGAGCAGGTACACACTAGGCGTTTTGAAGCGCGCGCTTTGAGAACTATGAAGTTCTTGGCGTTGCGTTAGAACTTCACAGTTCTCAAAGCGCGCGTTAGCAAAGCGCGCGCTTCAAAACACCCAGTATGTACCAGCGCTTAGATCGAGTACACATTGAGCGCTTGGCGTTGCGTTAGAACTTCATAGTTCTCAAAGCGCGCGCTTCAAAACGCCTAGTGTGTACCTACAGTTAAACTGCTCTTTGCGAGCAAAGCGAGTTCGTTCCTTTGCCTTTATAAATTGCTAGCTGGTGCCCACGAATTCGTCTGCTGTTTATGTCTTATATAGCCTATGTCTTATTGTGATGTATGAGCTATATTATTGTAAAGTTTCATTGAAATCCATTCAGTAGTTTTTGCGTGAAAGAGTACCAAACATCCTTCCATACAAACTTTCGCATTTATAATTTTAGTAAGGACTGGCTGTTGCACGCGACTTCGTCCGCATAAAATATAGAATATGTTACTCGCTGATAATGTAGCTTTCCATAGGTGAAAGAACTTTTCAAATCGGTCCAGTAGTTTCGGAGCCTATTCAAGGCAAACAAACAAACAAATCTTTCCTCCTTATAACATTAGTATAGACTAGCTGATGAATGCGACTTTGCCCGCGTAACTTTATAAAATTTAGCCTATGTTACTCGCTGATAATGTAGCATTCTTAACTTAAGCTAGTCTAAAGCTAGTCTAGTGCTTAGTCACTGCCTAGCCTAGTGAGTAAGTGATGCTTGAACCCATTTCTCTTTCTCTTCCTAATCCCTAATCCCTAATCTTATCTATCAAGTAGACCTTCAGCCTGTCTAACGACCTTAACTTAGAAAAACATTAATCTATATTCTATATTAAAGTCAATTTTTAAGGTTTTTTTTTTGAATAGAAATTTATCTGGTATGCTGACCTTCACATATTTAGATCAAGGATCCAATTTGCAACTTATTTTCTGACCTAGAAACGAAGAGACGGTTCAATTTAAAAGTTGACTGAGTTAAATGTTTACATCTCGTGTCTTTCATTACATCATTCGTTATTGCTTCCGATCTTAAACGTCTTTACATAGGTCATCATCATCATTCATCAGCATCATAGGCGTCTATAGTACGTTTATTAGCCGAGGATGATTTAAGTACTTAAAAATAGGGGCTCTCTCAATTGGTCCTTCGCTTTTCTATCATTTAAATAACTAATAGCTGGGGCCCGCGACTTCGTCCGCGTTGAGAGGAAAAATATGTGAGTGGTAACGCCGGACATCGTTATCGCTCTGACGACGAAATATCTTTTTATCTATTTTATGTCTTATATAGCCTATGTCTTATTCTGATGTATAAGCTATATTATTGTAAAGTTTCATTGAAATTCATTCAGTAGTTTTTGCGTGAAAGAGTCTATACATCCATCCATACAAACTTTCGCATTTATAATATTAGTAAAGATAGTACGGATATTTATTGCTGTTTCATTTTTGCCAGGCGTTTGATTTCTATTCGTGGGAAATTCTACGTTTTACACTTATTAATTTGTACAACCCAATAACTTGTAAATCCAAGTTTGAAAACATAATTTTCTTCAGTAAACTTTGTATTGTTTTTGTTTCAAATATTTTGTACAATATAAGTATTTACAGCATTTATGTATATGTCTAAAATTTTGTTTATTGGACCGACAAGGCTCTCTGTAAAAGTTTGAAGGTAACTTAGGACGGAGAACTTTTTGCTGAACGACAAAACCTCGCTTCTACAACGGTTCAGTTTTGTATCTGACTTGGCAAAATGTACAATATTTTGCCTTAACCTTTGCCATTAAAATAACGGCCACAAGAGAAAAACTCGTTTCAAATTTTCTATTTTTACTCCTTTTATTATTGCGTTTAAAAGTAATGGGGAATTCGAGTTAGAGTTTGTTTGCTTGTACGCGCTAATCTCAGGAAGTACTAGTTCGAATTGAAAAATTATTTTTGTGTTGGATAGTCCATTTATCGAGGAAGGCTATAGGCTATAGCGAACGCGGACGAAGTCGCGGGCAAAAGCTAGTTTTATATAGAATTTATATAGACTTGTCTTATACAAGTTTCATTAATCTATATTTGTACACATAAATATACTAAAATTATAAAAAAATATTTGTCTTCTTGTTTATGAAAAAAGCCAGTAGCAAAGGGTATCGAAGTCGCGTGCAACAGCTAGTTATAAAAGTAAGTCGCTATCCGCCTCTGTCTGCTTCTCATCTAACTTCTTCTAGAGGACTCAACAGTTTTGGATATGGCTTGTGTTATAGGCGACGGTAGCCACCAACCCTCGAATGGAGCGTCAACCTGTCTGTTAGGATTTACATAAAAAAAAGAAAAAGAGGCTCGGCGCGGACCAGTCGCGGCCAATAGCTAGTAAAGAAAGAAAAAAAGAAAGAAAGAAAGAAAGAAAGAAAGAAAGAAAGAGAGAGAGAGAGAAGGAAAGAAAGAAAGAAAGAAAGTGAGAGAGAGAGAGAGAGAAAGAGAGAAAGAAATAAAGAAAGAGAGAGAGAGAGAGAGAGAAAGAAAGAAAGAAAGAAAGAAAGAAAGAAAGAAAGAAAGAAAGAAAGAAAGTGAATTTTATTAACGCAACACAAACATCACTACATAGTATAAAACATGGTCCCCCGTCTATCTGTCCCTATGTATGCTTAGATCTTTAAAAATATGTAACGGATTTTGATGCGGTTTTTTTAATAGATAAAGTGATTCAAGAGGAAGGTTTAAGTGTATAATTTTCAACGCGGGCGAAGTCGCGGGCACCAGATATCTACTAAAAATAAAGATACAACCCCTGAAAAATTTATAACAGCAAAGATGTCAGGCGTTATATTGCTTTACACATTTATTCAGGTGCTACAGATCCTTTACTTTTAACGCAGGCGAAGTCGCGGGCATTAGCTAGTAATACAAAAACCACAAAACAGAAATTAATAAACAGGTAAAAGATGTGTGTGTCCTCATGGCAGTGAATCGGTCTGAGATGCTAGACAAGATCAAAAGACAAGTTTATAAATATTACGATTATAAGTTGTAGTGAGCAAGTTCCACCCAGACTGCTCACAAAAGCTTCGGATCCTCACAAAGAATAAGCAATAATTTAACCCTGGTAAATGAATGAACATTGTGAACCTCGAGCTTACACCTGCATGATGCAATGCGGCATGTTTGATCCGCAGTGCACTTCAGTTGCGAAAATCAACCTTAAAACTTCCCGGCTAAAGTTCAAATTTAACAAGCTTTCAATTATTTGAATTAAATAAGTATTATTTCCGGAATGTTAAATTTTAGCTTGGCGGCAAACAGCTTTATCTGCAATTAATTAATTTCGTAGTTGGAATATTTGGATAAAATGTTTTACTTGTGAGATTTCTTATGATATGTGTTTTTGAAACCCAACCATTCATACAAAATGGAGTTTAGTTGGTAAACGTTCAAAGCATATTATTGTGGAATATGTGTGCCAAATTTTATCTAAATAAATTCAGCCATATTTGCGTGAAAGAGAAACAAACACAAACTTTCGTATAAATTATATACGTATAGAAGTATGAGTAGTATTTTTTGTGCAATTATTATTTTTGAAAAAAAAAAAAAAAATGGATTGTGATTTTTTATGTTAGAATCTAGGTACTTGCCAAACGACATTAGTAAAATTAACATTTATTTTGCAAACAAAGTATATACAGAATTCTACAGAAGTGATTTTTAGCGTTTTGTAGTGATTTATGTTTAACTACATAATCGAGTGGCGCGACATCAAAGAGAAAACAATTCAAAGACCGAATCGCGTGACTCGTTGGGCTCGTACGATTTATTTTTACAGCATGTTTCAACACGATTACATAATTATTACGAATTAGTACAACTGCCGAATTAACTGAGCGATTAATTTAACACTTTTTTTATTATTATTTGCTTTAATTGAAATTTACGTGTGTGATACATCGATGGTGTGAAATAATGATTCAAAACCTCTTTTACCTCTTCTGAAATAAAAGTTTTATGAATAAAAATATTTTTTAAATTTGTAAGTGCGAGTGTGAACGTAATATTCTTTCCTATGCTCAAACGTTTCATTGTGGCAATTGTAGTTATGGGTCCAAAAATCACTGGCGGTTTTTGGTCAAAGAGGAGAATAATACTCGGCTAACTTCAGTTAAAAGTTTCAAAGAAAACAGATATTTTTGTGTGATACGTATATAATGTACGAGAAATATGTAAGAGTACTTAATGCAACCTTAGCTGCCACTTGCATGTCATCCAAGTTGTTGAGTGATGTTTCCTCCCGAAGTTAAGCGAGTAGCAGCGCTTCTCGGGTAACTTCAGTTAAGTAGGATAATAGAGTAGTTAATAGGAGCGCTACCTGTATTATAAAAATGTAAACGAGCCGTGTTTGTACATTAAATATAAAAAAAAAGAATTTGTAGACATTGTACTGTAACATAATATACCGTGGTCAAAAAAATAGTTTTTAGAATTTTTTATCTATTTATGCGTTTTTGAACGCTAAGTATTACGTAATGAAATTTTTGAAAATTTTTGGCAACCGTGTAACGCTCCGAACGTTTTTCTGTACCCTCCTTAAACGTTACGTTTAGGACCAAATTTACCAAGTGACCATTTATACCCACGAAAAGGGTTGCCAACTTGGGAGAATAAAATAAAAATGACGTGCAATACATTCGAGGGATTGCCCTCCCACCCCTGTAAAGCAACGTAACGTTTTACAAGAAAAATTGCGTTACATAATAAGTAGGTACTTAAACGTCCCCTAACCGATTTGAATGCGATTTTCACTTATGTATTATAGTAAGCTTCCTGTAACATTTATTTATTTATTTCATTTAGTGTTTATTTCATTCCAATCGGTCTACAAACAAAAAAAAGTTACACCAAATACCAAAATACGAAGCGTACGAAGTTGCGGGCGCAGCAGGTATAGTGTAAAAAAACTAATATAACAATAAGTACATAGACTACCGAGTAACGTTAACGTGTTCTGATTCCTATAACAAATAATTTATAAAAGGAATATGTTAAGTATATTGGACGCATGAAAATTTGCATCGTCATCATAAAGTGTTTACGAAGGTTGTTGAAAACATGTCGAATTGATTGATGTTCTACTACATATTATATTTTCAGTCATATATTCAAAGAAGATATAGGCAACGATAACATATTATACTTAAAAGTAATATAATTCATATTGGAAAATCATTGGGGGAGGCATAGGCATAGGTCATGGACATTTATACGGCTAAAATGATTTTGATGAATATAGGAAATACTGCATTTGTAAGAAAATGTTCAGGAGTTTACCCTGTTTTCGTTAGATGGCGCTGCTAGTTATCGTTAAACCGCGCTAACGTTCGTTCGTCGACATACCTATAGTGTATTCTTTTTCATTGATCAAAAAGGTAAACAAACAATTCACGATACAGAACTAAACAAACAACTGAGTCAACTCTCTTTGATGATGCCTAATGTACAAACCCCATCTTTAAAACAGTCCAGTGACCATGGCGACGCTATATTTGTTTACGTTTGTGATCAATAGAAAAGAATAGATCATATATAATATATATTTATTTACCTAAAAATATTTTGTTTTCTCTGGTTCTGTAATCAAGTGTTATTTACAATAGATACCTACGCACTAGCTTGTGTCTTTTATTCTGAATTTTATACCTAATAACAAAACAAATTGTAGACAGTTTAAAAGTAAAAGTTATAAAACAGAGAACATTAAGTATAATATATTTTTTTAAAGATGAAGTTAGGCAGGTAAGTCGACAGAGCATCTCCTAATTCACCCATCTTATGGGTGAATTGGGTGATAGAAATAGGCCACAGGATCCTAGTAGGATAGACAGCAAGAGTAAGAGCGTATTTATTAAAACATAGATTTCAAATTTCTAAAATTATATTACAAAATGTAATGTTTTTTCTCGCGGGGTTAGGAAATGGAATTATTTCGGTAGCAAGAGGAAATTCCCAAATCATTAATGAAATAGAACTTAGCTTGGGACTTACACAATTGTTGCTCTATGGTAATACTGTTGCGTGCCACGTCGTAGCGTGTTGGGAGTGGTTAGTAAATGTCTACTTTAATTGTTACATACTAAAGACCCCTCTCCAACAAATGGTTTGCAGTGACAAGTGCAACTCAGTAACAAATAGAAAGACCAATAAAACCGGTGGTTTTCTGTAAGGGTGTGGTTACTGTCTAATGACTGCGAAATGCAGTAGGCTCTGCCACTATCTTATTTAAATCTATTAGGTATTAGTTGCAATAAATGAAAAGGTATAAGCAATTTAAGTGTTAAAGAACGCAAAGAATAAGTGCATAAAATATAAGGCGAGTGCGGCATATTCGCTAAATATTAGCGCCTTTTATTGCTTTGGTTGGTTGAAAATATTAAAAGAGAAAAAATAAAAGAAACACACGCTACTTGTATGCGGCAATTAAAATAGAATCTTTTGTGTTGTGAAACTGGCGCTGTTTTACGTAGGCCTAACTTAAAAGAGAGGCACTATGGTCAAAAGATTTGTTTTTAAATTACATAAATCTTTTGAGGTACGTAGCTTTAAATTTTGACAGAGATTCATATCTAAATTAATCTACATTCATTCATTCTTTCATTCATTCGATTTCATTGCTATTACAGCCATTAGTTGGAAAGTTTTCCGTGAGTTTTGAAAATTGGTGGTTTTATAAATTAATATATAACCAAAGATTTAAAAATTTAAATCACAGATGCGACCCGTGCTTCTGGAAACTGTCTACGTAATGTGTGTGCGTAACGTTTCACACGTTCGTTTTTTCTTGAATTATGAAACACTTTCTGAAGGCACAGGAAGGCATTTTTAAAGGTAAACGAACCTAATTAGCAAAATAAAAGATGCGTATGCAACGGAACCGCTCACTGCTTCATATAAGCCACTACGAGTAAGGCGGAAAGAGTGAGCTCACTCTTCCTAACGCTGACACATTTTCGGCCGCCTGAAGTATGGCAAGGGCGTATCTGTGATTTAAACCTTTGGTACCAACCCTTTCCGAATTTCTATTTTGCCACCTCGTATTATCTTTGACGCTCACGCCGCCATATTGGAAAAAATGGCGGCTACAGACAGTTTTTCTTTACGAATATGTAAGGCTTGCTCGTTAATTTTCTTCTATTTTTATAATATAACACGAGTGTTATTTATTTTATGTTTCATGAGGCTTAATTAAGTTTGATCGTCGGAAAATTCAACAAATATACGGCCAACAGGTAGTCATAGCGTGACGGATTTACATAACAAATAAAGTACCCACATATGTTTATCATTACTAAATATGGGACATTAGTTCTACTCGGTAAGAGATATTGTCATTAACTTAATTATTTTAGCCTTCTACTTCGTAAAAAGTGAAGTCTTTTTAAGAATTTACTAAATGACTTCCTAAATGAAAAATATATAGAAATTGTCATTTTTTCCACGATAAACGATATACGCGAATGAAGTCGCTGTCTTGTCTTGCATATAAATGCAAAAGCTTCTGCGAAAGTTGTTCCAAATTTTCACGAAAAACGGATTTTCATATAATCTTACAGCACGTGTGAAGTTATGTAAGTGGACAAAATCGCGGGCAAGATTAAAAAATAATATATATAATATATAAAAATAACAATTACAAAAAAAAATCATATATAGTGATACTAAGTCACCTTTAACTTAGTAAATTAAAATATATTCCCACACCCACACCCATTAAAAAGCTAAATATTTATTATTATTACTAGTTGGCGCCCGCGACTTCGTCGGCGTTGAAAAAGAAAAAAGTAGCCTATCGTCTGTCCCGTACGTCCCGTACCAAGTTTCATGTAAATCAGTTAATTCGTTTAAGAGTTATAGAGGAACATAAATACATACATACATTTCGTCGGTTGATTAATCATCAACGTACTATAAAATTAGATAATAAATAAGTACATTGATATATTAAAAAAATCGTTCATAACATATGAAACTTTATAAAAAGCCCTTCAAAAGCGCCTCCCAAAAAGAGCTTAATTGGAAATACGTTTGTTTATTGAAGTGTAACATCATGTTACCAATCGTATAAGCTTTCCAAACATGAGAGAAATTTGTTTACATTTCTCTTATATGTGAAAAGTTTACTTTACCTATTTTTACAGAATTAATTTTACCTGTTACAAAAAAAAAAACTTATAAATTATTTGCCATGTAATACCATTAAAAAAATTTGGAAGCAATTAAATTCTGACTAAAAATATAAATGCGAATGTGTGTTTGTTTGTTACGCTTTCACGCCTTAAGTACTAAACTGATCATTATGAAATTTTGCATACACGTTGTTGTATTGTCTTAAAAATAGCCATCAAAAAGCAACGAGGTCTTCAAGTGACTGACGACGCGTTGCCACATGACGACATTGTTTATTTTATTTTATTTTATTTATTGGAAATACCAACAGCACAGCAAAATCTACTAAGGGCCTCTTTCACAAACTACAAGTAAAGTGTTGATTAGTTACTTTTAGAAATCATTTTCTGTTATATTGAATAATGCACTCGGTTTACTGCATCATTCGATAGTCGATTTTTTTTAATTATTTTCTATTTAATGTTTGGGACGTTTACCGTACAAACAAAGGTATATCAGCTCCATTATTCCCGGTTACCGGTGACTTTAAATGACAGTTCGGCCTACTTGACGTTTGTGAAACAGGCGCCAAGTCACATAAATAAATTATAAAAACACGTTTACATTTGCTTGCCAATTAAGTACTGGTACCTATAGCTACATAGAATTCTTTTAATGCCTTTAATAGAATTTCATACGCCTAAAAAATCTGTGAAAGTATATATATATATATATGTCTAATCAATACTAATAATAAATCTGTTAGGGTCGGTCATGGAGTAATTTACTTTGTTATCAGAGATATCGTGTTTATAGGCTCTATACATGATACTGAAACTAAATTGACCATTTTTAGAATTTTTTTCTGTATGTATGTATGTATGTATGTTCCTCCATAACTTTTAAACGAATTAACTGATTTTCATGAAACTTTGATAAACATTTAGACGTACGGGACACAGGATAGGCTACTTTTTCTTTTTCAACGCGGACGAAGTCGCGGGCGCCAGCTAGTTTATAATATGTATATTGACAATAAAAGTTTCGAGTGACATTGGTTAGAAAATCTTTATTTCATTTTTAATTTATTTAGGTACCATTTTCTTTAATTAAATGTTTTATTTATTTATTTACACAGAAAACACAACAACACAACAAAATAATACAATTATCACATTTGGTCATGGTTTCATGTGAATTCAAATAACAGGTACACACAACATTTAACATCTTATAGTATCTTATCTTATATCTTATAGACTTATAGAAAATTCTTATATTAATGTTTTGATTAAACATTTCACCAATTACTAAGAAAATGTAAGTTATCAACACGGGTGAAGCCGTGGGACACAGCTTGTACTAAATAAACTTTAATATGTAAGCAACAATTATTTTTTCGGTTATACATATAAAAATGATTTGAGCTAATAATAAAAACAAGTAAGTTTAGCTGTCAAAGACAACGTTTGTGAGCGCCCTCATACTGGAGATAAAGTAACGAACAATGTTCAAGTCAGGAAACTTGTTATTGGACGAAAACAAACTTTCTCATTATTATCGAACAGAGTTCAAACATTGAAGAGTATTATCTAGCTATTACGTCACGAATTGACACAACTGCGACGCAAAAGCTTAATTTTTAAAGCTTATTTTATGTTACAAACTCTCAAGTTGGTCTCCTAGTATGTACTAGTATGTACGAATAAGGGATAAATGTAGTATCTACTACATTTATCTATACTATCTATCTATCTTTACTTACTTTACTAATATTAAAAAACTGAAGAGTTTGTTTGGTTGAACGCGTTAATCTCAGGAACTACTGGTTCGAATTTAAAAAAAAAATTGTGTTGGGTAGTCCATTTATTGAGTAATGCTTTAGGCTATATAACATTATGAACGCAGACGAAGTCGTGGGCAACAGCTAGTCTAAATATAGAAGTTCAATGGTTTAAAAAAAAAGTTTAAAACATCATAACGCAGTTAAAGAATCCCGATAATGTTTATGCGAGAATTGACACAATTTAAATTGTAACTTTTTCTATTTTTGGGTTGACAGACGGTCCATTTGATGGTAGGTTAGGTTAGCACAAGTAACGCCACGGACGGTAGTAGGATTCATTAATCTTATTATATTGATAATTAATAAGGTTTGGGAAAATATTTATCTCTTTATTAACACATATTATAAATATGTTTGATACCAGTGATATGTTATGTACTACGTACTAGAGGAAACACTCAAGACGCGATGAGTGTTCCAAGTGATTGGAGTTCCGACGTCCTACCCGTTCACAGTCTGTCATACGCGCTCGTAGAGATTAGGCGCGTTATTATTTTCAAAACCAATAAAAATGCCGTTTTGTGTGATGAGATATTGCAAAAATACAACAAAAAATATTGGTAAAATTTCTGGTGTGACGTTCCATAGGTAAGTTTTATTAATATTGAAGGGTTTAATAGGTTAATATTTAATTTGTTAAAACCGACGTGCTTATCGGGTCGGCCATATTGACCTTCACTACTGCCGCGGCGTCCCCCGCCAACCCCCGCGCACCTTCCGCGTTGGAACATGAATTTATCAAGAAATCGTAGGGAGTGCTCAATCTAGTACTTACTTAACACATCACTGTTTGATACTACATTTTAAATATACAAGAAGAAGATGGATTTATCATGTAGTCATTGGCTTTTGGCTGTTCTTAGTGATATTAAATGTGATTTTTAAGTTGCTTTATGATACAGGCTAAATTGGGAACCAAGCTATGTATCAAAAAACGGGTTAAACTACCTTGTAGATCTCAAGACGGCGATTCTAATGGTATATATAACTCATTTTCGCCATAAGCGCACTTATTTGGTTTTTGCATTAAGGGGACGATATATAAATGACAAGAATGGTAATAAAATAAGAAACAATTTTCATCTTAATGACACATAAATTTATATTTCATAAATTCAGTCGTT
This sequence comes from Synanthedon formicaeformis, assembly GCA_945859745.1. NCBI lineage: Eukaryota > Metazoa > Arthropoda > Insecta > Lepidoptera > Sesiidae > Synanthedon > Synanthedon formicaeformis. Next base: position 11,346,104 of record OX243962.1, on the reverse strand, counting down.
ATATTCTTTATAGGAGAAGCCGCTAATGTCCTAGTTATTTCCACGCGATATTGTGCCGAATAATTTATGACTTTCTTACATTTATGATAAAATCGTTTACTTGGCACAAACAGACAACGCGACGCATGCGTGGTAGAATATGGAAGTTTTTACATTATTGTAACCTAAAATAATTCCTCATAATACCCTAAATAAAAAATAAGAAGGCTTCTTTAAAAAACTCTAATGATCGTCATTATCAATTTAAATTTTCGGAAAAAAGCCATGATGATGACGATCCTGAGAAGAAACCCCGAAAGAAACTCAGAACAACCCGAATTTATATTTTGCTTATATATTTATACTAGTGACCCGCTCCCGGCTTTCCCCGGGGTGCAATTTATATACCTTATCTTTTAATTTGGACCAAAGTACACAACATAGTTACAAAGTTCATCGCGCACAAACACGTAACACGAAATTTTTATATACATATTAGATATTGTAGATAATTAAAAATCAAAAGTTTAACTTAGATTATTTCGGGAATAATGAAATATAATAATAATTCAAATGTTGTACAATTAAAACAATTACAATTTCGGCGAACGGTAGCGAACCTCCTTAAGAGGCTCTCATTAAAGTGGGCCAAGATAATTTTATTTTTAACCTTTTTTTATTTAACCATTTCAACCATGGTTTCAACTATTTCTTCAACGGTTAGTTTGATTAAAAAATGGAAGCCAAATTAAAACAATAGGCGAACATTGAGAAAGTAGAAATTCATTTTATATTAAAAATGTCATCCTCATATCTTTCTCTTTCATTCGGTTCAGCTCAATTCACAAGTCGAACGAGTAATAGGATTGAGATAGGCTGTCGATGGTACAGCCTTGGTCTCGTTCTCTCCAGGGACTTTCACCACTGACAATCCAATACGACGCTTTTTAAAAATGGAACACAATTTTTTTTGTTTTCTTAAAACTAACGGGTATGTTTTGATTACGAAACTTTTAGACCGATTGCAATTTTTTTGTGAGAGTAAATATATATTTAAGAAATATATATTTCTTCTAAAATATGTACTTATGTATATTTTGTTTAAATCCTTACTTCCTTACTAATATAATAAAAATGTGAATGTGAGTTTGTTTGTTTGTTACGCTTTCACGCAAAAACTACTGAACCGCACCATGAATTTTTGCATACACGTTGTCTACAGGGACACCAGAAAGGACATAGGGTACCTTTCATCCAGCGGGCTCCAGCTAGTTATTAAATAAATGGAAGTTGGTAAACCCGAATTCGTTTACAAAAAATGCTAAGACCCATATATATTCTTTTTATATAGCGAAAAAATTTGAAGATCTACTTGGTGGTAACTTCAGTCGACTTGATTAGGAACGCCTTTCGTTTGTACGGTTTGAATTAAGCATGAATTTAATTACACCTTCATTTGAAGGAGTGGTTTTTTTTATGTAAAATCCATTAGAGATTGATGACTATCATAGTCCTATTAACAAGCAACGCCGTATGTGCTATAAGTACATTGCCGAGTTTAGTAACAATTATAAGGTATTCGAAAAGGAAAAGAAAATGGGCTCTGGTATTTTTTAATCACTTACCGAAACACAACAGCACACGTGCTGTTATATCACAGCGATCTTCTGTGACAATTTGTTACTGCGATACTCACTATGCCTTGCCACTTCTATCGATTAATGTAACATATACGTATCTACAAACTTTTACAACTTCTATGTGGAAAATATTTGATTTTTTTGTATATTGGTTTGTAATGCATTATCTCAAAAACTACCTAACTCATTTAAAAAATTCTTTCACCTATAGAAAACTAAATTATCAGCGAGTAACATGGGCTGTATTTTATTTTCCAAAAAAATAGGGATCCATCCCTATTAAATCTAAAATAAAAACAAAAAATATATATCGGCAATATTTCATCGCAGAAGAAAAAGAGGCGCGGACAAAGTCTCGGTAAAAAGCTAGTGATTGATATTTAATTTACAAAACCAGTAAGACACTGTAATATTTACTAAGTATTTAATATTACAGAAGGGTTTTTTTTTATAATAGGTAGGTGGTTACTGGGTTACTATTATTCTAGGTAGATGCACGCGTTCAATACTTACCCTACCACTCGGGAGTTACGCAAGAATCCACGCTGGTTTTTTCACAAAACACAAATCTACAGCGACAGTCAAAATTTTATTAACTAAGTAATTTAAACTACCTCATATTAATTTAGTTTTTCTCTTATTATTTGAACTGAAAAACAATTCATTGTCCAATAAAAATTCCTTATAAAATTCCTATACGACTTCCCTAGTAGGCCTCTACTGTATAATTTAATTGCCAAAACATTTTAAAAATAAATCGATTTTACATCACAGCACTATTGCAGTCATTATGTCACTGGCCACTGTAAAAAATTGTATCAAATCCTCGCGATTACTAGCTCGTTCTAAATTCGAAAGTTTTAAAAAGTATAGAAGATGACAGAACGGAGAAGGTTATTTTGAAGAGGTTTAAACACGTTTTTAAGTTTTTTTTTGTTGTACAAAGTAACGCGGAGCGCTTGCATTCGCCGCTTGGGTTTGGGCGGTGGGTCGTATCGACAAGCCGCGTCGGCGCGGACGTTGCACCCTTATAGCCAGGGGCGGACTCGATACAAAAGGTTAGCTTTGATATTAAAAGGTTACATAATGATTAATGAACATACACACAATATTATATTTACAATTTACAAAATCTAATACGTACTTACCGAGTGATATTACAACTGTAATGTATTAGGTATTGCTAACGCAAATAAAAGGTGAAGTAAAATATATCTTTATATTTTTGTATTACAATAATTGAGCCAACATTTTATAATTTTAAAAAGTTGAAACTCCAACTATTATTCCAACGTTTTTAACATAAATAAATGCTAAGGGCCTCTTTCACCAACTACAAGTAAGTGTTGATTAGTTACTTTTAGAAATAATTTTATGTTTTATTGAATTATGCACTCGGTTTAGTGCATCTTTCGATAGGCGAATTTTTATTATTATTTTCCTTTTAATGTTTGGGACTTTTACCGTACAAACAAAGGTATATCAGCTCCATTATCCCCGGTGACCGGTCACTTTAAATGACGGTTAGCCTACTTAACAGATGGTGAAAGAGGCCCTAATACTTATAAATAAGTACCGAGTAATATTAAATAATAAACAAATGGGAAGAGTAGGTATTGTAATGTAAGTCTTTTGAGTATAATCCACCTTTAGACTACTCTTGTAAAAAACTTGGCAAAATGACTCAATAAAGGTCATATTAACTAGATTATTACAACGAGTTAACACTGCGGGAAAACAGGCACAAGATCATTAAATAAATATTATAACAGGGTTACATAGAAAAAGTTGAAATTAAGCTCGATTAAAATACGCCCCTGGTGTCTGAAAAGCGATGTAGGCTGAAAGCTTGGCAGGACGAATTTTCCCGATATCACCCGAATGTGTTCGCACCTGAAGTTGCTGCGCTAACTTCACGTGGCCCATTTCGTCTATGGTAATCTTTTATTGGCCGAAAATGACTTCGAAGGATTACACACCATGGTTGTCTACGCTGTCAATTTGACGCATGCGCGGAAATTGCTTCCGTTTGACAGCTTATTGTAGGTACACTGATGGTTCCATTGGTTCCATTATATAATAGCTTATATATGTAAATTTTTTTACTAATAATTTTAATAAAATCATAAGGAGATAACACAGATAGTTACACAGATTTAATTAAATTAATAAAATATGCAATTTAAAATATTGAGCAAAAATAAATTTATTCAAAAAACAACTACAATAATTATAGAAACTTAAAAATTAACAATAAATAATAAAATATAAATTATTATTGATGCAATTAAATACATTGCCACCTGGACCAGGTGGCAAGGTATCCAACATGCTGGCTGCATTACCTATCTGGATTGCTACTCGTATATTAAGGATAATTAAGGATCAAAATCTTATAATTTTGTTATCAAAATCAAATCTAATAAACTACATGAAATCAGTTTTTACAGTTACAGCAGCGAAGACGTCTTTGCATTTTTCTCTTTTACTCCATTCCTGAAAAAAAAAGAGGCGTTATGTATATCGCAGTTTCTTTGCCAATCATCGCTGGAATTTATAACACCAAAACAAATTTTTACACAAAGTACAGTCGGCCGCATAAGTCGATTAACACATTCGAAACTGCAAAACTACTGAACAACTTACTTTCGTCAATGATAATGATATATTGATGGTATAATATATTAAATATATTAAATTCATATATTGATCGTATATGATATTAAATTTGAAATACAAAACAATGGTATATTTTTGACATATAAAATAAAAACTTACTGTATGAGCCTGATTGTATAAGTGTTTTTATTTTTTCTACAATGGCATATGAGGCCGCCATGCCAACTATTACTCCAGCGACAGATAATAATATCACAATGGGATCATTTTGCTTTGCCTCTAATTTCTTCTCTCTTGTCAACGAACGCGTTTCTGTAATTTTGTCGCTTTTTCGTATTGGTACTTCAACTTTTGCGCTTTTATTATTAGTCGTTTCAACATCAATTTGTCCTGTGTCGTTGTTACGTAACTTAAGGTTTTCTTTCGTCTTTCCTAGTGTCTCACAATTGGTAGCTGTCATGTTTGAACACTTTAAATCTTCAACATTAAGAATACATGTTTCATTTGTTGGAAATTTGTAATGTTCAGAAGTATTGGTTGGGTATATAACTTTAGACCAGTTAACTTTTTCTCTGGAAACAAGATAATTCATAATTATTTCAATGGTGATATAGGATTTTTCGGTCTATATCAACATTTTCTCAGGCTATTTGAAAAATTCCCTAAGCGTTTTGCTTAGGAAAACGTTGAAATTGACCGAAAAATGGTATATAATTCGACACTTTCATGGGATATTGTGTATATCGACGTAGATAGATATAGACTTTTACACAATATCCCATGAAAGTGACGAAATATCCCATGAAAGTGACGAAATGTCCCATGAAAGTGACGAAATGTCCCATGAAAGTGACGAAATATCCCATGAAAGTGACGAAATGGAAAGTTTCGTCCACGTTGAAAAATAAATGATAACGCTTGACAAAATACTCGCATGTAAAGCAAAACAACGTCTGACATACATTTACGCTTGATAGTATACTTTTAAATAGATAAGTATATCTAGCCTGAAACTATACGAATTATTTCCCCTGATTGCCCATATTCGGCTTAATTTGACTGTAGTATTAATTTAATTGTCATCTTGCAATAAATATAAATCACTTACTTTGGATATGAGGTGTATGTACCATCGATATTCTTTCTGAATAGAATATAATACTGTTGGCAATTTGGTTGACAGTGAACTAATTGTTGGATCTGCAAGAAAAATAATCATTTTAAATTTTAATTAATTTTTTTTTATATATTATCTATCTATATTCTTTCTATCTATCTATTCTATACATCTATATAATACCTATTTAAACATATTAGAAAATGAAGTCGGTTTCCACTTTCGTCTGTTTCTCCGCTAACTTCTTCTGAACCTAACAACGAATTTTGATAAGTTTTACAATAACGGAAAGAGTGACAAACGATAAGGGTTTTTTCAACTTAAAAAAAAATGCATCCCCGTAAAGCCTATGGGCAACTCGCTAGTAGATTATAATAGTTTATCATATAATAAATACATTATTATATAATTAATAATAAAATTTATAATTATCACATACAAAATTCAATAAATGAATTTCCAAAAATGAATTCATTAAAATTTCCGTTGAAGTTGTTTCAAACAAAGCAACTATACATACATATATTGGACAGTCTGCCTTATCTACAAATTCTTTTCAGAATGCTGTAACATTTCAGAATTGTATATCCCTGAGACATAACGCGATCACTTAATTCTAATAATGATAAACTAAAAACTGTAAGCGTTCGGGAAGCTTCTCGTCCAAAATTCCTCAGTGTCTCAAGACAAAGGTCTTCGACCAATGTGTGTTGCCAGTGATGACATATGGCGCTGAAACGTGGTCTCTGACTGTTTGCCTCGTAAGGAAGTTCAATGTCGCTCAACGAGCTATGGAAAGGACTATGCTCGGGGTTACACTACGAGATCGAATCAGAAATGAGGATATCCGTAGACGTACGAAAGTTACCGACATAAGCCGACGGATCAGTATGTTGAAGTGGCAGTGGGCAGGGCATATAGTACGGAGAGCCGACGGCCGCTGGGGCCGGAAGGTTCTCGAGTGGAGGCCACGGACCAGCAAGCGCAGCGTAGGACGTCCACCCACAAGGTGGACAGACGATCTAATAAAGGCCGCGGGTCAACGGTGGATCCAGGCTACTTCTGACTGGTCCTATTGGAAAATTTTGGGGGAGGCCCATGTCCAGCAGTGGACGTCCTGCGGCTGAGATGATGATGATGATGAAAAACTGTTGAACAAACCCAATGGCAACTCGAAAAAGGATGTAAATTCGGATTTAACTTACCAAATAAATGAAAAAAATTAAATATTTACACATTTTACTTAAAAACACAGAATATGAACAATGGACACTGATGACAATTCCTCTTTGAATGCGACAATTATAAGAGAAACGTTTTAGTTTTCCTTAAAGTAATAATAAATATGATTTCATCGCTAATTCATGAAGCATGATTTTATTAGTAGAGTCAGGGACACTGCGTTTTTCTGGGGGGGAGTACCTAAAGAGTCGCCCCTTTTCAGAAGACCATCGTGAAATAAGCACGTGTGCTTTTGTAATTAACAGAGCGTTGAGTGATTAAGGGATGCCAGAGCCCATTTATCTATCTCTCACCCCCCTTCCACTATACCTGCTTTTGACAGGCTGCTGGCAAATAATTTTTATGCCTATTTAAAAAACGCCATTTTGGCGCTGGGCTATAGAACGATTGTCCATGGAACTAAAATTAGTGATTATACATATCTATACGTTTCAAAATGGTACTAAAAATTAGCTGTGTTTATCCTATTAAGCACCTCTTTCACAAACGTCAAGTAGGCCAAACTGCGATTTAAAGTCACCGGTAACCGGGGATAATTTAGCTGATAGGTATACCTTTGTTTGTACGGTAAACGTCCCAAACATTAAATAGAAAATAATTTAAAAAAATCGGCTATCGAATGATGCAGTAAACCGAGTGCATAATTCAATATAACAGAAAATGATTTCTAAAAGTAACTAATCAACACTTTACATGTAGTTTGTGAAAGAGGCCCTAAGTTCAATGTGCTCGTTAAATCATTTGTCTAATTATTCTAATTTTAAATATCTTCCCGTGTGATTCATTATATCACCGCTAATATAGGTTAACGTTATTTTCTAATGATCTTAATTATTATCTCCCACTAACTCGGCATTAGTTGTGTCAATCTTGACTAATTTTTTCTCACTACTTTGTTCGTATTTTAGATTTTTTTTGAAACATAATTATAAGTATCGGTTATCGAAGTCTTTTTTTAAATTATTGTTATGAAACTATATTTTCGAAGTCGCGGGCAAAATCTTATAATGTACCAGCTGGTGCCCGCGACTTCGTCCGCGTTGAAAAAGAAAAAAGTAGCCTATCTTATGTCCTGTACTTCTCAATGTTTATCTACCAAGTTTCATGAAAATCAGTTATTTCGTTTAAGAGTTATGGAGACTTACAGATTAAAATAATACACATATTTCAAACTAATACATTCAGCCAAAGAAACAATTCAGTCAAAAAACTAGCTCATTGTAGGCATTGCAGATCTGTATGTAGCAGAAATATAATGAGAAAAAAAACTAACTGGCCTGACAGACTTTGTTTGGCAGTTGATATTAATACACAATTTTTCCAAATTATCTAGAATCCAAATCAGCTAAAACCAGCTTCACGGTGGTCACGTGACTAGAATATTTATTAGCTAACCAGATAGAAAAAGTTAAGTTATTGAAAAATTATCAAGTTTTTACCTAATTTTTACGTTTTTCCCGGTCAATTATTCCAATTTTTCAATTAATATTTTGTTCTTAGTATTCAATATTGAAAAAAAAAAATAATGAAAATAAAATTGGCGAATTGGACTAGTCCTTCTCGAGTTTTTCTCTTTGCAACACATTCAGTTATTCGTTTTTAGTTATTTTGATATAACTATTTAAAAAATTTTATTGACACATTGACCTGTGTGCGTTTTATTTTGAAAATTATGATTTAGCAATCACCTTAGTACAAATAAATGGACGAAATTATGCATTGTTTGAAACAATCGAGCGAAGTTTATTTAAGTTTGCGTCAATCATACGAAGCGAGTATTGATCATGTCAACGTCCTGTTCTGTTCTGTTGGAATACATTATGAACCACACGCGTCGCTGGCGCCCAGTGTCTGTCAGGAAATATTATTGTATCTTTCTGTATTACAGTCCAAAATTATTCTTTATACAGAAGAGAATAAGGGTCATTTTGAATACTCATTTGTAATCTTTATAGCGATTAAAATAATATAAGTGGTGTTATGTTGAATGAACATAATATATCATGACTGTATATTAGTCATTTTATTATTTTTTATTTTTATTTGAAATTGATTTTTATTAATTTTATCAATTAAACTAAGGAGGTTTTTTGACGGCCTCTTTCTAAGAAGGATTTTTGAAAATTTTAACTATATCTATACTAACATTATAAAGAGAGAAAATTTGTATGTTTGTAATGAATAAACTCAAAAACCACTTGAACGATTTTAAAAATTCTTTCCCCTATAGAAAGTTACATCATCAGCGAGTAACATAGGCTATGTTTTATAAAGTTACGCGAGTATAATCGCGTGTATAACAGCTAATCTTTAATAAATTTGCTGATAATCAGAAAAATGTTATTTAATGTTTTTATTTTATTAAATACAAACCCCTTTTTAATATTAGTTATCGTATAGTATATTTATAACATATTTATACTCTTTATAATGTTGTGTTTCGGTGAGCGAGTAAAATACTTTACAAGAACTATGATACTATGCCATGATATATAATTATGATATTAGCTGTTGCACGCTACTTCGTCCGCGTAACTTTATAAAATCAAAATCAAAATCAAAACATTTATTTATCAATTAGGTTTCTACAAGAAACTTAACATTTAAATTTACCAGGGTTTCGGAAAAAAGCCAAGATGACGATCCTAAGAAGAAACCCCGAAAGAAACTAGGATACTATTCTTTTTCTTACTCACTGATACGAGTAATATGGGTTCCCAACAGTGAAAGAATTTTTCAAATCGGTACAGTAGTTTCGGGCCCATTCAATGCAAACAAGCAGACAAACAAACAATAAAACCTCTTTATATTTTATTAGTAGTATAGATGACAGCGCACTTGCAGCAACTATGATATTCATTGCGTTAATATAATGGGTTATGGAAGTCATCTATCATCAGGTGAACCGTCAGCCTTTACATAAAAAAGTATAGATTTAAAAGGTTTCAATTTGATTATTAATATTTTAATAAATTTTTAATATTTTTAGTTAATAGGTTTAATAATTAAGTAATTAAACAATAAAAATATCTTATATTTTTTTATGTTTTTCCAATTACATTTTTTAAATATATTCGTTATCATTGATTAACTAAACGATGGACTTCCCTGACAAGGTCCACTTAAGAAATTCATTTCCATCTGGTTGATTCAAAAAGCACACCCAAAAGTTTAATGCCAGCAGTGACGATATTTATTTTTAGTAGAGATAAGATTGAAAACAATGCCATGAAAGTGTCACTAAAATAAACTGGGCATTCAAGCTTTATTTGGATACAGATAAGGTTCAAATTAATTCGTTTTGGACATAATGAGGATTCCATAATGAAGTTGTAACTTGGGTGTAATGGTAGATACCATCATACTGTCATTGTCTCGAACGCTTAGTGGTTGTGTTCAAAAGTCGAAAAAAAAATGTGAACGAATTTTGAATTTCACCAATAGAAATTTTCATAAAATTTTTGATTTCATTCTCTTTTTAAACAGTATTAAAAATGTGCACTAAGTTGGTAATATTTTGTATTTTAGTAACACTGTGCCTCTTTGATCTTGTAAGTGAGACATCTTCTTTGAAACCGGATGGTTCCGGAGTTTGCGTCGTTAAGAAAAGGTGAATTTTTCGCTTGTTATTTTATTTATGGGTGAAACTTTTCAAAGATAGCTCAAATTTCTTTAGCAAGCAACGGATAATAGGATCTTTAAAGTTTCAATGTCGAGTAAGTAATAGATAGTTTTATAAAATTTAAACCAGTGCTAAACATAAATCGATTCTTGACATTATTAATTATAAATACACTAGGTATTTTCGAAAATTTTTGAAATTCAGCGGCTGAATAGAAAATTCATCTATTGTTAAGTACTGTACGAGAATTAAACGTAGGTACCTAAAAGAAAACCTAATATCTACAAGTATTTTTAAAATGCTTTAAAAAAAATTAAAAACCAATAGAATAAATAATATAGATATAATGAATATACATACAATATGATGCTTTTTAATGTTTGGATGGATAAATTTAGATAAAATTTTGCACAGGTGTAGATCATTTCGTGAAAAAGGATAGGTAAACCTATGCTTTAGGCTACGAATTGATAGGTGACAAAATGCAGATAATTTTAATAATTCCTGGATATACAAGTAGTTTGAGCGAACTGCAGTTGTTTTGTAAATGTATAAGAAAACAAAGTTGTTTTGTTAAACACACCTGCACCTATTGTCTCACAGGAAATGTTATGTAAACTCGTCTAAAGGTTTAGTCTTCCCTGGAAATCCTAACCACACTTTAAATCCTAACTCGGCTTCACGCTTTAACTATTCGATGGATCATTATGAAATTTTGAATAAGCATTACTGTAATCGCAGGAATGTGGACAAAATTGCGGACAAAAGCTCGTATAACATTATAAATAATAATTATTTATTGATTACGAAAATTTATTTAGGGGGAATTAGTTTTATTTTTAACTAACACAATTTGGGTTTTTCAAATAAGGAAAACATAAGCAACAAGGCCCAATTCTTACTATTACTAAAATTTGTGAACATGATGTAATAGATGTTTCATACATTTTCACGCAATAACTACTGGACCAATTTTGATTAAACTCATTAGAATAAAGCAAATTTTTTATACATATGAAGTTACATATAGAACTTTTTTAAGGGTGTCCCTAGATGATCGTGCGGCATGACATGCGTTTACGTGAATTATCATGCTGCATGTCATGCCGCACGATCATGCGTGTATGTCTGTCATATCTTGTAGGATGAAAAATAAAAGGAACTATCAATCAATTAAACGGTCATGCATGCATGACAGCACGTAACGCATGTCATGCTGCATAATCGTCTAGGGACACCTTAAAGTACAAGTATTTAATGAAAATTTTCACAATAATGCGCATTATTACAAGCTTTTTATTAACTTGCAATGTTGTATGTTGTATGTTTGTCCGGGTGGAATCTTGCAACTGAATTTTAAATCAGTTATCTTTAACCGATTGAGCTGAAATTTGGTATACACGCTTATTTTGGATGACAATGCATGCTTAGCTATGTGACGTCATTCTAATTCTAATATGGGGGATCATCCAAGATGGCGGACTAGTTATTTTTTCTGCAATACCACAATATGGGTATCAAATGAAAGGGCTTGCTGAGGAGAACACGAAAAACTAATACTAAACGTTTTTAGTCCTCAATCATAGCTAAAAAACAAATTAATGATAAAAAAAAGTTTTTAAAAACAAGCTTTTTATTTAAGTGCCCTAAAAAGAAGAAAATAATTTTTAAATTAAATATAAAAGCTTGTCGCGAGATTGCATATTTTATAGGAAACATTTCTTTCATAGAATTAGGCAAGACTAGTTAGTACACAGGTAAATCTCGTGACAAGCTTTTATATTTAATTTATTTACCAATATGTTGTCCTTATTACTTTCATCTACTTATAAGTATAATTAGAGTTACGTAGTATGCTTAATTTTTTTATTTTTTTATTTTAAGCGTAAAGAAGACAAGAAACAAAGCGGTGTGGGTAAGCATTAACAAATGGTGCGGTAAAAAGAAGTGTGTTGTCAAACGATATAGACCTGAGGTAAGAAGTTAATTAATTAATGAATTAATTAAGAAATTAGTCACTACAATTAAGTGCTATAATCACTATATCTGAATAATACTAATGCAAAAAGAAAGTGCACGTGTCAAGTGATTATTAAAAAGGTCTCTTATTAAATTACTATTGAAACTTAAAAATATTATTCATGAATAATATTCATTTATAAATATATAATTACTTTTTTCTTCGCTTTTTCTTCTTTTTATGTTACATCTAAATTCTTAACTACACAGTTATTCTGCTAATCACAAGAAAATATTTTTTAAATTTAATAAAATGTAGAACTTAAGCAGACTGACAGTCCATAAGCAGTTGCATGCAAATTTAACCTAGGTTTAACCTAGGTTACCTAAGGTAGTCTAAGGCGAGGTGATAAGGGACAAAGATACGCTTTCTAAAATCCCTTACAACGAAACACAAGAGCTTTCAGACAGATTGGTCAGATCATGACTAACTTTCCTATTCCCTATAGAATAGGGCCTGTTGTATTAATAATGGTATCAATTACTTACGCAGCGGAATCAACTTATTAATATTTCACATTAACTTATCAACTTTGCGGAGCTTGTTTCCTATTAGTTGCCTAGTAAGAATTTTTGTTGGAAATTTATTTGATTTTTTTCTGTAGATAGATTACAGAAAGCATGTGTCCCTGAGTTGTATAACAATTACAACAATTTTATATTTCTTTTATAGCACTCTTTTATCATCAATCATCAATACTTATAATAAATCTGTAAGTGTAGGTATTGTATGTATCCTCCAATAACTCTTAAACGAATTAACTGATTTTCATGAAACTTGGTAGATAAACATTAAGACGTACAGGACATAGGATAGGCTACTTTTTCTTTTTTAACGTGGCGAAGTCGCGGGCGCCAGCTAGTAACAGAGTATAATAGCACTCATTCATACTTAACCGTGGTTACTGCCCAAAAGACTGCAGTGTGACCTGCCACTACTTTCCGAATCCAGACCAAAGCCTTTGAAATGCTCATTTTCAAAGTTGTCCTTTTCCAAAGGTATTTTTAGAGAAAAATCTGTCAAAAGCGAAAAATGTCTATCAGCGCTGTTGAAGTTATATTCGCGACGGTAAATAATTAATGATTCATAATTTTAATGGATAATATTGACGTAATGTTGTTCATAGCCGGCACTTTGTTCTATCTTCGAATTATAAATCGACACAATCATTTAGAGCGGGAGGTCATCGGCTTCGACGTACAATATATCAGCTGTCGTGACATCCTTTGTTTCCTCGTTATCCTTATCAACTTTATTGTCCTGATTCCGCATCAGTGTTTTGCAATTAACGCTAATAATTAAACATTTTTGTTGATACAGTTTTTAATATAATTAATAAGCAAATTTATTGTTTATTGTGTTTTTATTTTTTTTGTGATTTTAAAAAGGTCTTTGTTTTTTGAGCAAAAAGATGAATTTTTATAAAATTGATTTCTGTCAAATAATTCTTACCAATTAACTAAAAATAAACAAGCTCCCCAGGGTTGTTATTACTATTACTTACTTTTAACATAAAAGTACCAGAATTATCTAACTTTTAATTCACCATAACTGCATCTTTAAACTCTATAAATTTTGATATTTCAGAGTTACACTGTGACAAGTAATCAGACAGTTTGTTGCAATGGTTGGCAGTATCAATCAGAAGAGGACACTTGCACGCCCCTTTGCAGCACTGGGTGTGAAGGAGGAAGATGTATATCACCAGAAATCTGCCAATGTGATCCACCTACCATATTGGAGCCTGAACATAAAAACTCATGTTTGAAACCGAAATGCGACTCTCCTTGTGTCAATGCAGAATGTCATTGGAACAACACATGCATTTGTCATAGTGATTTTGTTTCGATAAATGCAACGCATTGCGCCAAAAGTTGCGACCCTGGGTATAGTTTCGACGACAAATTCGTTTGCAGTCCGCGATGTGATAAAAATTGTACAAATGGACACTGCACTGGACCAAACGTTTGCACATGCAATGAAGGTTACCATTTAAAGGACAATTTCACATGTGAGCCAAGATGTGACAACTGCTTCAATGCTGATTGTATTGGACCAAATATTTGCTCGTGTCGCGAAGGATTTAAGAGAGTAAATGGGACACATTGTAAACCAAAATGCGATTCTTGTGAAGATGGAGATTGTATTGGTCCAAACGTTTGTAAATGTCACACCGGTTATGAGAAAGTTGATGAAATTTGCAAGCCGATATGTGAGAGGGGCTGTAAAAATGGTTTTTGTTCTGCACCTAATATTTGTACATGCAATGATGGCTTCGTTAAGAAGAGACAAGATTGCAGTGGACGGTGCAATGAGAAAGGAGAATGCATTAATGGAACCTGCACTAATTTTAAAAGGTAAGTAGTAATTTACACTTCTTTCTCTTCTCACTTCAAAGTTCACAAAGGGATGCTAATAGCAATGATAGTCGCAATAGTAGCAATGCTAGTAGTAAATCGTGTGGTACTTGACTACACTCCTTATCCTATAGTTGAATCTAGAGCAGAGGTTCCCAGACATTTCTCTCATAGACCACTTTCAAAATTTAGCTGGTTCCGGTCTCTAGATTCTAGAGCTACCTTGAAAGACATAAAAAATTATATGCAACCTTGTTTTTAATACAAAATAGAATAAAAGAATGCTGACAAAACCATTTTTACACCTGTATTTCCATTCGTCTTTCTCGTGTATAAAGAGTTATGAGCAAGTCTTGTCTTGTCACCCACAACTATGAAAGTTGGATTAACGATGAGCAAGTTATTATCCTTAGCGCCTCTTTCACCAATTACATGTAAAGTGTTGATTAGTTACTTTTAGAAATCATTTTCTGTTTTATTGAATTATGCACTCGTTTTACTGCATCGTTCGATAGGCGAATTATTTTTATTATTTTCTATTTAATGTTTGGGACATTTGCCGTACAAACAAAGGTATATCAGCTAAATTATTCCCGGTGACAGGTGACTTTAAGTGACGGTTTAGCCTACTTGACGTTGGTGAAAGCATGCAATTTAAAAAACAGACAAAAACGAAATTTTGCAAAAACGAAACAGACAAAAGCGAAACAAAAACAAATCTATTTTGACAAGTTGTGTCTATTATTTTGGTTTATTTATTAATTATTAAAGCTGCTGGCGTTTTATAAATAAATAAATAAATAACTTAATAATGTAACACTAGAACCTTCCATAAATTTTAAGGCGCAAAGCTTTTGTAATAATTGTATCTCCGCTATGATTCGCGAGACACCGGAAAGTAGACGCCATCATTATTCACGCGACAGCATTTCGTTTATTGTTCTCGGTGACGTGGAATCGGTGTGGAATAATTTAATGAAAGCTATGCACTTTGCTAATAGTAGTACGTACCCAGCATTTTTCATTTCTTTTACAACGTTTAATATATGACTGCATAATAGTTGTGTCCGCATTTAACTTCTCTATGAAACAGTTTTACACTTCGCGTGATATAATCTTCGTAAAACAGCCATACAAAAACGCTTTTTAAAATATCATTTCAGAATTCGGTTTTAAAATAAAAAAAGTGTTATTTCTTCTTTTTTTTATTTATCTATTTATTAATACCGTAATGTTTACATTTAAATTAACATTGGTGTAAACATAAACTCACTAGAGTTTCTTCTTGGCCGAATATGTGGTTTGGTATAATGAATCATCATTATAGTATATTTTTCTTCTTCATATATAAAAGGCGATGTGTGTGTGTATGTTCCCTATTTACTCCAAAACCGCTGAACCGATTTTGATGAAACTTTCAGACAATCTTCAGATTAGTCCAGCGGGTAATCCTGTGAGGTTTGGTAGCGATCGGACGCGGGCGAAGCCGGGAGCGGTATGCTAGTTATTAACATAAGGATAAAAAGAGTAGTTCAAAAGAATGCATGGCTGCTGCATATCATAGATAGAAATTGAAAGTTTCAAAAGACAGGTTTTCTATTTAATATTAAACACAAATCGACAATGATTTCTTATTAAACTATAACTAAACTATAACTTTTGGATAAAAATTATAACTATAAATTATAAATTATAATTGTAACATTTTGTGACGATATTTGGATATTGGTAACTCCTATACGCCAAAGACGCTGACGTCTTCGGTCAGCGGCCTCATTCTGGAGTACCATAATAACAAAAGACTACCACTGCCACTGATATTTTTACACTTAAGGAGAAGAGGCGCGGACGAAGCCGCGAGCAAAAGCAAGTATGTAATACTTTTATCTAAGTAAAACAACGCGATGTGGGATCAGTTGAAATTTTTCCCTAAGTTATTCACAGATGGCGCTGGTTGAACATAGCGCTAACACTTTAATGCCGCATTATTGCTCAATTTTTATATTTTGCACTATGGCATAGGGATAAAGTGCCAGTAAAAATATAAAAAAATTATTATAAATTATAAAAAATTTGAAAAAAGTGCTAAAAAAAGTGGACGAAGTTAAAATTGCCATTCACTGACATTTTTTTAAACTCCACTAAGTTCAAAACAATTTCAAAAAGGCGATTGCGTCTAAATTGGCGATGATGGTGCGATGATCTGCGTTTCATCAGAATAATTCACTAGTGGATATGTCCGGTTTACCTCTCTTTATTTACGCTACAGGAAAAGGGATGCGATATTATCGTTATCGCCCATTATGCTCCATACTAATGGATATTAAAATACGTCAGAGTAATACATTGAATTTATTTCTTAATAATTCAGTAACTAGACGAAAAATTAGCAAAACTTCGGAAAAACACCAACCATGTTGAAAATTTGTATACACGTACCTCTTCCCAAATAACCTCTGAAAAGTCCCACGAGTCCAGGGGTGGGCATAACTTTTGACAGCCAAAAACGGTGAAAAAAAAAATACCTTTTGCCTATATCTTCGTTCCTGTCGATCTTACCGGTATGAAGTATTCTTATAAAAAAGAAAGAATGGAAAATTCTTTACAAAAACTCGGCATTGAAACTCCGGTAAAAAATTTCTATGGATATTTTAGTGCATTTCATTTTTAGTACATTTCATGATCAAAATATAGTTTTCTGTGCGTTATATTCTAATTTTAACATTTTTTATAGGAATTGGGATATGAAAAATAGTTTATTTCAGTGAATAAAAGCTATTATTTGTTTATTTAGATTATAGATTATTTATATAAAAAGTGTAATTTTGATTTGTGGCAGCGATATCAGGAGGCGTATTACCGTTTCCTTGTCCAATAGGTGGAAGCGCGAAAACTTGAAATCTGCAAGAGTTTGTATTCACATTTCTATCAATAAAACATTATTGATTTCAAGTCACCGAGAACCGAATTGATCAAGGAAATGTACTAGATCGGACGAGAACAATATATAATACTAGCTGTTGTACACGACTTCGTCTACGTAACTTTATAAAATATAGCCTATGTTACTCCCTGAACTAAAATACTAAAATATTACTAAAATATAGCTGCGTTAGTAGCTTACTATAGGTTAAAGAATTTTTCAAATCGGTCCAGTAATTTCGAAGCCTATTCAATTCAAACAAACAAATCATTCATTTTTATAATATTAGTATTATGAACTATAAATATATTATAAACTAGCTGGCGCCCGCGACTTCGTCCGCGTTGAAAAAGAAATAAAAGCAGCCTATCCTGTGTCCTGTACGTCTAAATCCCTTCTTACCCGTGATACTACCGGTAGTACAAAGGGGATTATTTTTTGCCCGTAGTACTACTGTGCTGTCTGGTAGTACCACGGGAGATTTATTTTTACCTCTGGTACTACTTAATGTTTATCTATCAAGTTTCTTGAAAATCAGTTAATTCGTTTAACTTAAAACAAGCCGGCGGCCCGAACTCATCGGTCTCATGGATAAAATGCGTCCTGTCTCACACAGCACAAAGCGCGGGAAGAGCAGTCGAGTGAGATGCACAATGATTCATACCAAAAATAAAATCATAAACAGGCCCTTGGGCATATACTCTTTTTGACAAAACTACTGCATATATCTATTTCGTGTAAAGTTATTTGAACTCTTGAATAACTAATCAATGTTTGTATGCAAAGTATTTTGGAGTTTTTGTACACTAGATTGACCTAATCATCCTCAAAATTGCATTAAAACTTTTGTAAAAACATGGATTTTTCAAGGAATATCTTTTAAATTAATACTTTTTTTTTTTAAGTTTGTATGCATACGAATCTAGTTAACGACAAGATAAATCGGTATCATGCTTACTTTTTTAAATTAAACATAAAACAGCGGAGTAATAATCATTCTACGTTTGTATGGAGGAAAGCTGACTTGTATTACCTTCGTTTAAGAGTTATGGAGGAACATCCATACATACAATACCTACACTTACAGATTTATTACTAGTATTGATATACAAATCCTTGCTCATTTCATGTCTTCGCATCCTTTTATTGGACAATGAAACTGTACTATTATAAAAATAAAAAAATAAGTCTTTATTACAACGCGGTTATGTAAATATGTACCTTTATGTAAATACAATGCGGTTATTAGATATTCAACGATCGGCTTTACAGCTTGTCCCTCGACAAAGGTCTCCCCCAAAGACTTCTTTCCACGTATCTCTTTCTCTTGCGATTGTCATCCATTTTGGACCGGCTTCTCCCTTGAAGTCATCTTCACAACGTTTCACTTGTCGACCTTTACATCTTTTGCTATCCCTGGGGTACCATTCTGCTATTGTTCTAAACCACTTCTCTCTGTTCTCTCTCAGCATATGTCCTGCCCATTTCCATTTAAGTGTTTTGTATACTTACCTACTCTGTTCACATCTTTAAATTTAGCTACATTTTTTATTTTGTTTAATCTTATTTTATCCTTTCTTCTAACTCCAATCACACCTGTCTATGTATGTTAAACATGGCATAAACGGCACAATTAGTTCACTTTAATAGTTCTATTTGTGCGGTCAGTGATTCTTTAGGTTTTTTTTTAGCCGTTTCTCTGAACTGAATTGCATAATACATACATTATTGTATTATGTAACAAAACATTGTTGTGTATGCAACAATGACGCCATGAACTAATTAAAAAGGTCTAGTTACAGTATTGCGTCTATTTTAAAGGCTTTATCATTGTAAACCACAGGTCAATTAAGTTCACACCGTGTCCTATTAATAATAGGAAAATTACTGACCTGCAATATCTATGACAATATTTTCTAGACTTTTCCATATTAAATATTATAGAATTGTTGCTTTGCTTTTTCAAAAATGTATTTTGAGAAGAATAGAGAAAGAATAGAAAAATAGAGAAAGAAATATCTACTTTAAAAATAGAAAACGAGATATCTACAATATATTTACTAAGAAATCAAAATTTGAGTTCCTTAGAGGCATTTTTGATATAAGTTTCTAGAATATCGATGGGTGAAAGAAATTTTAATTCCAACCTGTAGAAGACGTCGAAAGAAAAATCCTCAAAAATGGTGTCAAAAAAAAAGTTTACCTCAAATATTGCAGACAATTTAGTTTTTAATAAAATGTTTATTTAACTTTTTTCCCTACATCAGAGTTAGAGAGGTTAGAAGGGTTGATTCTTTTTGGTTCACACAAATATGTACATACATCCATAAACAACATTTTTTTATAACATTATTAAATTATGTAATAGTTGTTTTGTTTACAACTCTGCAATAAAAGTCACTAATGAGGAATAGGTATTAGTGATTGTGATTTGCGCAGATGCGAGAATTTCCTATTATTTAAATGCGAGTATAAACATGTTATTGGTTTCGAAATTTAGAGCTGAAAATCGGAATTTGAATACTATCATACAGTCAAATTTCAATAAATATTCATAACGTCAGTCTTAAACAGATAAAAACAGCTGCATAAATAAAGAAATTTTTAAATTAAAATAATTTCTCTTCATGATGTTTATATCAAGGTAGAAAACTTAGGAATTTGAGTATTATATATTAATTTTAAAATCAAATGACTATTGGCGTAGCATGCCTCAGACCGTAGACTATAGAAATCCAGGTTAAACATTATTTTACATGAGAAAAAGAAGTCTTTAGACGTAATGCCTTTAAGAGCGGGCATAAAGAGAAATAGCCAATCCTAGATTTGAATTTTATCTAAGTAAACAAAGTCTAATTTAATTAATTTTTTTAAATAGATAAATACATTATAAATGAAAGTGACGACTGTAACAGAAAACATAATATAATAAAATTTTCTCGATAGAAATAAATCACCAAGTGAGCTCTCATTTCCATCGATTTTAGTTTTATTTTCAAAATTACACACATTACAAAACTAAAAGTGTATGTAACAATTTTTCATTTGACATTGTAGTTTACGAATAATTAATATTTAATACTTTTGGCACTTATAACATTTTTATTGAGCGAGATGCGCTATCTTCCGTCGCATGTTGTGCGTAGTTGTACGTATTTTGTGTCACTGTCATGTCCAAGGGGCCACGCGGGTGAAATTACAAATTTTGTTTGCTTTATACCCATTCTTAAACTCTAAACACTAAAAGGTTAAACTCGTAGGCCGTCTAAACTTTAGTGTTTAAACTAAAAATTAAAGTGCGATTGTGGATTTTTGCTAACACACGTCGACTTAGATTACTAAGTTACTTCGTAAAGTCGGGGGGATAGTACGTACAATTAAAAGGTACTAAAGCAACTACGTCGTACTGTTAATATCAAAATATCACATGCACCATTAGTGGTACTAGCGACACCAAGTAGTATCACTAAGCGCCTCTTTCACAAACGTCAAGTAGGCTAAACCGTCACTTAAAGTCACCTGTCACCGGGAATAATTTAGCTGATATAGCTTTGTTTCTACGGTAAACGTCCCAAACATTAAATAGAAAATAATAAAAATAATTCGCCTATCGAATGATGCAGTAAACCGAGTGCATAATTCAATAAAACAGAAAATGATTTCTAAAAGTAACTAATCAACACTTTACTTGTAGTTGGTGAAAGAGGCGCTAAAAGTGATTGTTACGGCGAGTTATCATTCCGGTTAAATTGTACGACCGGACTATCGGGAAAAAAAATCTCACCGGTCTCGGTCAACCGGACTGTTAAACGGACTACTGAGAATGGACTAAAACTTTTAAAGTGAATGTTTATTGTATTTTAATTCATATCCCGTGCGTCTTTCAATCACGATAAAACTTATTAAGCTATGAATGCCTTTAAGTTCACGAATCAAATAAAATTATGCATGCAAAACGTCTTTTGTTAAATGTGCAAGCGGTCTATTGTCATAATTATATTGTCTCTTGGGTTAAAAATGTGTCAGTAATATGTGAAGATTTTTTTTTTTTTATATGTAAAGGTCGTCAGCCAGGCTTATAGACTACTTGATGGTAGGTGGCTACCGTCGCCAAGTATGTCATTAAAAAGGGATAAGGAAATGGATTAATATATTTGCTAGCTTTTAATAATCTAGTATTTCATTGTCTGCTGACGCTAACATATAATAAAAAAAAAATTACAAATTGTTAGTCGTATTGACAAGGTACTAAAAAAGTAATTAAATTAAAAACTGGCTATCTGGGACGCATACTGATTGACATTCCAATATTATTATGCGCAATACATGGTGACGTCCACTTTGCTGGCTGGAGTACCGCCAATGTGTACACGTCCTTATCCGGCAAGTGATTATGTTTTTTACTAGCACTAGTACTGCAAATCGTACCATATAAAAACTCTATATTAAGTAGGTATTAGCAAATTCTTCTAGTTTCTATTGTCCAAATTATATTTAAATGTCCCTCATACTAATTTGAGAAATCGCTCTTTGTTGCATGTAGCTTTTAGTAAGACAAATTATAGGACAAATTATAATACCTATAAGTTTCCCTAAAATAAAGCAAATAAAATAAATAAATAAATAGTTTTGAAATGGTACAATTGGTCATTTTGAATTTTATTATTGAATGGATTCTCTCGTTTTTATTGATTAGTAGCATGGAAATGGTTCTAGATCTAGGTATTTGTATTTTCTAATAATGCTGAGCTTTCCTATAATTTAAATTCATAGTTGTAATTTTTTTTTTCTCTGTGAGGGTTGTATATTCTGATTAAATACCCATGTCTTTAGTTGGTAAGCCTTTTCAAATAAATAAATAAATTAATAAAGGTACATTAAATTTAATAAAAAATATTGTAAACTCATGGTAAAGGTACCGAAGTCACGATCCCATTCTGGCTTTGCCAAATGTCATCGACTCTTGTCTACACCTACTTTGTACTGGACTCTAGACATGCCATAAACCATATAGCCATAGCCATATACTGTTCAAACGCAGACCTTAGCTCATTTAAATTAAACAAGCGCATGGCCATAAATATTAAATGTAGGCAGATTTGTACGGTTAAAAAAAAACATTAGCTTGTGCGACATGTAGCGACCTAAATCAAATTGTCGAAACGACGTCCTGTCTTTGTGCACTGTTTTCAGCAGCGAAAACTCATTTGGAACTTGGTTGTCGTCGGTAACGTAACAAAAGAACAGTTCTGAATAGTAAAATACTAGACTCTTTATAAGTTATGTGGGAAAATAATGGAATTTTTGCGTAACTACAGGAAATGTGCAGATAGCTTATCGAATTGAAAACGGCATTGCTCATACGAACTTTATTTATTATTGTAAATTATTACAGACTAGTGGCACACGTATTTTGTAATTGGAACGTACCGGTTGTGTGTTTGAATTTAGAAAAAAAAAACAATATGGCCGCCGCTCTAACCTCTTATTTGGTGATTGTTGTTATCCTAGTGCAATTGAGCTTTTTCTGTGATGGGTTGAAGAAAGGCGATAACGGTGTGTGTGAAATGTTTACGAAGTAAGCTTTTAAATATTAATTAAAACGTCTTGACCAAATTATAATCTATACTAATACTATAGAAGTAAAATTTGTATGTTTGTTTGTTTGTGTGTAATCTTTTTTTATTATCTTTTTAATTTTTGAAATTTTTACCTTACTTGAGGTTTGTCAGCTCCATCATCCACTGAGTTATGTAGGTATATGACATTAAAAGCTTAAAGCTTAAAAGCTACGAAATTACTCATGAAAATAGAAAAAAAAATCTTTCACCAATCGAATTTCAGGATGGACATATAGGGCAAATATTCCATGCGGGAGAAGCCGCGGGCAGCAGCTATCTAAAAATAAAGATCTCATGCTTGGCAAAAGTATAATGTCAGGCCTCAATGTATGTCAGGCGTTATAATTATTGCTTTTAATAATGTTTTGTCAGGCGTTAAATCTTTTATTTTTCAACGCGGACGAAGTCGCGGGCACTAGCTAGCATATACTAAAAACTATAAATATGTAAAGTTTGTGAACTATGACTGTGTAATCTAATCTTTTCTAATCTGATGACTAGTTTCGGAGATTATCTGCTAATATGTTTTTCACCAATGAAAGGCTACATTTTTATATTGCGTAAAGCCGCGGAAAAATTCTAGTACCGAGTGAAATTGTGGGTTATTTTATCACGTTATCTTACTCTTATTTGTGGTTATTGAGTTTTAGTTTTTCGGTTTTAGCGGTTTTTCGGTTTAGGCAATGGTTTTGGCTCTAAACCATCGTTTGTCTCCGTCAGGGGGGATTTTACACGGATCGCTTTTCGCCGTGCGACTAATCGCTCGCTATCCTATTTACACATTTGACTGAAATCGCAAGCAACTAGCAATATGTTGAGCATAAGAGGGATTTCACGTGCTGGAATCGAAATCCTTACTAGTCCTTACTAATATTATAAATGTGAATGTGAGTTTGTTTGTTTATTTGTTACGCTTTCACGCAAAAACTACTGAACTGATCACGATGAAATTTTGCATACACGTTGTCTGGGACAGCAGAAAGGACATAGGGTACCTTTCATTGTTCAACGCGGACGAAGTCGCGGGCACCAGCTAGTAATTAAAAAATGGTGGTTGTAGTTAGATACACTTTTTGAATACTAGATTTGAGAGCCGCTAAACGAACATTGTTGTTCTTATAATTTTGTTCTCTTGGGTTCCATATGCATGAAAGCCTATTCATAATACTATAAAAACTGTTATTATTCATAGTTAAAACAAACTATATGTACGTAGATATATGCAGTAGCGGAACAACATTACTCAAAAAGACATTTTCATGTAGGGGCTATTGCCTACAAGCATTTTCACAGTCGATTCTAGTCACCAGCCGCATGCGGGTCGCAGCACAGCCAAAAGTCGCATTGCAACTTTATTCACCTGCGGCCTAGCCTAGCCATTGCAATTTAGACGGTCGATTTTAGTCGTGCTGCGATAATCGTGCGACTGTGGTCACCCTTATCATTCGTAGTTAGTATGAAGAAAACAATCCCTTCTTAAATAGAAGTATTAATTAGTATTGCATGAAGATGCACCTATATTCACTGAATTTTATTTCACCGATTACAATAATTATGTATACCGTTGTATTGTATTGTTATATTATATTTTTTTATTATTATTTTACATAAATAAGTAGACTTGCCACTTTTAAATGAGCCATTAACCGATGGCGCACATGCAGACACAAGTCTTAAATGATAAAAAAAAACAGTGTATATTTACTTTCGGCCGAATAAACAGTAATAACTAAATAAATGATAATTAATCTGTACTTATTCGTGTGTAGTTATTATGGGTTTTGTGTAACTAATAAAATATTCCCTTTAAAACAATATTGTTACTGTTACGAATGTTACGAATTCGTCAAAGTCAAACGGATATGAGATAACTGTGTGACTCCCTTTTTTGTATTTTTCATTGATACGTGATTAGTTTCTATAAAACAACCATTGTTGGATAAAATGTGTTATTGCAATATGAAACAAAAACTGCATTTATCTTATCAACCATTTGGATAGCTTCCGAAGCGTAATACGGGACAATGGCTTATTTGTCCCGTATTACAATACAGTTTTGTAAAATTTATTTTTATGACAAATTTGAAATAAAAATTATTGATAACAAATTCTTGATAAGTTTTATTGTTGCGGGGCACCGTTCTGGGTAACGTTTATACT
This sequence comes from Synanthedon formicaeformis, assembly GCA_945859745.1. Taxonomy (NCBI): domain Eukaryota; kingdom Metazoa; phylum Arthropoda; class Insecta; order Lepidoptera; family Sesiidae; genus Synanthedon; species Synanthedon formicaeformis. The sequence goes on along the minus strand of OX243962.1, from coordinate 11,320,804 downwards.
ACATACTGTCAGTGACCTTTGACACAAATATTTTTTTTCTATTAAAACTATCCGACTGTTTGGCAGCAGTAGCCAACTTTCGTAAGCTTGTAACTAACAGACGATTGCGGTGCGTAAAGTAAATTGAGGATCCCTCGGGAACAATAGGTACTTTTTTCTGGATGAAGGTACCCTATATCATTTTCTGTATCTGACAACGTGTATGCAAAGTGTCATGATAGTTGTTGAGTAACTAAGGCGTGAAATATTTTCATACATCCTCATTAATCCTCAGATTTTTTTTTATAACGAACAAGCGACTCGCTCCTGGGTGTATTTATTTATATACAGAAACTTTCCTCGTTTGTCTCTCATTCCATTAGTGAAAACCGAATTAAAATCAGTTTGGTTTTAGAAGAAGTTAGCGGAGAAACAGACAGACGCAGATAATTTCCACGTCTTGTTTTTTTTTTTACTATTATACTTACATAAATGCTTTATTAGTGTTTATTATATATTTATACAACTTCTTCTCTGAAAAATTATCAAACTAATGGAGAAAACCGCATCAAAAACCGCTAGTTTTAATATTATTGTACTTAACATCCCATTAAAAGATTAACTATTTCATTCCAAAAAAATATATTTATTAATTTAAACAAGGTGAAAGCAGCGACTTATAATTTTTCGGTATTAATATAATTTTAATTTTACTTTCAGTGAAAAACGAACAAAATCAGTATATCCAAGAGGGTGTAAGAAGGCGAGTTGCAGGAAAAGTGAGGTTGGTAATAATTGTTACGTTAACAGATTATCATAAATATATTTGATTTCTAATTTTGATTTCATTGTTAGATGCTCAAATTAAAAAAAATCATATGGTCTTTTGGGTACCATATTAAGATATGCTTACTCCCTTTTTCGGGGCCTATAACCCGTCCAGTTTTAAATGATATATTACATTAGCTAGCAGCACAAAACAGTTAAAAGTGAGAAACATTAAATAAGTACTACTTTATCCCTATCATCTTTACAGACAATAATTGTGAAGGTGCCAACTCAACAGTGCTGCGAAGGATGGGAGTACAACGATGATAACGATATATGTATTGCTGAATGCCCACTTGGCTGCGAAGGGGGTACATGTGTCGCACCTAACAAATGTGAATGTAGCCCACCTCTAATATTTAAAGATAATAAATGCGTAACACCAAAATGCGATATATGCGTTAACAGTCAATGCGTTGATGATAATGTTTGCAACTGTAATCCTGGATACCAGAAAGTCAATAATACACACTGTGACCCCATTTGTGATGTACCATGTAGTAATGGATTTTGCATTGCACCTAATATTTGCGAATGTAACCATGGTTACGAAAACGTTAGTGACAAATGCGAACCAGTCTGCCACGACTGCGTACATGGAGTATGCATTGCACCAAATCTGTGCAAGTGTTTTGAGGGATACTCCAACACTACGGGTAAATGTTCACCAGTGTGTGAAAAATCTTGTGTCAACAGTGATTGTGAAGCTCCCAATAAATGCACTTGTCACCCTAAACACAGGCGAGTTAACGAAACCCACTGCGAACCTCTTTGCAATGATGGATACAGGAACGACCCCTTCACCTTGGATTGCAGACCTAAGTGCAATTCTTGCAATCATGGGAGTTGCATAGCTCCAAACAGTTGCAAATGTAATGATGGCTATGATATGGTAGGATCAGAATGTAAACCAGTTTGTCGTGATTGTATAAATGGTTTATGCGTAGCCCCAAATGAGTGCAATTGTGTAGAAGGCTTCACTAAAACCCACGGACAATGTTTACCGATATGTGTGAAATCTTGTATAAATAGTAATTGTTCTGCACCAAATGTTTGTTCCTGCAACGATGGTTACACAAAGAATGAGACAGATCCATACATATGCCACAAACCTTGCAAGAGTTCCTGTAACGGACAGTGCATAGAAGGAATTTGTGTCTGCGATCCAGGATTTGCTTTGGAGAACGACACATGTGTTTACAGACCGTAAGTTAACTTTAAAAATAATTGAATCGGTGATTTCTAAAAGCCCACATGTTACATTTTTTTCAGAATTGAGTTAGCACCGGTATTGTATTATATAGACGTCAAGCTATCGATTTGTGCAAAAAACTCGTATGTAACACAATTCTAAATGTAAAAAAAAATGTGCTTAAAACTCAGTCATTTCAAAAACACCACAAGTGCAATAACATGTGGTGTTTCTGAACGTAACTGTCAGCCATTTTATTTTCTTGTTGGCGCTAAAAGCAGATTACGTGTGATGGATCGTTTGTATTCAATGGAAGAAATATGCAGTTATTCAAGAATCGTCATAAAAAAAAAATTACTGTGATTCCCATTCTAAGTTATGACATAATTAATATCAAGGATTGGTGGGGAGAATATTACAAAAAAAAAAAATTATCTCAATGGAATCAAATGGTAGACATATTAGAAAGGAAGAAAAAGAACATTTTAATATATCCAGTTATATTATGCACTTGTTTTTAAGAAAAATCCAAATTTAAACACACGTTTAAATTTGGATGTAAAACTAATGTGCATCTACCATCTATTAAAGCATATAGTGAGGTATATGTTCCTATCAATATAAAAAAAATTAACGATTTAAAAAAGCATTTCCCTTATGTCCCAGAAGAAAACAAAAGGCTCTACTTAGATATTTTTGCTAGAACAACTTCTGACAGTGAAATACCAGAGGTTTTAGACTAATATTGGCATTACATTATATATTATTTAATAAAGATATGTTACATGTATTTGTACATTTATTTTACTTAGATTTTTACAACAAATTTTTAAAACAAACAAACAATTTAGTAAAGCTCTATATTTCATAAATGAACTAAAAAAAATAGTAAATAATGATTGCATTAATTTATAAGTAGTTTTTATTGTCTCCTGAAAAATTTGATGTATGTAACATGTGGGATTTTAGAAATCACCGATTCAATTTTAATATGCATGAGAAAAAATTAATTTCTAAGAAAAAATATGGTTGTAAATTTGTAAATTTTAAAATATTGTTTAAGAATTCAACAAACATAGCAATTAATAGCTACAGTATTTTTAGTTTACTATTTTTTTTTATGCTAGTAAAATAAATAAATAAATAAAGTTTACATTCTCGGTTACTAACTTACTGTTTTTATATCCAATGAGGTTTTATATACAAACATGGAGAAAAAAAGACATAAATAGACATGAATCTTAAAGAACGAACTATGATGGTAGATAAGAAGCACATGATTCTAAACCATAACCATAACCTCACTCCCTGAAAAACAATTGATCTACCCACTTTATAACTGCGAAAAGCAGTGTGCCCTGCCAATTTTGAATTATGTTTTTAGGTATTTAATAATTTCAAATTAATTGAAATATTTTGAATAATGCGATTTCAGAGTGAACTGCGGCTCTTGTGAAGGCAACTGTAGCGACGGAGCATGTTGGTGCGCTGATGGACGACCGTGTCTCGCTGAACAAGTGGAGTCACTCGAAGTTGCTTCAGCTAGCGGGTAAATTTATTTTACACAAAATATACACAATATTTAAACGTTGAATAAGGATGAAAATATCTACTAAGTACTAATTTTTGTAATCTTACTGTTTTTTATCCCGAAAACCAACTGAAATATAAAGTGCAATGTACAATGTGGATGTAACAAAAGTATTAAAAAGACCTAATACCTTTTAATCTTCCGAATTCTTAAATAAAATCTTATAAATGATATGCAGTGCGATATTTCTTTCACCTAATTTTTATCGAAACTGAAATATAATAGAGTTTTTTCATTGAATAGACGCATCAAGAGCACTTACTATTTTGTTTTTGTTTTATAAATAAATAAATAAACATCTTCACACATTCCACACAGCACGATCTAGTTCCACTGTAAGCAACTCATGCTAGTATTATGCAGTTGATATACTACATAGATTACTTTTTTTTTGAAAAAACTTAAATACATTATTATAAATACAAACAGCCATGACTCAAGTACAAAAGAAAAATGTTAACACATAAACTTTTGCCCCTAGCGGGATTCGAACCCGCGACCGTTCGGTTAACAGCTAGTGTTACTAGCCACTAGACCAAACGTGTCGTATTTATATGAGTTACTTAAGGTAAAGCAACTGAGATAATAATATGCACGTTTGGTGTCTATGCTCAACAAGTTCCATTTTCTTTCAGTTTGGCTGGTTTAGAGTTGTCTTGGCTGTTAGGTGGAGCAATCGGGTTACTCCTCATCATTCTTGTTGTTGTTACTATTCACCGAACGTGGAAGAAGAGGAAGGCTTTCGAATCGAAAACTATTCGAGATGGTGAGTTACTAAATGAAACACGTTATCACCACAAACATCTTTATTCAATTACTAGCTGGCGCCCGCGACTTCGTACGCGTTGAAAAAGAAAAAAAGTAGCCTATCCTGTGTCCTGTACGTCTATGTTTATCTATCAAGTTTCATGAAAATCAGTTAATTCGTCGGGACAAGCAAGTCCACTAACTATCTGTTTTGGATGAAATATAAGTGACTGATGAGAATGGATGAATGATAAATGAATTGGATCAATTGGACAGTTTTATTTCAAGGTGAACTTTGATCATGACCAGTTAATATGTTATTGTTACGGGACGCAGTCTGGCCTGCTACCATCAATATAATCATATACATTAATTATAAACAAAATATCAAATAAGTATATGCAATTTAAAATGTTACAGAAAACGCTGTCGGCAGTGTGGTATATACTGTACCCGGTACTTTGATGAATCGAAGCGGGGATACATTTGACGAAGCACAAGAGGAATATTTCGAAAAAGAAGATATAGAAAGAGAAGTCAACGAACGATTATTAAATAACAAAGTGATTGTGATAAACGATAATACTGAAGTATAATTTATTTTATTACACTTTAATGTTATTTATATTTCGAATAATATATACATATTTGCAAGTAGTTTGATGTTTTGACGAAAGAATTTGAATTATAGAAAAATAACTAAAGTAAAATTAATAAAATGTATCAGAGAAGATAATACAATATAAATACATTATTAAAAAGCAGAGATAGAAAGTGAAGGTTGTAAGATATTAAAAATGTAATAATAATGCATGCGTGGCATATATCGCTGCTTAAAAACTAAAGGGCCACAAATCAAAATTACACTTTTTACAGGAGAGCTAATCGAAACAAATTAAATTATTTTTTGTCAATTTTTTTCTTATTACATATAATATATATATCGTTAGAAGTGTATTTTTAAGAAGCATTCAATGTTTTAAGTACTTTTATAATAAACTGAATACTAGAAGAGATATAATATAAATAATATAAATACTTTTGAATATAATATAAAAAATGATCAAAATATACTAAATATGGAATAAATCAACCATAAATCTTTTTGCAACATACAATATGAAGGATTGTGATTGTATTTTTTCAATAAAAACATTATTGGATTTTTTGTTTTATGGCCCTTTAGTTTTTAAGCAGCGATATGTTCATAAGGCATGTTTTTAAAGATTTCTCCCCTCATAAAAATAAAATCAATACTGAATCATCAGTTTATAAATTAGTTTATAGTCTACAAACCGTTCTTTAGTTTAAGCCAGTAAATGATAAAACTCTCTGAAATGTATAAATGATGTTCCACAACACATAAATTAATTGCTTTTTATTTATTTTTCAAATAAACCAAAACATTTATGTGTCAATTAGGTTTCTACAAGAAACTCTTATTCGTCATTATAAATTTAAATTTACTAGGGTTTCGGAAAAAAGCCAAGATGACGAGCCAGAGAAGAAACACATAAATACCTACATTTTGTTTTAATATTCAAAACGATAATTGATAACTGAAAAATGGACCAATACTAATTATTATTGTTAAAAATCTGAAAGTGACTGAAGTTAGGTACTATGTAATAAATAATATTTTGTTTATAATTAAATACTATTCAATGAAGAAGCCAAGTCCAAATAAAGGTCTTTAGGCATCGATGTTTATGGACCTACAAAAATCAATCTGATTTTGGGAGTCAGATTGATTTTGAGGGAGTGATTTTTTTGTTTGAAATCGTTCTCTTTAGGAAACAAAATGGCAAATCTGAAATTCAAATTTTTATTAATAATAAAACAAAATTATGAGAAATCTAAGTTATATTGTGAAAATAAGAATTATTAAATTAACCGTTAATTGGTTATATTACGTTAAGATATATTTTTAGGGTTTTTTGACCGATTTTAGATTTTGCTGGAAAAAATGGATTATAATCAATCTGGTTTTTATCAACATTTGAAATAGGTTAACTTATAACTAAATTTGATTTATCGACGTACCTACTATTAATGTTATTATTATTTGATTATTCTTACTAAAATCATGTGCCATTTTCAAAATTTTGATATTTTCAAATGAAATCTTATTTAACTAGTTATTTTTGTGTAAATATTAATTTATAAGAATCTTATTTAATTTGAATGAACTCACAGAAACTCCTTATATATTTTACTAGCGACCCGCCCCCGGCTTCGTATGAAGTTGCTCAGTTAATATTAAAAAAAAATTAGTAGATTTTACTTTAAATATAAGTGACTAATATAAGTTTAGAGTAATACTAACTCTATGGTGTTTTAGTTTTTCAAATGCCTTACAGACAGACATGGGTTTATATTTTTATTTATATTTAAATTTGACAGAATTACTTATATACTCTATCAACTCTATGTTTTACATAATCCAGAAAGTTGACTGCTATAAATATTATGATTTCAAGTACTTAGTATTTTCAATCCGGAATAACACTTTGTCATTTTGTTAATTTAAAAAAAAATGTGCAATCCGGCTTTTTTGTACTTAGGACTTATTATTGTTGTCATTTGTTTTGATAACAGTTAAATTTGAATTATTAAGTTAAAGTAACCAAAGATTTTAATATAAAATAAAATAAACATATTGTTGGAAATAAGTATTTATTTAACATTTAGAGCCTTTTTCATCAACTACCAGGTAAAGTGTTGATTAGTTACTTTTCAAGTAAAGCTTACTGGCGAGCAAATTTTGCGATTTTCTTGTGTCATTGCTCAAGGGTACTCAAGGGTAATTTCATTAAAATTACCCTTAAGTAATGCTACTCGAAGAAGATGAAACTCGTACGCTTTCCTACCGATAACTTTAAAATGGCGGTTAGCCTACTTGACACTTTACTCAGAGATAATGAAAGAGGCCTTTAGACTGATAAATAACAACTTATAAAATGTTAATTTTTTTAAAACAAAATTTAATAAAATATTTGAATTCGAATTCGTACAATTTAATATTTTATTTATTGTCAACTGAGAGACTACTTGTATGACCAAAATGCTAATTTTATATGAGAACGCACTTTAATAAATAAATTGGAAGTCCAAAAAATGGATCGTGAGTTATTTTTTTTTCCCTAAAATATTAACGTATTCATAAATAGTTGCCACAAAGAATTATTTCTTCTGATTGTATTATTGTCACACGTAATACAATCAAGGGTATAAATGTGAAGAAATTTGCATTTTCAAAAATCTAGCGATCCTCAAAGACATGGTGAGTTCTTGCCAATTCTTGACTGATGAAGTGATGGCTGATTATTTGTTAATTTTTATAACTATGCTCATACTCGTAGTTATCTAAGAGCAAATTGATGTTGAAAAGGGAAAGATGAGGTTGATTGCCAGTTCTTCCTCATGTAACAAGCATTTGGAATTTGTGGTTAATCCAATAAAATGTGAAAGTTACTCTGTCTGTTACCTTTTCACGCTTTTACCAATCATGAAATTTTGCATTACCATTCATCCAGATAAAAGGTACTCTTCCCGAGGGAATATCTAAAAATGAAAATCCAATGTCTGCCAAAGATATAACGCCAATAGAGATGTCAAGCGTTTTATTGCTCACTAACTGGTGCCCGCGACTTCGTCCGCGTTGAAAAAGAAAAAAGTAGCCTATTGAAGTAGCCTTTTGAATTTTTTTGAGTTTCAGTATCATGTATAGAGCCTATAAACACGATATCTCTGAAAACAAAGTAACTTACTCCAAGACCTACCCTTACAGATTTATTATTAGTAATATATTGATTGATGATGATGATAATTAATTGAGCTATTGCAAAATAAATGAGACTCTTTAATTTACCTACTGTAGGCGCATGAGTTTATGTCTATTCTGAGAAATGCGATTAATGTTTCGACCTAATGGTTAGAGAGTCCACGATGCTAAAAGTGTAGTCACTCGAGCGTCGTGGGGACCTATTGGACTTTGAAGATTGAAAAAAGGTTATATGAAGTTTTTCATTTCAGTGGTGGGGTGAGCGTCTGCAGGCGTTTAAAATTTTGTAGGCGCTGTATTTTAAAAAATCCTGCATATAATCGTCAGATTAAGAATCAGCACGATCAGGACTTTAGGCTGAACCGTCTGTATGAAAATCTGACGCGCTAGAGTAGTACAAAATGAGAATCGTCAAAAATATTTTTTGCATTTTCAAAAAGCTGCCACGAGCTTGCGTTACATCCGAATCGTCTGAATTTTAAATGGGAGCTTAGTTTAGGTTCACTTAACATCCCCTCTGAAAATCTGACGCGCTCGAGTTGTATTTAAAATTTTACCCCCACCCCCGCCAACGCCACCAACCAAATCGTCAGATTATTAAAATGCACACTTTTCAGCATGTAATTAATCTACCATAGCTTAATCTGACGCGCTCGAGTGACTCCAGAAATCCCCTCTTGGGCTCCCCAACCATAATAAATTATGGTAAGCCTTCGAAGAGAGCCTTTCTAAAATGTGTTTCAATAAGCGAGTAAGATACCAGAATCTGTTTTTCTATCCCCACCTAGTCTTCCTAACCTTTTATCCTATTCAGGTTAGTCGGTACATTAGCATCTACTCTGACGTTGAATTAACAAGTTTATCTTTAGGGCTATCTGTAAAAAAAAATCAGTTAGCGTTTTCTAAAATGACGATTTTGTCAATGTACTATTGGGAACTTGTTCGACAAAGTTAGGTGCGAACTGGTAAGGGCCTGCGTACCTAAAAGTGGTCGAACGAGTATTATCTTTATATGTAGTATATGGCGCTCAAAATAATTTTAAGAGCTAACGTATTTAGCTCATAAATATAATCATTGCTAAATTTTATTTATGATTAATACAATTTATCTGCTTTGGAATTTTGTTAATATTTTTAGGGTTTTTCCTGTTAATTAAAAACGAAACGTCTCTTATCGACTCGTGTTTGTTTGCGGTTTTGTTGCACGATTATTTCTTTATCAAATTATTTAAGATTTTTATAATAATTCTAGTTAGAATAAATAAAAAAGACATCACTATCGATTAGTTCTTTTTTATTATACAACTGTTTTAAAAGCAATGGAGGCGAATTGACTATTTTTTTTACTGTTATTTTATACATTTAGATATTGTATGTATGTAATGTATGTATGACATATAGACTACACGATGATTTTTATTTGTATTTGTTATATTATGTTCTGAATTCGTGTGCTTGGACTTGACCTATTTTCCTGCAAATTTTAAATATTGAATTGGGTTCCGTAGAATAAATTTTTTTTACTGTATTTTTAAACTTTAATTTTTTTTAATTTTTAAACTGAATTCTCATTGCTGTGTTTATTCTGGAGTTAAACATTGAAGCATCGCAAATAATATAATTTTCATGCATAGGCTTCGCACGAATAAAATTTCTTTTGCAAAATATATACACAAACTACCTCTTTTATTATCGCTCTTCCCATTAGTGAAAAGCGAATAAAAATATAGTTTAGAAGAAGTTAGCGGGTAGCGACTTCATTTTATAATTTTACTAGCAACCAGCTCCCGGCTTCATCCAGGATGCAATTTTTATCCCTCTACCTACTAGTGAAAACCGCATCAAAATCATTTGGGAAGCTTAGAAGTAGTTAGCGGAAGTAGTTAGTATATACTCGTATAAGTCGCAGGATATTCGAATAAATCGGATTTTCGCAATCATCCTAGTACGATTACTTTAGGTATACTTTAGGGTTTTCAATACAAATGAATTCTAAATTTTATGCACTAAAATTTCCGAATAAACGCAGGAAACGCATATATTTTCCTGGTGATAAATTAATAAAGTTCATTACTGTCGGTGATATTGTTGGAGAGCGGTCGCGATGGTCAACAAAGCATATTTATTGATTGTTTCAATTACTGTAAGTTGTTTTAATTTTACATAACATAATCATATTTTTTTCAATTTAAAACCTTATCTAAAAAAATTTAAAGAGACACGCATTTTTAACACATTGAAGTTGAAAGTAAGGTATGAACAGTTGAGCTGAAAAGTTCGTAGGCTAACATAGAAAAAAAAAAAATTTTTTTTCATAAAATTTGATCTCATTATTCAATATACTTGCTTATAGCGGTCACACAATTTTTCAATACCATTTTTATAGTACGATTTGTCTTTAGGCGTTTCGATCGGTCCTAAATTTCTTTCCAGCGAGCATTCTCTTGAGGTCCGAGAACAGGAAAGTCGCTGGGGGCCAGATCTGGAGAATACGGTGGATACGGAAGCAATTCGAAGCCCAATTCATGCAATTGTGTCATCGCTTTCATTGATTTTTGTGATGTGATTGTTCTTCAAACTAACAAAAGTTGCTTCCCTCAAAAAGCTCTATCCACAAACGGATATACAGCATGCACATTATGCTATGCATCCCCACAAACTAATAATCCGACAGCTGTGAAATTTGTACACGTGTCTTGAAGATTAGGATTAACTAAAAATCACATGGATTTAATACTAGTAGCGCCATCTGTGTGTTAGCCTACGAACTTTTCAGCACAACCTTGTACGGTGTTCCAGAGTAAAAAACTGAATGCAGTAACCATTATCTCATGAAAGGTCGCTTTGCCTAAAAGAAGATGTGCTTTTTGTTTAGCTTCTGACTTCTCTTCTCTATCTTCAACTTGTATCTTATCTTTTCTTCTTATTTTTCAATACACTAGTTTTGTTTAATCTTTCGATCTGCATGTTATTGCCATCCTATCTACCTAATTCGGCGTTTGTCTGTATATCATAGAATAACATAAAAATATTGCTATTATACACAATAATTACTTTTATACTAAATTTATTATACTATTATTTATTAAATTATACAAATTTGTAAATTAAGAATTAATAAGAAGTAAGAATACAAAAATGTTCTTAATTCTTTTCAGATTTCTTGTTCAGCAGCTACAGAAGTAGTCACTGAAAAATGCAACATCACAGGAGTGTTGGAGGACGGGTAAAAAAATAAATATGTCCATTTCAACATGATATTTTAGTTTATAAATTTTCAAAGCTATGGACATTTGTCTGAAATAAAGTTATTATTATTAGGGCCTCTTTCACAAACTACATGTAAAGTGTTGATTAGTTACTTTTAGAAATCATTTTCTGTTATATTGAATTATGCACTCGGTTTACTGCATCATTCGATAGCCGCTTTTTTTTAATTATTTTCTATTTAATGTTTGGGACGTTTACCGCACAAACAAAGGTATATCAGCTCCATTATCCCCGGTTACCGGTGACTTTAAATGACAGTTTGGCCTAATTGACGTTTGTGAAAGAGGCGCTTATATTAATAAATCTTACCATCAGATGATATCATAAAAATACAAAATGTTACGTTTTTTAATACGCCAATATATATTTTTCAGAGCTTTGAAACTGGATTTGGACGGTTTCTGTAAATGCGCTGGGTAAGTGGTTACTATTTTCAAATTAATTTCAAAATAGTCATCCGCCGAGTCTGTCTGTCTGTTCGCGATAAGCTCAAAAACTACTGCACCGATTTTTATGCTGTTTTCACTAATGGATAGAGTGGTTCTCGAGGAAGGTTTTAGTATATAATTTACAAAGTTACGCGCCGCAGCAGCTAGTAATTTAATAAAAAATAATATGTCCGACTACTGAGCACAGACCAATCTTTACTGTAATAAGGTATGGACAGTAAATAATAAGGCTTAGGGCCTCTTTCACCAACTACAAGTAAAGTGTCGATTAGTTACTTTTAGAAATAATTTTATGTTTTTTTTTTTTTAAATTATGCATTCGGTCTAGTTGATCCTTCGATAGGCGAATTTTTTATATTATTTTTCTTTTTTTCTTTTTAAGTTACTTTTACCGTACAAACAAAGGTAAGTATATCAGCTTCATTATCCCTGGTGAGTGGTGACTAGTGACTTTAAATGACGGTTAGCCTACTTGACAGATGGTGAAAGAGGCCCTAGCATTGTCAGTTAGAGATAATAATTATGCTGGCACATTGATTTTCACAATGTACTATAAATGTCGGTTGTCATACTTTATGCTCTTCAGAGCATACTCCCATGTGCACTATGATATTCTTGTGATTTTTAAATTCTTGTGATTACTAATTATGATTTTTACATTATAACTTATAATATATGAATTTTAAATTTCAGATACCCGGAAAAGGACACGGGATTAGTATTGAGTGTGAGTTTATAACACTATTGTAGTTTAAGAAATAACATATTTTAATGCTGCGTTTTTATTTGTTATAGTTGGAATCATTCAGTTCCATACTATAAGCTATATGTTGTGTGTTTTTCTGTCTTTTTGAGGCTCTCCCCAGTAGGAGATGCCACTTAGTTTTCACCACCTAGCATCCAAACCATGGATATCATGGCGTTTCAGGCGTTTGTCGTAAGTGATCGTGATAAGTTGTGTGGCTAGCTCATCGGGTGATTTTGGAGCCATCTTTTGTATTTACAGGCCGATAGTTTGATCGCCTCCTTAACTTTTCTGACATACCGCTTCGTGGATTTCGGCGTTAGTCACAAACCATGGTACATTTGATAGTTCGCAATATGCCTTTGTAGCATCAGTATGCTGGAGTCCAAGCACTTCCCCACAGTTGAATTCCTTATATCCATGCTGGCTTTAGAATCATTTTATAGATTAAGAAATAACATGAATAATAATTTAATAAAACGTGCCACAACAGCACATATGCTGTTATCTGCCCGTTGACTGCGAAACGCATTGTGCCCTGCCACTACTTTCCAAATCCAGACCAGAGCCAACTTTGAAAAGTTTATTTCCAACTTGCCCCGCCGGGAATCGAACCCGGGCCTCCCTGAGTCGTTAGGCAAGTACCCTTAACACTCATCCAATTGGCTCGTCGGGCTCTTAAAAAGATAAGGGGATAATGGTGTTGACATACATTTATTGTTAGGTGATCCTAAAACTTAAAAAGATATTAAAATAATTTTTTTAAATGAAGAAAATTTTGATTGATTAGAATTTGATGAAGATAATTGATTTTCATAAGATGACATTACTTGCCGTAACATATCTAAAATACATAATAATAAAGACATATATACTACCAAATACGTAAATAACTCTTTATTCCAGGAACCATGTTCTGCTCCTGTGATGACACCGTCGGTGGGGTGAGTGACTACTTAAGAACCATATTATTTTTATTTTAAAAATAAAACTTGAGTTTGCTTTGTTTGTTGCTTGCAGACATGTTGGGATAAGCGTTGGAATTTTATGTGGTTGTGCCGGATATTTGACGAAAGACGGGTAAATATTTTTATGATTTTTACAATATAATGGTCATTATAACTCATTGTCAACTGTTGTCAGATTATCTGAAAATACATATTATATTTAATGAGTAATGTTTGTGTTTTGTCATGAATGCTTAAAACTTAATAAAAGAACTCATTATGCCCTTTTGACTTGATAACGTTTTAACTAAGTAGAGAGAGTCAAAAATGTATACAAATAGAAATTTTCTGTTTTAATAAAATTAGTTAGAGGACGTCGTTTTTTTTGAAAAATAATATTTAATAAGTATTTAAACATTAAGACATAAAAGTGTTTATAAACCGTGACAAATAAATAAATAATTATGTTGGGTTTATCTGTTGTTATCAGTTTTTTAAATAATATTTTATGATATTAATAACAATATCAAATAATTTCAGGATTGTTCCAACATATATAGCTGAAAAAATTGTGGAAACTAAAACGTCCCATGAAAAAGTAGACGAGCTCGTGAAAACTGAGAAAATTGTGCCGCCCCATGAAAAAGATGAGCATGAACCGTCAGTAAAAAACGAAACTGCACCTTCAATCACTGAAAAGAAAGAAGATACGCCAGAAGCAATTAAAATTTTGCCTCCAAATAAAACAGAAGCTATAGTTGTAGCCCCAGCGAAAGAGAAAGAGGAAGTTATGGCATCGCTTAAAGAGGGAGAAAAAATTGTAGCTTCACCGGAAAAGAAAGACAAAGTTGAATCTGCTCTTAAAGAGGATGAAGCACCAATTAAAAAAGGTGAAGATGAAAAAAAAACGGAAGTTGAACCACCGGCTAAAAATGTAGAAGAAGAAACTGATCCTCCTGAAAAAGAAGAAGAAATTGTTCCATCTCCTAAAAAAGAGGAAGAAGTTGAATCACCATCGAAAAATGAAGGGATTGTAACTCCGATTGAGACAAAAGATGAAGATGTTTCGCCACATAAAAAAGAAGATGAAGTTGTAACTGTTATTGCAAAAAAAGAGGAAGATGTTCCAGTAGTTACAAAAGAAGAACTACCCAAAAAGACAAAAGAAATTGAACACTCACTTAAAGAAGAAGAGCCTGAACCGTCACTTGAAAAGAAAGAAGTCGAAGCACCACCTCGGAAGAAAGACGAAGATTCACCAGAAGCAAAGAAAATGGAAGGAAATAAAACTAAGTAATATTTTTTTTTTATTGTTAATATTTTTGACGTGATAACGTCTTATAAATGGAAGTACGAAAAAGTGTCACGTTCCGCCTGAGCTTGAGCGTGCAGGCGAGATCGCGGAACAAGCGATAGAGAGGCACGAAATGACGTTATCACGTAAAACTATCGTCCGTAAAACCGACTTTACAGACAATTTTTTTTTTTGTTGGACATACATAATCTATCTACTTAGGGCCTCTTTCACCATCTGTCAAGTAGGCTAACCGTCATTTAAAGTCACCGGTCACCGGGGATGATGGAGCTGACACCTTTGTTTGTACAGTAAAAGTCACAAACATTAAAAAGAAAATAATAAAAAAATATCGCCTATCAAAGGATGCAGTAAACCGAGTGCATAATTTACGAGTAATAAAATATAAAATTATTTTTAAAAGTAACCAATCAAAACTTTACTTGTGGTTGGATATAATAATATTATAAAGAGAGATTTGTATTTTTGTATGTTTGTAATGAATCAACTCAAAAACTATTGGACCGATATTGAAAATTCTTTCACCTATATTATCAGCAAGTAATTACTGTATTTTATAAAGTTACGCGGACGAATTATTAGTAGTGTTTTCAACGTGAGGCCACAGCAGACTGAATTCAGATTTGCTAATCTGCCTAGTCTTACGTGCTAATTGGTCAAATCGAATAACTTATCTACCTTTTTTTACTGTAACACCATAATAAGGTTTCTAAACCATTGTTTTTTATCGAAACATTTTTAAAATTTGATTTGTCATTGATTTTGATTTGATATTTGATACTGAGACAAGTCTAGTCCTATGCGTCTAGAAAGAGAATTATAAACACAATTATAAACAAACAAAGAATTTATTAAAGTGACTATATATTTTTCAGATTCGAGATGGGACCAGTATCAGATAGGACCAAAAATGAAATGTCTACTGCGAAGGTCCTAGTCATCCTGTTCACTGCATTAGTATTGGGATTGCTTGTAGTTTTTGTTAGCAAAATGATGTTCAAACATTTCAAATCAAAAACTTACGGTAAGTATTTAATTTAGAAAACTAGAAAAAAAAAATCGCAATTAATTTGAATTTAGACTTCAAGTAAAATTTTCGTAGCAGTTTAATTACTTAATATCATATATTAATTTCGTCTTATTAGAACAACGAATGCGGGTTAATTAATTCTTGGACAGAAACGGATAGAACTATTTTTAATATTCCTTAAATTGTTTCAGATGTAGGACGTAGAGAAAACACAGTAGAATTAGGAAGAACGAATGGCTGTTAAAACAAACAAATAAATATTAAAATAAATAGAACATAAAATCTTAGCATGTTATTTTATTTTAAGTAGCTAAAAGAAATTTTAACAAATGGTTCGAAGTTTTATTTCTTTTCTTTCAAATTTTGTTTACACAAGATGAGGCTGGTTACCATCCTTATCTTGTCGAAATCCCTCTTTTTCAGACCAAGCTTTTTAAAATATCCTTTACAATGCGCACTGCCAGTACCAGTAGGACAACGCAGTAGGACCACGGGCAACGAATGTCCCTGCCTGTATTTATGAGCTCATATAACCCAACTCTTTTCAAAGTTCGAGTGAACAGGCATCTGTCCCATGCTGAGCTTTCCAATTCATGGCCTACATTCGAGAACTCGCCTAACAATTACCACTTCAGCTGGCTGATTCTTTCGGCAATGTCAAATTCTGAAATAAAGTTTTTTAGCAAATTTCAGAATTTCTGATCCTATCATATATATAACTAGCTGACGCCCGCAACTTCGTTCGCGTTGAAAATGAAAAAAGTAGCCTATCCTGTGTCCTGTACGTCTAAATGTTTATTTACCAAGTTTCATGAACATCAGTCAATTCGTTTAAGAGTTATGAAGGAACATACATACATACAATACCTACACTTACAGATTTATTATTAGTATTGATTGATGATTGATAATAATATATATATCCTATTAACGCTCTCCGCCAAAGAAACTCCGCACATAGCCCGCTCCATAGCTTTATAACCGATTGAATTTGTGGACCAGTCTTGCTCAGAGAGGTCATGTTTCGGATTTAAATCGAAATGGTTGCATTTGATAGCTTAATTCTTAAGGAAGGTTATAGAACCGAGCAAATGATAAAAAAAGTAAAAAAGAATGCAAACCGAATACGAAGTTATAAATAAAACAATGCAGACGAGTGCCAACGGCCACAAGGCGTGTGAAACGGCGGGACAGAACTGGTACTTATTATAAAAATAGATTCTCGAACAACATATAAAATAATGCTTTATTTCACTTATCTTTTATGAGTAATGAATGACATATTATATGAATTTTGCTAAAATATTATTGCCTATATGTTTCATGTCCTGTTTAACGCTTCATTATCAGTTAGGTTACAATCCAGACGAGTCGATGCCTTATTTTATAATACGTAAAAAATTTGCTCTAATATGGAAAACTTCATATTATTATGTTTCTTTTCATTCTTATTTTACTTGTCTTTCTTAAATAATGTAAGCTGTCAGGATATTTGTGTTAGAAGAGAAATGTAAGTTGGTTTTGTTTGTATTAATTTAAAAAAAAAGTCATTTTAATTTTATTTTAATTTTGGACTTCGCTGAACCTCTTAAAATAATTACGTTTTATCTGTACTACTATCATTCTGTTGTATTATTTTTATTGACACTGAATTACTAAGATTAAATGGTGGGGAGGCCTATGCCCAGCAGTGGACGCCCTGCAGCAGATATGATGAAAAGTCTAGTAATAGACATCTTCTTTATTGAAATTAGGATAATTTTGTGATTCTCTTCTTTAATAGAGTGTTAAATAAAATATGGGTTAGGTTGAGTTAGCTACTTAAGGCATGCATATAAACTTAATGATACAAAAAGTGCATTATTTCTTTATAGTCGATCTGATCTGAACATAAGATATACAAATAAAATAAATTTCCTTGACATAGGATTGAAATTAACTCCCCACCAAAAGTCTAATTCTGACTGTGGATATATTGGTAGACTTCTAAAACCCAATAAAGTTAAGTAAATGTTAAGTATTTCGAGAATATTTTACAGATCGGAACGAATTTTACCCAAAAGAACAATATACACATACATGGAAACATACAGGTCAAAATGTATACTATCAATACGTTGTCCTATCAAATCTCGTATTAAATTTGGAGTGACATGGACTGAAATCAAAGTAAGTATACATTTACAGTAAAATGTTGACTGATTGATTAGAATTAAGAAAAAAGAAAGAAAAAATGCTGAAGAACTGAGCCCGGAAAACCTGCGCTGAGGGCTGAGGCCAGCACCTCAACCGACCGACCAATAGGCTCGTCAATTCTTCCTGGCTTATCTTGTGTCCTTAGGCGACCAGTCTATCAAGTGGACTCTCAGCCTGTCTATCACCCTTTATAATAGAAAGTAATGTAACTATTGCCGCCAATAGGCCAATGCAATATTATAAGAAAAATATAGACGAAATTTCACACTTCAATGAGTACAATTTTATCAAAGGGAACAATAAAAAATGCCTGTATATACATAGTTGAAGCTAATAAGTTATTACATATCATAGGGAAATTATGCCTCTGCTGACAATCAGGCACACGTGCCAACGTGATTCCTTTATATTGAAGGCTCATTATAAGTGGCTCATATGGTTGGGCATGAAAAGAAAATATTTCGGGTACTAATAATTGTGTATGTAGTTTGTGATCGCGTTTTCAGGTGCCTGTCGAAAGGAATGTCACGTTTTGTTGTCCCGGTTACAAGAGGAGTGAGGACTCAGATAGGATTATTTTACTTGATGACACGTATGTATGAACAAACTCAATTTAATTAAGGTATAGAGTAACATTAGTTATATTACTATATAGTATTTTGATATTAATGGCTCGCACGGATGGGAACTAAACTGCATTAAAAGTTCAAGGTAAATAAGATATATTCAGACAATATATATTTGCATTCGAATATTCTTTCTAATTTGGTGATAACAACCCATCCATTTTATTGTACTTATTAGATTAGATTGTATTATAATAAGCGTAAACCTTCTGCAATAAATTTTCTAAGTGATATTAAAAATAGAATGAAAATATTAGATATTTATTAATTTATTTTTGTTAACAGTATCAACTGCGAACCAACTTGTGTGCCAGCTTGCACTAACGGTGTTTGCACATCTCCTGGTGTATGCTCTTGCAATTCTGGTCACATTCTTAACGAAGCAGAGCCAAATCACTGCCAACCAGTCTGCATCAATGGTTGCTCTCACGGAAAATGCGTTTCACCAAACGTATGCGAATGTGATTTCGGATATATACTAACTAATGGGTCATGCATGCCAATTTGCACCGAACCATGTTTAAATGGCAAATGTGTAGCCCCAGAAACATGCGAGTGTCAACCTGGTTACAGACAATCCACGAACAATGTTTGTCAACCATATTGTTTTAGAGGATGTGTTCACGGGAAGTGTATAGCTCCAGAAACATGTGATTGTGAAGAAAACTATTACTCGAATGGTGGAACTTGCTTACCGATATGCAGTCAACCTTGTGGCAATGGTACATGTATTGAACCAGATGTGTGCGAGTGTTTTGCAGGCTACAAAATTGATTTAAGTACACAATTTAACGAGTCCATATGCGTTCCGAGCTGTAATTGCAACGGAACGTGTGTAGCTCCTAACAAATGCTTATGTGATCCACCTTATATAGCTTACCATTTGACAGCCAGTGACGAGGTTTGTGACTGCTTCAGTAACTGCACAGATGTTTCTACAAAATGCGAGAAAACGATCTGTGTGCTCGATGCAATTGAATTCATTGACGATGAGTTAGATAATAAATCGTCAACCACAACAGAATTAATAATAATTGAGGATATAACTACAGAATCAACCTATGATGATTTAATAGATTATAATAATACAAATATAAACGCTACTGCTGGAGAACAAGTCACTTCTGTTGAGCTTAGGTGAGTTGGTATGGTAGCTGACGATATTTTGAAAAAAGTTCAAGTTTAGATATATTTAGATTAGATATAAGTTTAGATAAGAATATTATTTAAAAAAATCATTGGTTGTCTGTAAAATCGGTTTACGGACGATAGTTTTACGTGATAACATCATATCGTGCCTCTCTATCGCTTGTTTCGCGCTCTCGCTTGCACGCGGAACGTGACACTTTTTCGTGCGTGCAGCCGGTGTTCATCAATTTATAAGACGTTATCACGTCAAAAAAATAGTGCAAATATGAAAGCGACTATGTTTTATTTATTTATACACATTTAATTTTATCGTGGTTTCTGTATTTCAGTTCTGAAACCAAGTGGATTATTATTGGGATCCTGTGTGCATTGACATTAATTATTTTTAAAATATTAATTGTGAAGAGGAAATGTATTTCGAATTACTTTGCCACAGGGGATTATGTTATCGAAGGTAATTAATTACTTTTTATTTTTATTTTAATAATATATCTTATTATATGTATATGTCACCGTAAAATTGTACGAACCGTTGTATTCTAATTTATCTAGTGAGATTATAAACTGTCGACAGATTGTGAACGGACATTAAAATTTTCGTAAGTTTGTTAACTGACTATGACCAGCCGTCAAATTGTGATTTTTGACCAACAACAATTTACTATAGATCTACAAAATGGACATAAGCAAAATAGTAAGACGTGTGAATTGACAAATGGAAAAAATTAAAAGAAATTAAAATTGTACTGGGATTTTCATTATGTATTTTAAGAAAATAAATGGTGTAGTACAAATTCTAAAAAGTAACAAGTGTGTGGGTACTATACTATCCTTAATGGACGATCTGGTGTATGACACCAACGAAAACAATACGACAATAAAAGTCAAGGATAATACAAAAACAAAAATCAAAGAGGACAATAACAAAAGTCAAAGATAAAATATTCAGATCACGTTTTATTAGGTACTTGTTTTATGTTATCGCATAAAGAGCAGGGCGAAGGTCAGCTAATTATCTAATACGCTTAATGCAGACTGCTCGACCTTTTACGCTGTGGTCCTTATAGTAGCCCATGTTGCAAATGCAGAAGTTGGGTGACGAACAAACGCCATTAGGGCAACCTCCTGGGCAATGAGGTACACATCTGAAAATTTAATAGTAATATTGAATTTAAAAAAGTAGAATTCTATAAAGTAACAAAATTTTTTTAAAATATTATTTATCACATGTAAACGAATAGATAAGTGTCACGAAGATGAATATAACAGAAAATAAATATGACAAAAAAGCAGTAAATACTTGTAACCTTGCACAAGAAAACTTACTTTCTTCCTGAAGGATCTTGTGGATCGAGGGTGTAGCCAGGATTGCAACCGCATCTATTGTCTTCTATACAGAAGCCATTGAGACAAGGTTGAGAGCATTGTAGTCCTTCATTTGTTTGCTGGTATTGGAAACTATCAGGCTGGTTAGGGGAATGGTATGGAGTGTAAGGTGGACTGGTTGAAAAAGGAGGTCTTCCGTAACTCGGAGTATTGCAGACATTTGGAGACGAGCATCCGTTAGGGCCACACTCGCTGAAAATATTAAGAATTATGGAATTAATTATTTCTTTACCTCTTCGATTGCTCCGCTCGTTGTAATCATAGTATATCGTAAACATTAGTGCCCCTGGTTTCAATATTCTTGAATGAGTCACATCGAAATAAAAAAAAACTTCATAGATTGCTGGAATAATATGGGAACTTACGGGGGACACGAAACAGCACATTTTCCTTGTTGATCTCTGGTATAACCAGAATTACATTTACATTCGTTGGGTCCAATACAATCTCCATTAACGCAGTTTTCACAAATCGGTTTGCAGAACCCATGACTGTCTTTACTATATCCGAATTCACAGCGGCACTCGTTTGGACCGATGCATTCGCCATTTGCACAATTATTACAGTGAGGTTTACACACGCCTGTGTGGTCTTTGTTATAACCACTATGACAACGGCATTCATTTGGACCAACGCAATCTCCGTTTATGCAAAGTGTACAGGTTGCTTTACAGTTTCCTTGTTGGTCTTTGGTGTAACCTGGACGACATCTACATTCAGTAGGAGATACGCAATCACCGTTGTCACAATGGCCGCAATCCAATTTGCATGTGCCATCTGAGTTGCTCTTGTAACCTGTTTTGCATTCGCACCTATTTGGTGATGTGCAGTTTCCTGTAAAGAATAAATATATTTAATAACTGGAAGATTTTTTATCCATAATTTTATTAACCTGCGTCAGCTAGTAGGTTGGTACCTATAGCATGTATCAACTTGACTTTTTATATTAGGCAATGTAAAATATTGTAGAATGGAAATTTCCTGACGAGCTCATGTACATTTGGATTTATTTATTAATCAAATAGCATTTAAAAAAATTAACATTTCTTATTAACATTAGAAAAGATAAGGTTGCCATTACAATATTTTCTTTGCCGCGGATCTTATGGAATTGTTTGAGCTAACATAAAAACGTAGTAACATATTTGTGTTTTTTTTCTATAAAAATTGTTGTCCTACTACATATACACTTTTTTTTCTTTACAAAAATGTTTAAATTAATGCTTACCATAGCCACCGCAATTATCTTTGCAACTTGGAAGACAATATCTGCTATCAGGATCCAATTTGTATCCTGGATTACAAAGACATTCCCCGCCAGCGCAGTGACCATTTTGACACCCAATAGGGCAAGTAGGAACGCATATACCAGCTAAATTTTTCACGTGATCAGGGAAACACGTACAAGTTTCCGGAGCGGAACACAAAGCGTTTACGCATTCTTTGCTACAAACGGGATCGCAGATTTTGTAGTTATAGATGTTTCTGATGTAACCTTTACAACAGGTTCTGATGCGGCTGAGATCTGCTCTTGACTGAAATTCAAAAGGAGATTTAATTATAAATTTCGAACAATATCTAAGATTAATTTTCTCATGTTAGAATTTGGTAAAACATTTAACTGGGCCTCTAATTGTATGCTGTTAAGGAAAAAAACATCTTATTAATATTATATATTATATTTAATAATTATAATTATATTATATTTATTAATTATGTTAATTGAAGCATGTCCTATAAAACAATTACAAATTTCAGAACAGCGCAGTAGTTTCAGCTTCCGAAGAATCCTAAAGGAATTGAATTATTTAATGTATGAAGGTATCGAGCTCGTGAAATGTTATTATATTTACAATTTTTTATAATATAATTTAATTTACATAGTATTATTATTACATAGAGTACTTACTCCATTCCCCTGAGGCACGTGCTTTGGATCTCTCACCAAAGTAGCAGTTCTAGGAAAAAATATATTAAAATTAGTATTAAGAATGAATTTGAATATTTTATTATTGGTAAGTTATGCGGTTACTCACGGAACTTCGATGTAACATACTCCAACTTCATAATTTGTGTTACCGCCTCCATATTGGTTGGATCCAGCCATGTTATTAAATCCTGGCCTATTGTAGTCAACTATGGTGTGCTCCAGAGGATTATATGGTCTTCCACCATTAGGACTCCCTGGTGTTAGGTTTCCCGAATCAGGAGCGTCTCCACGTTGAGGATGACTAGGTGGGTGTCCGTAAGGATTGAAGCCAGGAGTGTTTTGAGGATTTACGGGATACTGTCCAGGCTGTTTGTTATCAGGATGGGGATAACTTTGATTATATTGTCCAGGGTGGATATTATTTGGATTAGAACCTGGATACTGAGGATTTTCATTGGGATATTGTCCAGGTTGTCTATTATCTGAATAAGGATATCCCGGATATTGTGGACTACCTGGCGAATATCCGGGTTGATTAGTAGGGTACTGAGTAGGACCTGAAGGGTTTGGGTTTAATGGACGAGGGCTTGGAGGATACGTATGTTGTTGAGTTTGTGTTGTATTCTTTGAGGCATATCCGTGTTGTTGATTGAAGCTGTCTCCTAAGCTTTGCTCTTGTGTGTCATATTGTTGAGTATCATATTGTTGTTGATTATAATTATACCCTGGTCGCGAGTATCCAAACGAGGAGTTATTAAATTGCGTTTCGTTTCCAAAATATCTGGAAATAGGGTTTTGACATTATTAAATGATTACATTTTATAAATTTCTTTATTATCTTCAATGACTTGTTGCCACTAGCATAAGGAAATAATAATATCTAAATACAATAATCGAAGACCCAGTCTCTAGGTGTCTAGACTACAATAAGTGTCTAGTTGTAAAAGGTTAGGATCTCAATAAACATAGCACGCATGACCTATGTTTTTCTGAAATTGGAATTCATAATAGATTTTTTATAATGTTTTCTAGACATTTTATTCATTTTGTTTATTTATATTTGATTTATTATAACGCCTGTTACTAATATCAACAGTTGTTGTTATTGTTAGTGAGCAGGAAATAGTAGCAATGATAGGAGTGCCGATTTGTAAATATTCTATCTCTATAGTTTCCTGGGATGATATTGGAATAGGAATAAACTGTAGCATATTTTTACATACCTGACTAGATTCGCACCGGGATTGTAATTAATTCCCCCACCACCGCCTTTTACTGACTTTATGTATTGGACATCGTCATTCGCGTACGCAAATCCAATTAGCAATACGCATAATATATAAATTTTCATTTTCTGTAATGAAAATAATATATGAAAATAAAAATAAAAAAAATAAGTAAAATATGAAGGTTTTTGTTTTTCTTTACAATAAAGTATAACATCATTCTGCTAGCACCCATTTTGGAAATAAAAAATATATATATTTAATCCCCACAATGCATACATTTTGAGAGCATTACTTAGTTAAGTTCATATTGTTTTCACTAGATAAACATGCAATATAGGTTCTTAAAATCTCTTTACAGGGCCCGTATTCTCTATGTGTGGTTTTGCTGTGGTTATCGACTCGATGCGGTTATAGACTCGACAATTGTCTACTTTGGTATTCACTAAGCCCATGTCAAAATGTCTACGACGTTTTTTCCGTAGTTATACATGTAGATGAAGTTATTGGCGCGTTATTGTGTGGTTTTTAGTTTGACAAAGTATTATTTCCAATTTCATGTCGACATTGGAGTCGATACGTTTTAAAAACCACAGATAGAGAATAGGCCCGCTGGGCCCGTATTATGTGTGTGGTTTTGCTATGGTTATCGACTCGATGCGGTTATAGACTCGACAATTGTCTACTTTGGTATTCACTAAGCCCATGTCAAAATGTCTAAGACGTTTTTTCCGTAGTTATACATGTAGATGAAGTTATTGGCGCGTTATTGTGTGGTTTTTAGTTTGACAAAGTATTATTTCCAATTTTATGTCGACATTAGAGTCGATACGTTTTAAAAACCACAGATAGAGAATAGGCCCGTTGGATGGAAAAAAAAAGGAATTCGAATTTTATCTTAATATTTAACTTAACTTTAGGTTTTATTGTTACACTCTTCTAAGTTGCTATTTTAAAAATTGAATTACAAATGTTCACTAAAAAAAAGTGTTTTCAAATAAAGCATGACATAATGCATGAACTTGACTGACTCACCTTAGCCTCAGTGTCGCAATACATGTCTCAACACATTACCGCTCAACACTCAGAACGCGACTGACATTATAATTCTTCGTATAAACGCTTAAGAGTGATCTCTTTAGGCATATTATTGAAGCCATTTTGTTTACTTGTGGCTTAAGCTTACAATATCTTATGGGTTCCGCACAAAAATTTGTGGGACCCTGATAGCTATTTTTATTATACGAATATAAATAGAAGTTTGAATTATTAACACTATCTCAAAATTCAATTAATTTGTGTTTCTTCTACTTGGTGTAAAGTACAAGGGCACTGTATAACTTTAGTGTATATTATGTACATCAGTGAAACATTACCCCACAGCCCACAGCCCACAGCACGTTTGTATAGGTAAGTATGGTCTATTCCCAAAATGTCCCAAAAGAAATGTTTGAGTTGCACACCTTTTTCTTCTTTCCCTTGCCTTATGTTTCCTTATGCCACTGTGGTATTATGCCAACAATACTCTTCCTGCTTCATTATGACATTCAAAAAACAATTGCATGCAGTGTACATCAAAATAAATGATGAATTCTAAAGCCGGATACCGTTTCTGCATTTATCATAATGCGGCCTTGCGTTTGAGGAAAAATATTTCTTATAACAAAGTTCACAGTTTCAATAAAATGTATACTGACCCCTAATTCCAATAAACTAAGATGTCGTCATCGAATATGGTGAGATAATGCAATCTATATTTTGCACCAATTATTTATAAATGATTATAATTGTTATAGATATACCTATATTAAAATTGTCAACTTATCTATAACTTTACTGAGGATTCAGGTCACCTATCAATGTGAGACTTTTTTATCTTAGAATTTTGTATAACTTTTAATTGTTGTCTCTGTAAAATTTATTTATTTATTTATTATATTATACTTGTTTTACCATCATAATCATCCTTTGAGCCCTTATTCCAGGCAATTACTATTACGTTTTAACATACTGTGATGAGATGTGGATACTTAAGAAATATTTCGTCCATAAATTAACTCGCTCAACAAATTAAACAAATTAATTAAATCTATAACAATATACAAGCTAAAGAGTTTGTTTGTTTGTTTGGTTGTACGCGCTAATCTCAGGAACTAATGGTTCGAATTGAAAAATTCTTTTTGTGTTGGATAGTCCATTTATCGAGGAAGGCTATAGGCTATAGAGAAAGCGGACGAAGTCGCGGGCACCAGCTAGTTTATGATAAAAATCATAATAATTAAATATACAACTAAAATTAAATAATTAGTAAGAATATAGAATATAGAATATAGAAGAATATAGAGAAATAGTAAGAAAATTAAATAAAACAAACTAGTAATAAAATAATAATAATTAAAAAATAGGTAAATAAAGACCCTAATTAAGTTACTGGACCATCCCCCCTTTTTTAATCAACAAGCCCAAAGAATCGGTCAGACTTTGACAGTACGGTGGATGAGAAAAGCCCACCAAAGACAATTTATGGCCTGCTGATGATACGTACAAATTGCCGCATCCTCTCTCTTATGGCCCCTCTTCACGATGGGCCAACCCTATGGCCCACTATGATGGGTCAGCGTGAAGAGGGCGTAGTTGTGTCGGATCGCTTATGGCGCTTGCGATGGTTTTCCGACCTACATCAAAATCGATGAATGAATCACAACTGAATGCGCCATCGTGTAGTTGCGTTTCAACTATCGCATGGCCATTTCGCTGGGCCAGCGCTGGCCCATCGTGAAGAGGGGCCATTACCATTATCGTGAAACTACCATGTAGGGCCGCCGTAGTAACGTCTCTCAGTACGTAGCTGACCCTCGAGAATCTTTCCGATTCATCATCATCATATTCTTATATATCTTATATTTACCTACTACCTAGTTGAAATCGTATTTTTATTTTAATAATGAATATTAAAAACAAGCGACTTGCTCCCGGCTTCGCCCGGGTAGCCTTTTTTTTATGTAAAAACTTTCCTTGATTATCCCTCTATCCATATAACTCAAAAGCTTTGTGAAATCCTGAACAAGACGAGCCAAGAGCGCTTAAAAATTTATGCGCCTGAAAAAACAATGGACCAAAGCGAGAGAAATGCTTCCTATGTTATTATTATTATTTTAAACGTTCTTTTGATATTCTACTCAATCAATATACCTACGAGTCACCAATATATCTGACAGCTAGATACTAATTTCAATGCTGCTAAGTTCAAAAATAACTCGTTGTCGCATGACATAATTATGACTGTTTTT
Source organism: Synanthedon formicaeformis (assembly GCA_945859745.1). Classification (NCBI taxonomy): domain Eukaryota; kingdom Metazoa; phylum Arthropoda; class Insecta; order Lepidoptera; family Sesiidae; genus Synanthedon; species Synanthedon formicaeformis. Next base: position 11,293,124 of record OX243962.1, on the reverse strand, counting down.
TGTTTTCTTAGAAGTTCGAATTGCGGTTTTAATAAATATTGTTTATTTTGTACAACCAATCCGCTAAATAGTGGAAATTTTATATTAAAATTGATTAAAATTCAGAACGTACCTGTGTACAATCGCGAATCTTTGTTATGTGTGTAATATAAACAAGTTTTGCATATTGATTCGGTTTGTCTTTGGATTTATGTTAAAACTTTTTAAAATTAGCTTGGAACTCGAAGAAATATACTACAATAACACAGACCTATTTACAAATGACATTTATTTTTTACCATCACGCTTATAAATTCTTTCACACACATAAATTATACATAAATATGTAGATTAATATTTTTCGTAATTACAGAAAACAATTACAAACATCATACGGCGCCATCTAATAGAATTCTTTAGAAACAATTGTAGCAGAGCCACCTATGCGTACTAACTACGTAGAATTAACTAGTACGGTCATAATTCGGTAACGGCTTCACCGTTAAGATTTACAATTTCAATAGCGTGCTCAGAAGGTGGTCTCCAACAAGGAATCTCTGCGTACAATGGTTCAGATGTAGTAGCGTCAATTATGTCTTGTCTCGCCTCACACTTAAGTGCTTCGATTATTGTGGACTCTGTAAGAGATACTCGAAGTGGACGTAGTTCGTCGCAAGACTCGCCAGATGGCGCTGACTGTTGCGTTTGACCGATGTTATAATCGTTATTTCTTCTTGGTAGATGATCGTAATGACATTCAAGAATTCCTAAAAATAATATAATAATTGATTTTTTTACTGGCAACGTGTTTCCATTCGGCTAAAACATTAAAAAAATTACTTACCTCTGAAATTTTCTAACATTGTAGGTGAAATTGTTTGCACCACGACTGGCCTCATAAATTGCTTTAGATTACGATCCAAAGTTGATATTGGCTGATAGTGACATTTTTCTGATGGTGGATCTAAAAAAAAAAAAACTCTTAATTATTATAAGAAGCGTGGCCCATGAGGGGATCGAACCCGCGACCTTCGCGTTATTAGCACGACGCTCTAACCAACTGAGCTAATGGGCCGCTATACGTAATCCTTTCAATATCTTGTATATATACATCCTATTTTAATGATGAATATTATTTCTTTTTATTGTAATAGCGGTTTGTATTATCTAAATAAAAACGGTACCGTATTTAATAATAATAAATATAAATAAATAAATAAATAATAATAATTATTTATTTATTTCAGACAAATTAGTCCATACAGAGTAAAAAATAAATATAACAAATTAAACTAACTAACTAACTAATTAACTATTTACATTTTCAAGTATTAGATAATAATTATAAACATTAATTTAGCGACTAAAATTTAGATAAGTGTATCGGTTAAAGACCGCCCCATCCATTCTGTCTGCTATCAACTTCAGGATTTCGTTGGAACTCCCTCGCAACCTGCACACAATGGATGCACTTCTTTTTCGCATAATGGCATAGAAGTCATCTACACCAGCATTCGCAAACATTGCAGATGCGCTACAGAAACGTGGGAATGGCGCTAAGAATGGGTATAAAGCAAACAAAATTTGTAATTTCACCCGCGTGGCCCCTTGGACATGACACTGACACAAAATACGTACAACTACGCACAACATGCGACGGAAGATAGCGCATCTCGCTCAAAAAAAAAGTTATAAGTGCCAAAAGTATTAAATATTAATTATTCGTAAACTACAATGTCAAATGAAAAATTGTTACATAAAGCCTTAGATAATAATTATGTGAAGTGAAATTACTGATACACTTTTAGCTTTGTAATGTGTGTCATTTTGAAAATAAAACTAAAATCGATAGAAATGAGAGCTCACTTGGTGATTTTTTTCTATCGAGAAAATTTCATTATATTATGTTTTCTGTTACAGACGTCACTTTCATTTATAATGTATTTATCTATTTAAAAAAATTAATTAAATTAGACTTTGTTTACTTAGATAAAATTCAAATCTAGGATTGGCTGTTTCTCTTTATGCCCGCTCTTAAAACCCGGAAGGTGTTATTATATTGGACCCTTAAGTCGTTGTAGGCGCTTTGTATAAAACTAGTCCATAGTGCACATGTATAAAAACCCTGGCAGTATGCTCTGAAAAGCATGAGTTTAACATTTATGTTTATTAACATAACATTAATAGGTAGTTTTATTTAAATTTGAATTGAACAATTAAATTTTTAGTCCCAATCCAAATGTTTAGCCATTAATTTTAAACTAAAATAGCCCCATAAAGAAACTGTGACTAATTAGTATGTCTACTGTGTGGATAAATAAGTGCATTTTAATCACTCTGGGGTGTAATGATTTATGTGGTAAAATACAACAATTGTTTAGGGGTGTTATGCAAATATAACTAAATTAATTTACAATGCGATTTTCAATAATGCATACGACATTTAGTTAATACTGACTTAATTAATTTCGATAATACCTGCCGATTATAATAATCATAATCATTAATAATCAATAAATAACAGTTTAATAAGAAGAACACTAGATGTCACTAGTAGTCGCTGAATATCTGTGTGTTGTGCCGCGGGTTAGACGGCTTTATTATTATGTATTTAATTTATAAATATTTATTATTCACCATGTGTCAAGTAGGTTAACCGCCATTTAAAGTCACCGGTCACCGGGGATGATGGTGCTGATATACCTTTGTTTGTACGGTAAAAGTCCCAAACATTAAAAAGAAAATTATAAAAAAAAATCGCCTATCGAAGGATGCAGTAAACCGAGTGCATAATTTAATAAAACAGAAAATGATTTCTAAAAGTAACTAATCAACACTTTACTTGTAGTTGGTGAAAGAGGCCCAAAGTGAATGATTGATGTCATTAAGTGCCACTACTTACCAGGTAAAGGAGTATGGAAAATGCTTCTCACATAAGGAGGAGGTATATCGTGATTATCGATCATCACTTGCATCCTTATATCATTCATTTTTCTGAGATCTTCGAAACGTGGTCTTCGGCATCTCTCTAACATTACTATCACTACTGCCACAGTGATAACCGCCATCATAACACCGCCGGCTATGCTTATAACCGAAATGAGATCGAGCGAAGATCTCTCTCTTCCCTTATCTCCCATCACAGCTGTAATATGCTCCGGCTCTGTTAAAATATCAAAAGTCTCTTCATCTCTCGGTTCGTCTGTTGTTAAACCATTAGTTGCATTAGTTTTCACTCCTTTAGTATTGTTAGTTTTTACAGGTCGTGTCAAAACTGAAGATTTGTTGGATAAATTAAAATTCGACGTAGCATTTTTTTTAAAAACATTAATCATCGTCGTCTTTCTTTGAATCGCTGGATGTTTAGTTGAAGTAACATTTTTAACTGTAGTTTGAGGCAGCACACTGCTCTCTGTAGTCGTTACGACTCTTATCGTAACAGGAGAAATGATTTGTGTTACATTGGTACTAGACAGTGTGGTCGATTTGCTTATATTCTTGCTGACGTTAGTTGAAGGAGTAGGTACTGTTAAGTAGTTAGAATTGTTCAATCTGTTAACCACATTCATCGTGCTCGACATGCTGTTAGTTGCATTCGAAGTTTTTGGCATGATTCTATTTATAAACACGTTTTGAATAGCAACAGAATTAGTCAGAGAAGAAGTGATATTCCAAGATGGTGACGTCGTTTTCTTTAAAGGAGCCGTTGTAGATGTCTCGACGGACATTGATTTCGTGAACGCATGCTCTGAAGCATTGATTTTAGTGACGTCATTGTTCTTTTTTGTCGAATACGTTGCTGTCGTTACAGCGAGCTTCTTGAAAGTGGAGGATATCGAAGTTGGTATTATGGAAACAATTATTGTCCTAGGAGTGGTATTCGTCGAAGATAGCTCTTTGGTACTACGGATTTTGGATTGAAATTCATTGAATTGCTTTTGTTTTGTTTCTGTCAATTCACCTTTTTGCGCTGGTTTTATCCAAATCTCTTTTGGCTTGAATTTCATTGTTGTTGGATATACTCTTATAGTTGTTTCTGGTTTTCGTGTTGATTCAATTTTTTCCGTAATTCTCGTTGGCAAGTGAGTAGTTGTACTTTCAGTAGCGGTAACAAAAGAACTTATGGTAGCTAAAGAACGTACTGTGGAATGAGTTGCTTTTGAAAATGGCGTAGTATATAAAGCAGCTAAGGTAGATTCCAAAGGCACTGTTGATTCTGATCTGTTATAACTAGAATTTGATATTAAATATTTTCTAGTAAAATCTTCTTTTACCGATTGCACTGTTGTCTTTGGTAATGAGGTTGTCGTTGAGCTGTTTCCAAATTTAGAAACTGTATGTACGGTAGTATGTACAGGTCGTGATGTGATTCTATTTTTGTCTGAATTTTCATAAATAGATTTTGTTTGGCTTGAAGTATCACTAAAAATTTTCTCAGAAGGTTTGGTAACAGTTTCTATAACTTCTGATTTACTAATGGTTGCATCTGAACTGGCGACAGGCGTGCTAGTCGATGGGATATAATTAATAGAAACTTTGGGAGTCGTTAGTGGTTCCTCTTTAAGAGTTGTTGACATTGCAGTAGTAGTTGTTGTAGTCATGAGTTCTTCACAACTGTAATAAAAAACATTTCCAGTAAAAAAAAATATCTTGTAACATTCTGGATTTTAAAATTATTTCTATAAAAATAAAGATAACTTTTTTCAATGAATATTTTGAAATTTAAAGGCAATTTAATTTAATTTTGTTTATGTAAAATTGTTTTTTATTTTCTTTTAATAAACAAACTATTTTAATAAAACTAGAAAACCCTTGACAACGTGTATGAAAAAATTCATATCATCGGTTGAGTGGTTGGGGCGTCAAAGGGTACATACTTCGTAACTAAAAAGTAAACTTATGATCGCGTTTATAATATTACTCAGTTAGTACCTATTATTTCCTCTGGCAAATTAATCTACTCATAAATAGAAAGTCACTAAAATTACTTAATATTTGTAATATACCTAAGTGACATAAATAATAAAAAAACTGTAAGTACTAATATTCAAATATAGACCACTGGTTTGATAAATATTGATTATTACTATACTGAATGCAAACGCTCCTGGTACACTGCGGGCCATAAATCATTCAAGCGCTAGACTTTTTCCGCACTAGGGTTGTGCATGTTTCGCACGCATTATCGATACTTTGAGTGTTGCTAAAAGATTTATTTTTTTAAATTTAATCTACAATAAGTTGTTACGACTAATTTGGAAATGTTGTAATTGAAATTTGTTGCAGCAGGAATTGATTGTAGCATGTTTATTTTTCTTCATTTTTAGTATGAATATGATGTTTCATATTTTAATATGTGTATGATTTTAGGCTTTGAATTTTGTTAAGTATGTAAATAAATAAATGTGATTAAAAATATTAACAAAATATAATAAAACATAAAATATATTTGTAATAACAAGAAAGTTTTATTTACATAACCCATAGTGATGCGCTTGTCATCACTATTCCGATGGCGAAGCTGCTCCAACGTTTCATGGCCCCGTGTGCCAGGAGCGTTTGCGTTCACTATATCATTATTATTTATTAATATTATTTAAAATCAAATTATTAAATAAAGTGGTAACCCACCTCTCACCTTTCCATCCATCCTTGCATTGACATTCTCCTGTTAATGGTGAACATGTTCCATGGTCAGTACATTTTTTGCATTCGTTTACGCAATTCGGTCCCCACTTATTAGGCGGACAGTCTGAAAATGACACGATAGATACACGACAATAATATGTATTACGAATAGCAAGAATGTCTTTTTTATAGCCATAGAAATGTTATTTTAGTTAATAATAGTAAAAAACTACAAATTATTGTCAAATTTTACGATAACCAAATGATAACGTTAGAATTAAAATAGGTCATGCGTTTTAGTGGGAATGAAATTATGAGGTTACGTGGATGTACTTGAATTGAGGCTTGAAAATAAAATAAATTCGTACCCTTAGAGCATCCACCGCCAGTTTTTCCATTCGGACATATGGGAACACAGGAGACATCTTTCAACTTGTATCCTGGACAGCAGATGGCTACTTCTGCTGTACGTTCCTCTGTCTGAAAAAGATTAGCAGTAGAAAGGAGAAATTGTTTAAGGTCTCAAAATTAGTAAGTAAATATGTATTTAATATGTATTTATTTAGATCTATAACAATGCAAATATGTATAATATTATGACACCATTGAGTAATGTATTTTTAAAATCATTAAAACTATGGAAGCTATACCTAGGCCCCTAGCCAAGAGCAAACCAATGCAAACGGGAGCGTTGCGTATTTACGAAACGATAGAAAATAAAACCTAGTGATTGGTCAAAATTTTATGTGGGCGTTACAACAACCAATCACCGGGCTTTATTTTGCATTGGTTTGCTCTTGGCTAGGGCCCCTTATGGTTAATTTTTTCGTAGTGTTTTGCAAAAGTTGTAGTATACATTGATGTCTTTTGTGTGCAATATTCGCTTGAAAAACTGAACGTTTAACTATGAATTTTTTTTTTACCTCAAGCCTGGTTAAGTCCCTCATCTCGGTGCTCCATCGTGAACATCTCGGAGGCATTGAGAAGCACCACTCGTAAGTGCGCACCGACATGGGTGCCCGGTACTTGACACGTTTCGTTATATTGTAACTGGAAATATTTACAGAGATTTAGGCTTACATTTGAGACATAATATTTTAGACTTATAAATAGGGGGCTTCTTGCCGAGTTCTTCCCCCTAGAAGCAGCTTTCCGAACCGGTGGTAGTTTGTAATTGTAAAATAATGTTGACGAGGATAAATGTTTTGTGAAAAATTTACATCTCATAAATGATTTATTATTATTAGAAGTGTATCGAGTTACAATATTTTCAATTCAAATACAATTCCGTTTCAATTAAATTAGTACACATAGCGACTCGCTGAGGCTTTTCGGCCATTTATATATACAAACCTTCCTCGTTTATCGCTCTTTATATTAATGAGAACAGCATCAATTTCCAAAAGCTTTGAAAAAGTTAGCGGCTTGTGCCCGCAACTGTAATGGGCAGATACGTGGTGAGTCAAAGTCGCAGCGTGGTGTTGTTAAGAATAACTTTATTTCGATGTTTACATGGTCAGAGTTAACGAGTGAATCTACTGATTTTGATTCTCAGTTCCCTTTTAAAGGGCCGGGAGGATGCGTCACGGGTTGACTTCCTTGCTATCGCGAATTCCTGAAGAATCGTGGCGGCAAGATAACAATGGCGACAAGATGCAATCGTCCCTTACAGATATGATATCATTCATTTTGGGTTTTACGACGTCTGTGCATCTTGGTCGACAATGGAGAATTAGTTACGTTGATAACTAGCATTCCATTCTATCAATATATGACTGTGTGACTCATTACAATCCTCCCCCCTTTAGGAAAAACAAGTAATTGTTTTTTTATTGTTAATTACATATTACATTTAGTCTAAATTCTACGATACATATTATGACAATACAATTTCTTAGCAATAAAATTTTGTTACAGTATAATTCTTAAAAATACGATATTCTATTTTATATTCTAAAGTGCGATACATTTAATTTTACTTCTCGTAGTGGCTTATCCATAACTTAAACATAAACAATCTTATTTACTAAGCTTAATCATATAACATTAGTCAGTACACAATTTTACTAAGATCCTTTTAATTGTGCGATTCTATTACTTCGTCTTAATGGAGTTGTTACTACTGAATCATTGTCGCTCGTGTTGGGTATATTATCGAGTTCAATGTCTGGATTGTGATTACTATTTACTCTAACGGTTATACAATTTCTAATTCCCGTACAGCAACTTCCGCAATCTTTTATAGCTAGCCTCCTGCTTGTAGAGTTACAGAAAAATTTACGTTTCCAGATGTATCTTCCTATTCTATATAAAATATAAACTAATATTACTTTTAATATTGACATGAAAATATAGACAAAGTAAACATTATCTACTACCTTATTCAATACATTTTGCTCTTTCATTCTTTTATTAATTAAATCTTCAACTTGGTCAATCTTATGACTTGCTAAGTTTAATGATTCAAGGTCTAATTTGTTATATGAGTTAAAAGGAATTAATTCTAAGTTTGTTAAATTTTTATCTTTTAATTTAACGCAACATTCGTCTTCTAAAATATCTATCGATGGTAAGACTGATCGGTACTCGCTTTGTAAGCCTTTAACTTCTGATTGAAGAATAGTGTTCACTGTATAAAGTTTGCAATTTTCAGAAAGCGAAATCAAACCAGTGTTTGATAACTTCAGATCTTCTGGATCTTTGTTTTTACAACTTAAAGTGGCTATCACATCATTAGGCAGAACATATAACCATGTGTTAATTGTGTATAATTTAAACCATTGTTCGTGATTTATATATACTAATCTTGTATCACATTCTGATGGGATTTTCCTATTCTTAGTCATTAATTCGGTTTCACACGTAGGGTTACCATTTACAGAATACAAGGGGTTACTTAATCTACATATTTGTCTGTTAGAGATTCTCTTACACAGTTTGAGATCTTGAATGTAACTATAATATATTTTGTTGTTGGACATCATAAAGTATTTCTCTTTAGGCAAAATGAAAAAGTAAGTTCCGTCTCTATTTTTTGTAGGGATTGGAACTACATTATACAAATCGTAATCCATCTGAGTTACTAGAGGAATTTTAATTACAAAAACTAATTTATTGTCCATATAATATGTTACTAAATCTACCAGTGTTAACAATTCTGGAGCTTCATTTATTTCTAAATTCAAAGGGTATTGCGTTTGAGATGGTAAATGCGTTATTGTTTTTCTTAGTTCGGAAATGAATTGTTCTGGGCTTATAATAAAAGGATGTAAAATATTGTTTCTTGCGAATAGGATAGAGTTTATGATATTAGCAATTTCATTATCAACTTCTGATGTTACTAGTGTTAACAATGATAAATGTTCATCAATATCTTGCTTAAGATTTAGATTGAATACAATTTTGTTTACATCTTTAGTGTAGTTCGATAGTATTTCTAAGTTCCTGTTAAATAGTTTCTCGTTTTTATTCAAATTTGTAATTGTGTTATTAAAATTATTTAGAGTTGTCTTCACTACATTGGTTTGAGTTTTCAAAAGATCTAAAATGTCGTGTTCGTTAATGTCGAGCTTTTCTATGGCTTCATTATATCTTACAGCGTCTTCCGAATCTAATGTACCAAACAATACTTTAAATATTTTTCCTACACCGTCGATATATGATCTTTTGGATCTGTGAACTTCAGTGTCTTTTCCAGTTATTTCTCTCAAAACCTTCTCTTGATTATACAACTGTGGAATGGTATGTTCTAGGATAGTAATATATGTTTCGCAAAGTGAAAAATTACTAAATCTTTCATGTCTACAGATTTGCTTCGTTTTCTCGTAAGTGTTATCAATCAAGTCGATTTTCTTATGTATGTTTGATATATCCAAATAACTAATTAATGTCCATTCACTATCATAATGATTTATCTTACCGATGTGTTCAAAATATATACCTTGGTTATTCAATTTACTAGTGTTAAATTCTCGTCCGACTGATTCTGTTATCCATAGCGAGATGATCAACGTGATCCCAATGAATTTCATTCTGAAACAAAGGCGTGTTTCAGTCTATTTGTATGGACCTTAAGTTTTTTGTTCTTTACTTGTATAGTGACGTTCGTATTAGAATTTTCCTTAATTATCTTAAATGGGCCTGTCCAATATGGTGACAGTTTCTTCGATTTTCCTAGTCTTGTTTGTTCGTTTGTTAAATATACTAAGTCTCCTATTTTAAACTTTACGTTTCTACATTTCTTATCATAATTTTCCTTATTTACTAGTTTCGAATGTAATAATTTATCTCGTGCGATTTCTCTTGATTTTCTCAATTTTAGCGTTAATTCGTCTAAGTAATTTTCGTAGCTATATTTGAATATTGGTTCCTTGACAATCGAAGTCGGTAAGTTTGCTTGAGTTCCAAATACTAGTTCAAATGGTGTGTATTGAGTAGAGGTATGAATACTAGTATTATAAGAGAACATGGCGAAATCGATCCATTTGTCCCAATTAGTCTGATCATTATTGACATAATGTTTTAGGTAATCTGCTAACGTGGAGTGGCTTCTTTCTAATGCTCCGTTAGATTGTGGGTGATAAGCACTTGTGTTGACTTTCTTCATCTTGAATAGTTTTGAAATTTCTTTAATTAGGTTTGACATGAAATCGGCTCCTTGATCAGTAAGTAAGATTTGCGGTATTCCAAATTTGCAAATGAAATTTCGTACAAAACAATCAGCTATTGTTTCGGAATCGTGTTTTTGAATTGCGTAAGCCTGTGAATACTTTGTTAAATCATCTTGTAAGGTTAATATATACCTGTTACCGTCTTCTGTGATGGGTAGGGGACCGACAATGTCTAAACAAACTTTTTCGAACGCGTCTGTTGATGTCGACGTTATCTCCATCGGTTGTCTTGTCTTTTTCCTATTTAATTTATTTTCCTGGCAAGACTTGCATTTTTTGATAAATTCTTTGATATCACTTTTCATTGTATTCCAACTATAACTGTTTTTTATTTTCTTATAGGTTTTATGAAATCCTATATGTCCTGAAATTGGATTCGAATGGTTTTCTTCTAATATTATTGGTATTTCTTCTTTCTTTGGAGTTCTAACTTCATCGCGATAAACTTTAATGATTATGTCGCAATCCTTGAATATGTACCTGATTATCGTTCTTATCTTATACCACTTAAGATGATAATTATTGAGTTGTGTAAAAGCAACTTCCTTAATTTTATTTTTAATTAATTCCGTTCTAATATTTTTAAAACATTCATATAAATCTTCATAAGTTACGCTATCCCAATTATTAATTTTTACAAAGGAGAACAATATGGTTGAATTTAGTTCATTACTTAACTTTATACACTCAAATTGGTTTGGTTTTTTCAATTTTAAATCTTCGACATAGTCTTTGTATTCTGCTATAGAGTTATCATTTATAATGTCTAAATCGCATGATGTGAATACTACTTTGTTCATTTTAGTGGGAATCTTTTCGTTACTTTCCTCTAATTGGTTGAACAGAATAGGTTTTCTTTCTATCTCTTTCAAAAAGGTTGCGTAGCTTTCTTGGGTTCTCGTGACCACTTGTATATTTCTTTCAGTTTCCTCTTGTTTAATTCTACTTAAAGCGTCTGCATTATTGTTCAATTTCCCTTGTTTATAAATAATTTCATATTCATATTCTTCTAGCATAAGCCTCCATCTAACTAATCTCGAACCTGGGTCTTTAACATTCATTAACCATACGAGAGGTTTATGATCTGTTATTATTCTAAATTTCCGACCATAGAGGTAGGGTCTAAAATGTTTAACGGACCAAACAATCGCTAAAAGTTCTTTCTCTGTTGTAGAATAGTTGACTTCGCTTTTGTTTAAAACTCTGCTAGCATAAGCTATTGGTAAATCACGAGGTGACTCGCCTTGTGACAAAACACTACCAATGGCATAGTTACTCGCGTCTGTAGTTAGATTAAATGCTTCTGAAAAATCTGGATATTTTAATATTGGCTCTTGACAGAGTTGTGTTTTTAATGTTTCGAATGATTCTTGTTGGGAATTGGACCATATAAAAGGTTCAGTCTGTTTTAAAAGTTTTGTTAATGGTTTGGTGGTTTTACTAAAATCTTGAATAAAACGCCTATAATATCCTGCAAGACCTAGAAAAGATTTAATATCTTTCTGGTTTTTTGGAACAGGGTAATTCTTAACTGCTTCTATCTTCTTTGGATCTGGTTTTACGCCGTCTTGAGTTATCAAATGTCCCAAATACATCACTTCTTTCTTTAAGAATTCACATTTGTCTGGTTGTAATTTTAAGTTATGTTTACATAATCTTTCGAATACTTCCTTTAATTTTAAGTTATGATCTTGTAACGAGCTTGCATATACGACTACATCATCTAAATAAACAAAACATTTTATTCCTTGCAATCCAACTAAAACATTATTCATTAACCGCTGAAATGTCGCTGGTGCGTTTTTTAATCCAAACGGCATTCTATTGTATTCGTAATGTCCCAAAGGTACGCTGAACGCTGTTTTGGTCTGGTCTTCAGGGCTCATTCTTATCTGATTAAACCCGGATACCATATCTAAAGTTGTAAAGTATTTACTGTGTCCTAGTTGATCTAAAATATCGTTTATCTGTGGTAATGGATAAACGTCTCCTATAGTTATTTCATTTAATTTTCTAAAATCTATTACCAATCTCCATTTCTTTTTTCCAGATGCGTCTGATTTTTTCGGAACGATCCACACAGGAGAATTCCATGGGCTATTCGATGGTTTGATAACCTCGTCTTTTAACATTTTTTCAATTTGGTTATTCACTTCTTCTTTTAAAGCTTCAGGATATCTGTATGACCTTGTATTAATCGGAATGTCGCTAACTGTAGGTATCGTATGTTGAACCGTTTCTGTTGCAGTTAACTCATCCCCTTCTAAATGAAATATGTGACTATATTCTTCACATAAATTAATTAACGATGTTTTTTCTTCGTTATTTAAATGTTCTGTCCTTAATGTCTTCTTTAGTTTATCCAAACGGTTACTTTCGCCGTTTACCTGAATATTACACACTTTCAATGACTCTTTGTTATATTGTTCCTTTTCCTTTACGATAGGATCCAATCGAATATTTACTTCCCTTGTCTCAAAGACTTCGTTTGTTGAATTTAAACACGCTGTTATTGCGGTGTTGTTTTTAACACTAACAATGCTCGGACATAGATATACTCCTTTGTGTATTTCCTTTCTTTCTAATATTATTCCCTCTTTTATTTCTGGATTCATAACATTTACTCTTATTATCTGTTCACTTCTCGGTTTAATTACAATAAAATCTTTTTCACATATAGATTTACAACTTTCCAATTCCTTGCAATCTTCCTTACTCCTGGAATTTTTCTTTTTGATTTTTTCGTCCTCTTCCATATAACTTTCTTTGTTTCCTTGAATTTTAACCTTATCTTCACATTGAATTTCATCTGTCTTAATTTCTTTGTCGCTTCTTATTTTTTCATTTAAATTTCTCTCAATTTTCACTTTATCCATCTGTATTTCTTCTTCAATATCATCATACACATTCTTCTCAAAATCTTCGTAATGTTTTCCTTTATAATCTATTTTATAATTCGTATTCAATATTTCAATCCTTTGTTCATTTAAATCTATAATGGCATGCATCGCTTGGAGAAAATCGCTACCAATTACTCCGTCACATTCTATAGGAAAGTCATCAGGGACTATCGAAATAGTGTGATGGACCTTTTGCGTCCCTATGTTGAACAATACGTGAGCATAGCCCTTTGTTTCCGTTGGTGATGCGCTCTTATCTATTCCCCTTAATTTATATTTTACTTCTTCATTAATATACACATAATTTTTAACAGAACTTAACTTCAATAATGTGATTTCTGCACCCGTATCAATTAAAAATTCGCAAATGTTATTAATAAACTGTTCACTTCTTAACTTTACGTGGAACGATATCCCCGTATTAATATACATTATTCGACCTTTATTTAATTCTTTGTTCGCTGGTCGGTCGGTGCCTTCGAACCGTTGTAGTTTAAATTACGCGGATGGGAGTATTTGCTCTTGTGGTTAGGATAATTATGCTCGTTCGGCGGGTTATAATTTTTATACCCAAACTTGTTGCCTCTATTAAAACTATTATTATTATTATTAGGAAAATTCTTATGATTGTGGTTACTAAAACAATTCTTAGCTAAATGACCCTTTCTGTTGCAATTATAGCATATTATTTCGCTATTTACTTGCATGTTCCTAACTGCTGGTTGGTATCTACATTGGTAAGACAAGTGCCCTAATTTATTACAATTGTTACATTTTTTTAAGTTGGGAAAATGTTTAGAATTAATCTCTTGTCTGGATTTAATTTCTTGCTCTTCTGAGACTGCTATTGAAATTGCTTCCTCAAAATTTTGGGGTTTTTGAGACTTTAGTAATATGTGAAGTTGAGGTGTAAGACCACTAATAAAGATATTCAATGCCTGATTTTTCAATAAATCTGCATTAGCCTCTCGTTTTTCTTTCGTTAGTTTTGGATCTAAGGATTTAATGAGCTTAATATAACAACTTTCTACTCTATGTGAATAAGACAGCACTGATTCGTTTGTACCTTGTTTACAAGAATTTAGTTCTAACTGCCATTGTGCAAATGTCCTTTTTTCTGAATAATTTTCTAACAAGTGATCCCTTAGTTCTTCCCAATCATTAAAATGTCTATTTAGTAATATAGATCTAAGGTTTCCATCGATTTTTGATAAAATGACTGAAACAAATGCCTTCTTGTAGGATGGATTTAACAACGTACTCGCATTATTGCAATTATCTATAAACACATGTAAATTATTTTTGTTACCGTCGTATCTATTTACCATGCGTTCCGCTAAACTAATATCAATAAAACTTAAACTTAACTCACAATCGTGCTCTGACTTAGACATTTTGAAGGACTAATTTACAATTAACTTTTCACGTTTAAGAATAGCTTACTTGGTTTTTCCCTTTTCTTTGGAGGTCCCGAAGTTGTGGTGACTCGTAGTGACAGTGGCGCGAACTGCTACTCGTAGTTCCCTTTTCTCTGAAGGTCTCGAAGTTGTGGTGACTCGTAGTGGTAGTGGCACGAACTGTTGCTCGTAGTTCCCTTTTCTCTGAAGGTCTCGAAGTTGTGGTGACTCGTAGTGGTAATGGCACGAACTGTTGGTTCCTTTTTTTCTCCGAAGGTCCCGAAGTTGTGTTGAAGGTCCCGAAGGTACCAGGGCCACCGATGAACCGCTATTGAGATTTTGACACCGTCGCTGTTTTTCCTTCTTCACCTGCTATTGAGATTTGACACCGTCGCTATTGTTCTTTCTTCACCAACTATTGAGTTTTGATACCGTCGCTATTGTTCTTTCTTCACCAGCTATTGAGTTTTGACACCTTTGCTGTTTTTCCTTCTTCACCCTCGGTGCGTAGTTCTAGACTCGCGAAGAACCGATGATCCGTAGCTGACCGTTATCAGGATAATGTTCTCGTACACAAAATTTAATGTGTTTTTTCTGAAGAACATCCCACTTCTGACACCAATTGTAATGGGCAGATACGTGGTGAGTCAAAGTCGCAGCGTGGTGTTGTTAAGAATAACTTTATTTCGATGTTTACATGGTCAGAGTTAACGAGTGAATCTACTGATTTTGATTCTCAGTTCCCTTTTAAAGGGCCGGGAGGATGCGTCACGGGTTGACTTCCTTGCTATCGCGAATTCCTGAAGAATCGTGGCGGCAAGATAACAATGGCGACAAGATGCAATCGTCCCTTACAGATATGATATCATTCATTTTGGGTTTTACGACGTCTGTGCATCTTGGTCGACAATGGAGAATTAGTTACGTTGATAACTAGCATTCCATTCTATCAATATATGACTGTGTGACTCATTACACAACATCGTACGCATTGTGGATGGTTTTTTGAAAATCCTACAGGAACCTAACATTTTTCCAGGATAAAAAGTATGCTGTAGCTTAATCCAGATAATCATAAATATATCAGTGAAAGCCGCATTAAAATCGGTTAAACCGTTTCTGAGATTAGCATACACAAACGCACACACAAAAAAACAAAAATTCTATTTTTTTACCTCGGTTTTTTTCATTTTTTACATAATTATTAATAAATCTATATAATTAACTTACATATTAATTGGGAATATATTATGTAGGTACATTTTAAAAATATGTCACATGACAGTTTTAGTGAAATTTTTATTTTATTTTTAAAATATTTAAGACAAGGCTCTTTAAGAATGGGTATAAAGCAAACAAAATTTGTAATTTCACCCGCGTGGCCCCTTGGACATGACAGTGACACAAAATACGTACAACTACGCACAACATGCGACGGAAGATAGCGCATCTCGCTCAATAAAAATGTTATAAGTGCCAAAAGTATTAAATATTAACTATTCGTAAATTACAATGTCAAATGGAAAATTGTTACATACAGCCTTAGATAATATGTGAAGTGAAATTGCTGATACACTTTTAGCTTTGTAATGTGTGTCATTTTGAAAATAAAACTAAAATCGATAGAAATGAGAGCTCACTTGGTGATTTATTTCTATCGAGAAAATTTTATTATATTATGTTTTCTGTTACAGTCGTCACTTTCATTTATAATGTATTTATCTATTTAAAAAAATTAATTAAATTAGACTTTGTTTACTTAGATAAAATTCAAATCTAGGATTGGCTATTTCTCTTTATGCCCGCTCTTAAGGCCACTAAGTTAACATCAATATAAGTAATAGTTAAGTAAAGTAACTTACTTCTGTTTCACCATGCACACATTGGGCCCACTCAAGCCCAACACTTCCACCATCATAAATGTCATCACAATCACTGTCACGAACCATATTTTAGTTTTTATAGTCGCATTGTCTACGAACACCCACATTTTTACACAACACTATGACTACTCCATGACTCTTTATGTTCTTCCCCTTGTGGCATATCGTCTTCTGTTGTCACACCTGATACAAATAAAATAATTGTTAGGTAATTTTTTTTTAAGGTTTTTAATTTTAGGTTCAATAGTAAGTTTTTTTTTTTTTTTTAAGTAAATTATTATTTTAGTTCAACTGTAAACTTGTATCTGTAATGTATATATGTATGTAAATAATAATATTAATAAAAATACAATAAAATTAAAAATTAAAATTTTTTTTTATTATAATAAGTATATCTTATCTGTCTATAATATTAATATATGGTATTTATGCAGTACTAGCAAACCAAAAATTATATTAATACTAGTTGTTTCATGTTACCTTTGTTATTCGCCGATAATGTAGTTTTCTATAGGTGAAATAATTTCTAAAATCCATCAAGTAGCTTTTGAGTTTATTCATTACAAACAAAAATACAAATCTTTTCTCCTTATAGATCAATACTAATAATAAATCTGTAAGTGTAGGTATTTTATGTATGTATGTTCCTCCATAACTCTTAGCGCCTGTTTCACAAACGTCAAGTAGGCCAAACTGTCATTTAAAGTCACCGGTAACCGGGGATAATGGAGCTGATATACCTTTGTTTGTACGATAAACGTCCAAAACATTAAATAGAAAATAATACAAAAAATTCGGCTATCGAATGATGCAGTAAACCGAGTGCATAATTCAATATATTAACAGAAAATTATTTCTAAAAGTAACTAATCAATACTTTACATGGAGTTTGTGAAAGAGGCCCTTAGAGTTATTACTAGTGTAGGTACTTAGTATACACATAACATGTATATGATAAGAGTGTGTCAAAATTCATGAAAAATAATTTAAATAAAAAAAAAAACATGAAAAACAAAATTTTTGCTACAATTATTTAATTTTTTGTTTATTACTCATATTACATAATTATGAATTTATTAACTTTATCTCCTTATAATTACACAAAAAGTTAACTTAAGCTCTATAAAAAATTCCCTTCACGAATGTGAGTATTACAACTCCCCAAATAGTTACGAAATATCACAACTCGATGTAGGACTATCTCACGAAACCGTACAATTAATTCAGATGCCCTCTTTATTCTCCATCCTGCCGCAGTTAGTTGACCTCGGATGGGTATTTAGATTAGATTGCCCCTACAGCTACTATCGAAACTTAAACCAGGCGATTTAGAATCTGGTAGCAGTGTAATGAACCCCTTCTGTGACAAGATTGATTTGTGAACGAGTATTATTAAAGTAACTATACGTTTAACTGATACGGTTTTACCAGAAAGGCAAGAAGGTTTATGGTTCTTCTTCTTCTTATTCTTGGCGACTATCATAGCTATTTTAACGTTGGTAGCTGCTGCGCGAAAGAGATAGCGAGTGCTCATACCAAAAAAAAATTCTTAAAGTATACAACCAGACCAAAATCTAATTTTATTGGGAATTTAGTGCACTTTAATAGGTAACTTTTGCCTTTTGCCATTTCTTAGTGCCAAAATTGTTAAAAACTAACAACAACTGGAAAACATTCATCTTTAAAACTATTTGGCATACCAAGACTAAATGATTCTCATTCAATTGCAAATTTAATTTAATTAAAAGTGTGCATATTGACTTTTGCCGTAACACATGTCCTTGGTAGTAAAAGTCGATAAAACTGAGAACCAAAATTTTAAGAATTTAACAATGATCAGAAAAGATTTCGAGGTGTAAAATTTTGATTTGTCATTACCATTCCATCACTACCAACATATAAAAAAAATCAGAACTAAGGTAAGTACCTTGTTTGATGTAAGGTATTATAAAATATACCAATTCCATGGGCAATTTGTGTATATGATAAGATTATTAAGTATTGTTTTATGTGTTATGTCGTACAGGCGTTGTGTTGTTAGAAAAGTGAACGGCCAGCCGCGGCATAATGTGATGCGCAAGATTCGCATGTGTTCAATGTGTTCCAATTGGTGGCAGGATGCGTCGATTGGACGCTTTTATCAATGGCGACGACCTCTTTCATGTTGAATGAATACTGTCACCGCTAATGCACTCTAACCCACCACTCACTTGAGCTGCTCAGAGCTTCTAAACTTTGAGAATATATATAACTTCAATTCGATAAGTATCACTACATATTATAAAACAAAGTCCTCCGCCGCGTCTGTCTGTCTGTCTGTCTGTTCGCGATAAACTCTTTAAACTACTGCACCGATTTACATTCTGTTTTCACCAAGAGATAGAGTGGTTATCGAGGAAGGTTTTAGTATATTATTTACAAAGTTCGAAGGTAATACAAGTCAGTTGTCCTCCATATACTCCGCTGTTTTATGTTTAATTTACAAAAGTAAGAATGATACCGATTTATCTTGTCGTTAATTAGGTCCGAATGCATACAAACTTAAAAAAAAGTATTAATTTAAAAGATCCTTGAAAAACCCATATTTTAACACAAGTTTTAATGCAACTTTGAGGCCGAATAGGTCACTCTAGTGTACAAAAACTCCAAAATACTTTGCTTATAAACATTGATTAGTTATTCAAGAGTTCAAATAACTTTACACGAAATAGATATATGCAGTAGTTTTGTCAAAAAGAGAATTGGCCCAAGGGTTCTGTTTATGATTTTATTTTTGGTATGAATCATTGTGCATCTCACTCGACTGCTCTTCCCGCACTTTGTGCTATGTGAGATAGAGGACGCATTTTAGCCACGAGACCGATTAGTTCGGGCCGCCGGCTATTAGGTACTAACTTTTGCCACGACTTCGTCCGCCCCTCTTTTCCTACGTGTTAAAATATTTATTTAGTCTTTAAAAAAAAACGGTACTTTTTCTTGAAGAAAGACCCTATGCCATTTTCAGTATCCTTGACAATGTATATGCAAAAAATTATTATGAGGAGGTACCTAGTTAAGGTGTGAAAGCGTTACAAACAAACTCACTTTTTCACTTATAATATTAGCAGGAAGTAAGAATAAGATACCGAGTAAAATATTAGTATGCCAGTTATCAATCAATCCTTTAACTGTAAAGGTTTGTATGTTTTGTCAGTGAACAGTTAAAATAACTAGGTCTAATAGAGGGGTTCAAATAGCCATCTTCCGTTTGTCATCAATTGATATGTTTATGAAAATTAACACGTCAGTTAGATGCTGTTTTTCAAGTGATAACGTTACATTGTGCATCAAATGAACTTTGAACTGAATAAGACGACATGTCGATTAGAATTTGCGAGCGATAGCAAGATTATAGTTGGGGTCATTGAATTTTTTGAAACTTTTGTTCGTTTTAATAATAATATCAGACTAGCTTTAGTCCGCGAATTCGTCCGCGTTGAAATATAAAATGTTGGTTGAAAGAAAACATTGAAAGATCTGTGGCGATACTCCACAGTTATACAACCTCTCCGACTAACGCTGGCATAGAAGATTTGAAAAATCAAGAATAGATTCGAAAATATGAAAACGAATAAACTGTCATGTCAAATTTATGTATAAAAGGGGTTGTCAACATTTTGTAATGATTATTGTGTTATAGTTTTTCAACCGGACTTTCGCTATGTACATATCAGTTAATATAAAATTCAAGCTATTGAGTATTTCATTTGGCTACATCCGAATGCATGCAAAAGCATAAATGTGGTACTGCTGATGTCCCACAGATCCATTGAAAGATCCATACTAACATTGAAAATGTGAAAGTAACACTGTCTGTCTGTTATATTTTCACGCCTTAAATACTCAGCTGATCAACTTGAAATTTTGCAACCAGAAAAAAGTACTATTCCCGAGTTTATTTTTGATATTTATTTTTGATGAATGAATTACTATTATTCATAAAAAAAATTATATATAAATTCTCACAGAAATCAAGTTATTAGGCGTTATATTGCTCATATAATATTGACAGGCTTTATATATTTTTATTTTTACGAGTTCACCTGTATAAAATATTTCTCTTTAGGAGTATCTGTATTCTAAAAAGATTGAACTAAATGAATAATAATCATTGAACATTAATTAATTGAAATGCGTAGCGCATAATATAAGTAAAATTAATTAGATCACATCCTTTGATAAAACAGAGCATTGTTTACGATGTTTATTATTTAAACATATAACTCAAACATTAAATTAAATACTGTTATTTTACAAACAATTAAGTAAGTTAATTTACATAATTATTTCATTAAAATAACGGAATTTCATTATTTTATTACAATCAAGTTTGTAGTCCCTGTAATCACTGCGGTTATTTAAAAAAAAAAAGAAAAAAAAGAACAGTGGCACTCCAGGAGTGCCTTCAATGGTTTTTTCCCATCTCAAAAATGACCAAAACGCCTAAATTTTAACTTCAAAAATCTTTGGCTAGATATTTGAAAGATACGTTAGGTATTACGGGTGGTGATAATATTTTATCTATACTAGACAAAGTCGTTAAGTAGATGTATAAATTAAAGTACATAATAGATGAAAATTGAATAAAACCACGAGTTAAACTTAACTAGCAGTATGTGAATAGAAGTATGTGAATTAAGATGAAAGTCCCCTAAGGAGTGGAACTAAATGTTACATCAATTAAGCCATTTAATGCGTAATGTCCACTTGTGACGACACATGTATGACCAGCAAAGTAACAGCTGTTGAATAAATTAACCAGAGTTTTAATGTAGTAACGACACTGTCTAGTATTATAAAATATTATAGGTACCATTCACTACAAGTGAAATATCGCAGTGGGATGGAACTTCTGACAAGCATTGGTTAAAATTACCTACACGACGAGATTCTAAAATACAGTAACATTATTATTATCGTGTTTTTATTCGAAGAATAAAGAAAAAAATGTTTGAAAAACAATAATTTTAAAATGTAAATTATATTGTCAAATTTAGTCTGGACGTGCTTTTGAAATTCGATGTAATTTCTTTGGTTGTTGGATAGAATTTTTAATTTAGTTTTTTTTTTTAATTTAAATTTAATATTTTTGAATTTGAATTTTTAATTTGAATTAATATTAATATCCTGCAAATTACTTTGAATAATTATTACTACTATTCAAAATAAATTGAATAAACAAAAATAATTGGTTACAATGATATTGGTTATTCATTGCTTTTAAAAATTTACTAGTTTGTGAAACATTCCGACTATATTAACTAATTAAATAATTGGTGAAATAATTCTTAATTAAAATTTAATTAAAATACATTAAAATTATAATTGGTCAATAAAAAAAAGTTAGCTTACCAAAACGGATTGAAATTATAAGTTACACACACTAATACACTTATAACAAATGTACCAGGGCAGCAGGGGTTAGAAGGAGCGCGACAAAAATACATGTGTGATCCCATATAGCGACAGGATTCAACTGGGACATTAGAAGCTTGGTTTGGTTTGGGGCCGGGATACACCGATACAATGCCAGATAGATAAGGCCTAACTATACTACTACAGTTTGTTGACTGATATGATTCTTATTTGAATCAATACATAAGCAATTTATTATATTACTTGAAAATTATAATAAAGGTGAGAGCTCAGTTTCAGTTCTAACAGAAGTCAAACATATTTAAATTAGAATCTAAATAAACAAAGGTTGAGTGCTTCCAAGGAATAGGAGTTTTCTGGGACTAATATCTTTATTTAAATTTTATAGAAGGATTTATATATATTTTTTTCAAGATTAAATATTTAATTATATTTTAGAATGATTAGTTCAGTAGGGGTGAAACATTTTATGTCAGTTTAATCGTTTTCTGACAGGTTCCTGATTTAATTTTACAACCTTTTTTCCACGACGACCTCATTTATAATTTATCTTAGACGATGATTTTTTTAAATGATAATTCGGAACTAGTACCTGTTTCTGGGTGAAAGATCTGTCCTTTTCTATACCACCGACATATAAGACAAATTTTATGAATAGGTCATTTTCGCATTAAAAATATTGATTTAACCCTAATAAAGGCATTCACGTTATTCAAGAATATAAAGAAGGAAGCCTTATTTTTTGATTAAACTAAGGGCTATGCAATAAAATGAAATTGTAACAGTTCATATTCCGTTTGTTCAATAAATGGTTAAAGTGTCTATTCAATAAAAGCCCTATAAAGTTGGCGTCATATTGTCGTCGAGGGGACGAGTTTGTTTACTTTCCTCTAAAGGGACGTGACATTATGAAAGAGGGAAAATAATGATTGCTTATTTAATACAGAAAATGCATTTATTTTGAGAAAAACCTTTAAGCGCTTTATTTTCTACGCCAAAATAGAACCTAACTAATTACTACTAGAATATATATTCTAAGAAAAAACCTTGGGAAATAACATAGAGCCACAGAACAGTTATACTAGGTACATAGAGCCCTCCTAATCTATAAAAAAAGTAACACAGAGGAACCTTATTTATATTTTACCTTCTTGCGTCTCTAATGTACCAGGACACTAAAGCACGTAGGAGTTAACGATACGTTAATAAAGTCGGCGACACACTGTCGGAGAGACGGGGCGACGGGGAGTGCTACCGCCCCTATATACTTGCTCATTATGTTTACTTACCCACGTCCCACATAGTCGACGGGAGACGGGAGACCACAAGTGATGCACTGTTTATAAGATCGTGTCGGGCTATGAAACCTACTGCTTTGGAGAAAATAGCTGTATATTTATTTAACTACTTTATGTGATATAGTTCTCCTGTTACTATTAATATAATTATACTGATATTTTGAGAATTCAGATGAAGAATTTGTCTTACGGTACTGACTATAAATTGGAATGCAATTTTACCATATAACAATGCTTTAACATAATTTTATAAACATAATTTCACATAAAATATAAACAATGACGTTTCATACACTCATAAATGACACAGTTCCGGATGGCCATACTTTTATCAACATTGTATTACGTTCTAAATAATACAGCCCCTGAACGAAATTTCATTGCAATTTTTATGTGTAAGACAGTTAAGTAAAAACTGTGTTTGGAAATGCTAATTCTTTATTTCCAGCATTCTTTTAATTACTTTCCCTGTCATAGGAAGTAAATTAATTTTGTATGGACTGTGATTCTTATACGTTCTTCGATTACTCTTAAATGTAGTATTAATTCTCTAAAACGCTCATTTCATAGCCCCACTTATTGAAGGTCAAACTTAATGTGGTTTATTTTGGCAATACATTTATTTATGAAGATAACTCTATAGTGGTGTTTATGAACTGGACGTGTGTCAATATTGTTTCAATTTAAAATAAATTGATTTATCCCTCCCCCTCGAATATTGTTCATTGAATTGGTCATAGAAATAACCTAAACATTAATAAATTAGTAGTTAGATTGAGATTTTAGTTTAGTGAGATTGAGATTAGTAGTTAGATTGAGAAAAAAATATCTTTTTAAGTAGGTAATTATATTTTAGTAAAGCCCTATTAAAACAAGCTCCGACTTCCCACGCAAAAGAGGGGTGTTATAACTTTGACCATTGTGTCTGAAAGCTGACGTGATCGTTCTTAGCTATACTTTAGTATAAGATCTGTTCAGGCATTTGAAGATCCTTAGTTCATGTCCTAGCTGACGAATTGATCTTACTAGCTTCCGCAAGTTCAAATGATTTGAAATTTGGTATACTGTTACTTCGGTGGTATTTCCATGACATCGCTGCTTAAAAACTAAAGGGCCACAAATCAAAATTTCATCAGAGTTCATCGAAGAATATTAAATTATTTTTTGTAATTTTTTTTCTTATTAGAAATATATCAAATATATGCATATTATACATCGTTAGAAGCGTATTTTTGAGTAGCATTAAATGTTCTTAGTACTTTTATAATAAACTGAATACTAGACAAGATATAAGCATATAAGTACTTTTGAATATATAAAAAATGATCAAAATATATTAAATATGGAACAAAATAACCATAAATCTTTTTACAACATACAATATGAAGGATTATGATTGTATTTTTGCAATAAAAACATTTTTGGATTTTTTTGTTTTATGACCGTTTAGTTTTTAAGCAGCGACATAATCTTGATCCGATGCTGAAGCACCAAGTAGTCTTCCGTAGCATCAAGTACATCAAGTAGTCTACCGACGCCTATGACACAAGCAACGCTATAGGTGCTGCAAGTTTTTTTTGCTGCAAAAAAGGTGCTGCAAGTGCGCTGACGTCTTTACTGGGATTAAGGATAAAGGATCAACCACTGCGGGAGGTGGTTACTTTCCCAAAAGGGGTTCCCAAATGAATGCCTTGCCACTACTTGTGAAACCAGACTAGTGTCAACTTTGAAACCTTTAAAAATGCCGTTTACTTATCTAAATATAGTTTACAAAAAGGAAAAAAATACATAAGGCCGGTCTTAGAGCTCTCCTGACGGTCGGTGCGTACGTCGGTCGCGCTTGTTGGTCCAGTATCCGTCAAAGGATTTTTTTTCTGATTACTAACAGGCTGAATCTTCGTGAGTAGCTTCAGTTTGCCGAGACGAACAACTTTTTCCTCTGCGAAAATTCTACTAGTATACCTATCCATCCCAAAACACAACTGCCAATAATCCATAATAATAAGGTCATAAAAATTATTACTAACCAGCTGATTTTTTGTCTGCAGTTTAGTAAACATTTGTATAATAAAATGGCCGCATGGTCCTACAAAATACAAATTGAGTGGTACGTTTTCCCAGTCCTACGCTTGGAAGTTGTTTACGGCTGCTAACTCCTTATCATTGTTATTTAAACTATCACAAAATATGATGGAATAAGCCACACAAATTCCAGTCAATGAAATTCACTCTCAACCGTTAGAACACAATTAGGATAATTTTATTTAATTGATTCGTTATGGCCCGCATTTGATATCCCCATTTGTCATCATGGTATAGAAAGGGACAAATATATGTTTCTATTTACTTCTCTCTTACATTGGTAACGCCATGGAGTGTCTAATCAATCCGTCTGCCATCCAAATCCACAAAAAAGTCAAAAATTTCGACTGAATTTCTTATTAAATTATGACTAAAAATAAAACACTTGTTATTATTAATTGATGTATTTTTAAATTTACGTTATCACAATTGTAAATTAAATCTCATGTTAATTAAGTATATTTCTATTTACAAAAAATATAACCTATTTTACATTTCATTGTAACCACCGCGTCTAAACTCAAAAATTATATTTAAAAATACACAGATAAAATATGAAAAACTAAAAAAAAACAACAATAATGATAATTTATATGCCTTAATACAAGTATAAAAATATAACTAATAAAGTGAATGAATAAATATAAACAATAATTTCGTTCGTAATTCCCAGTGGCTTGAAAATATATTTATTTGAAATATTGTCTTTTCATTTGTATGTTAATGGTAATTATATGTTATTATATGTGTCATAGAACATATATATTAACTGATTATAAAACGATTCCTTATAAAAATATTAAAATAAAAATTCTATCGCCAACGTAGTCCTAATACTGTAGTAATGGTAGAAGTAACAAGAAGGAAGATAAAAGAATTCAGATCATAGTGATTGCTAGCAGCATTGTAGAATCCACCGTACACTTGCAGGCCAGCAGTTTCGATACTGAAAATAAAAAAATATATATTTTGAACACAGAAAAACAATGTTTCGTAATTTAAAAGTTTTTAATTAAATTATCTTAGCAGTATTATATATTTCTATATATATACTAGCTGCTGCCCGCGACTTCGCCCGCGTATAAAAAATAGATAAAAACCTGTTCTCAGACCTACCAAGTGTACATATAAAATTTCATCAAAATCGGTTAAGCCGTTTCGGAGGAGTATGGCAACTAACACCGTGACACGAGAATTTTATATATTAGTTATATGTATATATATAACAAAAAAAACAAAAAAACAAAAAAGTTGTTATTTTTTATAACAAAAAAGGAGAGATGTATCCTATTTTTGACTTCGCCTGCTCTCAAATTTGTCATCATTAACAAAACCGTCAAAATTTAACACAATTACTAAACTATTCAATTCAAGCCATTTTTTGATTTATTACAAAACTAAACATTTAAAAACACAACACTGGGCATCAAACATTCATATGCTTGATTGAATAGAAGCCATACATTCATAGATTCTAATAAATAGCATAGAAAACAATAGATGACAACTCTGGTCGAAATCGTAATAATTTTTTCGAAGGTGGAGAAAAACTGTTAATTTTTTTTAATTCACAACACTAACAACAAAAGAAAATTAGTTAACAAAGAGAGACTAACTAAACTAACTGAACTGTTTTATACAAACTACTCACCTAAATTTGCAGTAATCACCGTCGTAACTCCATCCAAGGTACTCTCCAGTCCTCAAATTTTCACTTCTCAGCCAATCTTCCAAAGGTCTGAAGTAGTCTCTTAAGGCCTCTCCGTTCAATCTAGACTCTCCTATTGATTCTTGTAGTACTTGAGACCAAGGCGCTGATGATCCTCTCTCCATTAAACGCCTGTGAAATAAAATAAACAAATTTTAATAATATATCCGATCTTTGATGATAACTCAACCATAGCTTTATGGTCTCGCACTTTATGAGATAAGCTATACTCAACAAATAACCTTTTCAACAAGGGCACTTCTTTTAGAAATCAATAAATGTTACCATAATATGCACTAATTCAAGTGATTATGTTGAGATCGTTTTAAATGAGCAATGCTATAATTTAGCACGGTCAATTGAACTGCACAATGTATGATCATGCAAATTGTAGAGGAATGCAGGTCATAACAATTAAATATTTGTAACGAATTATTGATTGACTGGTGTACACTTGGTGTAGTAATATTATGGAAACGGCAATCAACATTCGCAAGCAGTTTTCTGATCCTATCCCTCCCCCGTTATCCTATACCAATTTTGTCGTTAGTAATATACTTTGTTATAGATAGATATAGAGTCGGCTTCTTCATTGCTGAAGGTCGTGCCCCGCTCTGAAATGCCTT
Source organism: Synanthedon formicaeformis (assembly GCA_945859745.1). Classification (NCBI taxonomy): domain Eukaryota; kingdom Metazoa; phylum Arthropoda; class Insecta; order Lepidoptera; family Sesiidae; genus Synanthedon; species Synanthedon formicaeformis. The sequence goes on along the minus strand of OX243962.1, from coordinate 11,265,538 downwards.
GGTGTCATCGACCACCAGTTGTTTCCACTCCACCCTGTCCTCAGCCTTACTCATAGCCTTCGAAACTGTAAGGCCTGTAAGATGCACAACTTGGTCTCTCCATCGGCTTTGTATACTTTGTTATATTTTGTTCATTTTCGTGCGAATGTCAAAGCGATCTAGCTGCTCGACAACACAGATTTAGTCATCGAAATATAATATCTTTCCAAATTCGCTGGATTTAGTGAGAAGACTAAAAAGGCGACCAAATATTTTGAGTTATATAAAAATTATATAATAATTGGCTTTTTTTTATGTTACGGTCGACAGACAGGCTGACGGTCCACTTGATGGTAGGTGGCTACCGTCGCCTATAACTCAAGTAACACCATAAGTGCTACAAGTGCGCTGCCGACCATAGAAGGATTAAGGATAAGGGAAGGGGTAATGGGCTCTGGCATCCCTTACTCACACACCGAAACACAACAGCAGATAATGCTGTTATTTCACGGTGGTATTCTGTAAGGTGGTGGTTACTGCCGCCAGACGGGCTGCCCAGATGACTGCGAAACGCAGTGTGCCCTACCACTACTATAAAATTTCACACTCCTCCATCCGCGATAATTAATAATGTAAACATTCGGAAAACAAACTTTGATTTTGCGTAACTTGTCGATGTCTACTCTTAAAGGAAACCATCAGTACGCTCCATATTCTCGAGGAGCCTATTATCCAATGGTTACATAAGACCTACAGATAAGGTGTCCAGTTTATTCATTGTTTAACAGCGATGCAAGTAGGCATTAAAGTCTGCAGTCTAGACTGTTGCGTAAACCCTATATAACTTTAAAATTCAGGCCAGATGCAGTTGTGTTATTGGTTTTAGATATTAAACTGTATTGTCACCTTAGAGGAAACTCTTAACTCTTTTGTAATTATATGACACTGAAGTATTAAAACCATATTTATATAATAATATAAAAATATAATGTCTTATTCATCGTTTTATCCATCTTTAAAAAATCAATAAAGTTGTGTAGGAAAATATAAAATCTGTTGTTATAATTGATTTATTAGATTAAATAATAATTTAAAAGGCAAAAATTATAAAAACGCAACTATTCTTATAAAGGAAAAAAATGACAAATTTTGGAACGCGTAAAAATTATAGACATTGATGGTTGGTTGACTTATCTGTGTGTATATCAAAGTTCGTTCACCTGCTTTTTCCCATCTCAAGGGAAAGGTTATGCTATAACAAGGACTTTAATTTAGTCCAAATTTTGACACTAATCCTTTATCCTATTATATCAAAGGCTTAACGAGCCCGTTGGTCGAGTGGTTCCGGGATTAAATCCCGGCAAATTCAAATAGAAATAAAGTATCTTGATCTACGATGTACCTACGGATTTAGTCCTCAATGAAATTGGTTTTGTGGTTATACATATATATATATACTGCTTAATAACGAAACTAGTACTAAATTTGGGTCAATAATATATTTATGCAGAAGATGATTGTTTTTAAAAAAATAATTCCTTAAGTCTTTTATTAGGTATATACAGGTGTCCGGTAATTTATGGATAACCTTGCACGTACTTGTAGACAAAGGTAAAGTTCTTTTTTAAATAAATCCACTTTTTATCATAGTTTTTCATACCACAGTCGTAAACTGTTTTTAATTTCATATTTTTTTCTCTGAAACTAATCTACAATAGTAGATCTGATGATACCACACATATCACAATATCTAAGATACACACAGTTTTTTAAAAACTACTTTGAAAAATAGAAAAAACAGCGGCTCACATTTAACTCCAAAGTTTGAGCACCTCTGGTCTAAAAAAAATGTATGAGTACCTAAGTGGCAACTTTGCTCAAATTTGGCCTATTATCTGGAGATTCTAAAATGGTTAGATACATGGTGCTTATTATCTACATAATAAAAAGTTATTGTTACATAAGTGTCATGTCAGCCTCTTTTACCAGACCCTGTACATATTATCTGTTAATGCATTTTGCGTAGTGTACATATTAGAATGCATAAAGCAATAACTAATTCGACACACATTCTACAGCGCTATTATATCCAGGATAACTAAACTAATACAAGGTTTGCATTAGCCTAATATCCGTCATACAAATAAGTGGAGAATACGATCATTTTTATGTATACAATGACTATTTCATAAAGAGATCGGCTTAATGTTTGCTTGGACAGACATTATTTAATTATGTGTTTAGTGTTTTCACGTAGACAAGCCTTTGTTTGAAAAGGTCTAGACAAAGGCAAATTTGTTTTTAAAAAAAAATTCTTAAAAAATATTTAGCTAAATTCTATGCAATTTGTAAATTTCATATAGAAATTACAGAATATGCAAATTACAAATTGCATATTTTCCATAAATTGAAATAGCATTTCCGATGGACAAACACATCTCAAGGAGTAATTTCTTGTGAGAAATAAATATTTAAATCTTTGTACTACCATAGCATAATTATAAACTTGTAAGGTTATAGTAAATGTAATAGTGATGGTAAATGCTAATTTTAAACATATCCGCCCACTTATTAACTCCAAAATGTCATATTAAAGTGCTATAAGACGGTAAAGTAGCCTCATTACTGGAGGTTCAGTAGCTAACTTTATTTAATTAAAATAAATTAAACATAATATGGAATTTCAAATCGTTAATGGAAGAAAACAAAATAATTCAATAAGGGCCTCCTTCACAAACTACATGTAAAGTGTTGATTAGTTACTTTTAGAAGTCATTTTCTGTTATATTGAATTATGCACTCGGTTTACCATCATTCGATAGCCGATTTTTTAAAATTATAATGTTTGGGACGTTTACCGTATAAACAAAGGTCCATTATCCCCGGTTACCGGTGACTTTAAATGACAGTTTGGCCTACTTGACGTTTGTGAAACAGGCGCTAAGAAAATTAAATAGAGACATTGTTTACTTGTTTTAAAGCCTAAGTTTTGGATTTTTATTTTTTGCATCACTTTATAATGCGAATGAAATTTACTTGACCCATTGACTCATTGCTTTATCCAATAGACCTATCTCTAAACCCTCATTCTTGATCTTACTATGGTCGGTGAGTAGGTAGTATACTTTGCAGCCCCTGTGGCGTTGCTTGTGTTATAGGCGACGGTAGCCACCTACTATCAAGTGGACCTTAAGCCTGTCTCTCGACACCATAAGATTATTAATCTCATAAAAAATATCTACTACAGTTATTAAGAACTTAGCAATTTTTTTATCATTTGTAATTCATCTGAGGCATCCTGTCGTTAAAACAAAGATTTCCGCTTACCCTTGACATTAAGATTAAGATGACATTAAGATTAAGAGTACTTCTGATATTAATTATATACTTCTGATATTAATTTAGATGGCGAATTAATTATTCACTTATACTTCGTAAGAATTGGCGTTGACACAAAAAAAAAAATTAATCTTTATGGGAACTATGAATAAAGTATAGTGCCACTCACACATTTAAAATGTGTGTATTCAAAATGAACCAATTGTGCTGTGAGCCCGCATCGTCCATGCAGTGCAAGCTGCCATGGCACGGCTAGTCGTTTTCGCAACCGATCTGACCCATATATTCCAGCTTCCTACACTGTGTTCAGTATACAAGTAATTAGGAACGCCATCGAGTCACGTTTATAGCGTAAAATTGACTTTCACATTGACGCTATTTAACTTCGATTTAAAACGTCGTGAATGTAAACCCACAGTACTATTAAGGACTCGCGACTTCGTCCGCGTTGAAAAAGAAAAAAGTAGCCTATCCTGTGTTCTGTGCGTCTAAATGTTTATCTACCAAGTTTCATGAAAAACAGTAAATCCGTTTAAGAGTTATGGAGGAACATACATCATTCATACAGGATAAATCGTCAATTTAGTTTCAGTATCATGTATAGAGTCTATATATATCTCTGAAAACAAAGTAACATACTCCATGACCAACCCTTACAGATTTATTATTAATATTGATTAGGAAGGGATACAGAAATGGACTTTGGCATCTCTTACTCACTTGCTGTTATTTCACGCTGTTCTTTATACGAGGTTGGTTACTGCCGCTGCCGGACCGGCTGCCAAAATGACTACAAAGTGTACCCCTTTTTTTAACGTTGGGAAATCCTCTTGGATACCTGCCAGTGTAGGGGACTTTGCTGGGTTATGCCGGATTCTAAAAACCCAACGACTTTCTAGGGATTTCCGTTGATGGGTGGGGTCGCGGGGACGTTATGACACGACTTCGGTGCCCCGCCACGACTATCCAGGGCGAGGAGGCCTGTGTTCCTTATCAGAATCTCGGCGTACCCCAAAAGTGGAGGTACGCCTGCCATCTCGGGAACCACACGATGGGGCAATCTCGGTCAAGGTGAAAGGCGGCGGTTATAGGCCAACTGCCTGCACCTGAGCCTTCTCCGAAACGTAGTGTACCCTTAAATAGTGGCAAGATTTTTTTTTAAATGTGCGTTTAAAAACGCCAGTGTAACAATACGGTTTGTCTTGTTCCCTCGGCGGGGACGGTCGTCAGTCGGTCCACTTTGGTCGTGAGTGTATCATTTTATTTAAAAAAATGTGCGTTTAAAAACGCCAGTGTAAAACTCAAAATGAACATTATGTAAGTGTAACAATACGGTTTGGTTAGTTCCCTCGGCGGGGACGGTCGTCAGTCGGTCCACTTTGGTCGTGAGCGTATCATATCGGACACGACTAAAAACTACTTATGTTCATTGCACTGTGAAATGACTGCACACGTAGTGTGCAACTGCACTCACGTTTGTGCTCTTTATTTATTTAACTGTACGTAATACTTTACATGTGACTTTGGTCGTAAAAACTACTACTAAATGGTCTTGTTCAATAACCATTTATAGATAGATATTCTATATCTATATCTAATCTACTTTAAGGTATTATGAAGTATTTAATTATAGTCCTTCACCGTCTCTGTTTGTTTCTCTGTCTAAATCATGGTATCTGATTCGGTTTTTACCAATGGAAAGAGCGATAAAAGAGCTAGGTTTATCGTTCATGCATATGCGTTGCGTTGTTTGGGAAGTTTCAAACCACTCAATAATTCCTAATTTTAATTTTAGCTTTTAGACACTTCTAACTTTTAAAATTATGTAAGTTTTATAAATCTTTTAAAATTGATGGACAACTTGTATTGATGAAAACTCAACTACAATTTTGTAAGTTAAAATTATTTATAATTTTTGCTGTCTATTATATGTATATATATAATCTACCTAATTTGTATATATTTATTTGTTAATTTTACTTAAATTGGTGATAAATTTCAAGTATTATAAATATAAATAACTTACAAAAAACGGATTCAAAATGAAAATACAACGTATCCTATCACTCTAATTATTCAGTGTTCGAATAGGGTGACATTGAAAATATCTAATTGAGTAATTAATATATAATAGTAGTTTGAGTAGTTTGATTGAAAGTGCTTTTACAATAACAATATCATTGAATGCGTCACCCGCATCTCTGGTTAAAGTCAAGTGTTCACTTCCGTCGACAGCAGACGACGCCAATTGTGTGCACTTTCCTTTATTTTTATCATATCTCTAATCTATGCTTATAAAATCGTTTGTAGTGACTGACTTTCAACACACGGCTAAAACTTAATATGTCTAGAATGCTGAAATTTGGAACATAGGTTTATTTTACAATATAAGCAACTGATAAGAAAGGATTAAAAAATAATAATTGCGTGCGAAACCGAGGGCGGGTTGCTAGTGTACAATACAACATATAAAGGACTCATACTTTGAAATTGTGTGGAGTAATGCTTTATTATTGATTAAATAAATTAACTGTCAATGTATCAGATATGTCAGATATGTGACTACAATTTATGGATAAATATTTTAACCATAGTTTCGGAATAATATTGTTTTCTCAACAAGTCACCTCAATAGGCAAAGTTTGATGACCAGGCAAAGTTACCAAAATTGACTACATATTTTAGTTTGACTTTTAATAAAATACGTTGGGAATAATTTTTTTTTACTCGATAATAAATCTTACATTCCGACATAACTAATAAATAGTGTAATATATAGACTTGTTTTTCATAATTTATGATTAAAATTAGTCCACTACTGTCGACACTAATGTCACCGATCTAAGTATATTAGTTCATTGTTAAGTGTTACCGCGAACATGAAGACATAAATCGGCTCAGAATTATTGTAAATATTCATTGTGAATGTATCTTGTCCGAGAAACGTGTATTTTATTATTCCATTGTTCTTAGTTTTATTTTAATTTTAGTAGGAACTGTATCACCTTGAGAATTTCCAACAGAATTAATTGAATGGACGGGTTCATATAGATATATTTCTGTAGGAATTTATAAAAATATAGTTTAAATGTAGTACTGTGACAGAACAGAATACTTTAAATATCTATTTTAAAAATCTGATTCTAAAACTTTTTGTATTCATTAATAATATTTTATTATTTAGTCCTAGTAAAGTTGGCCAGTGGACGCTTATTAATGTTACATGTGAAATGTAATTATTATTAATTGAAGAATAATAATAATATCATAATTATCCTTGCGGTTGTAACAAATCCACGTAATATTTTCGTTTGAAAAGAGGTACGGCCATTGAATTTAGTATTGGGCCAAGCTCAAAAGTAGTCATTGTCGGTCAATGTCGCTATATGACACAACGAGAACGGCAAATTGGATTATGATTGTCGGTTATTTTTCTTAAGAAAATCTGTATAATATTGACTTTTGATATACTAATACCATATACAAATATAGTATAGGTATAATTAACCTGAAGAGTTTGATTGGTTGAATGCGCTAAACTATGGCGGATTAAACCGAGGGACACAGGTAGTCTAGTTCATAAAATGGAAGTTTAATTTAATCATATTATTACAAATGATTTTCGAAAGCACTAAAAAGGTTTTTAAAAAAGTACTTCATTCAAAGAAATAATTAGAAAAGTAGGTCAATTTTTAATGATGAGTGTGCTCTTGGCCAGCATCTAACCGTGTAGAAAACTCCTAGAGTTTACCCAGAAAAGCCCTAGAACTTAAAAATTATATGAGGTCGTAAACACAGACGCCGGCGGGAGAGAGTTCCAATCTTTCGAAGTGCACAAAGGAATTTTAAAGCGTTTTGTCCGAAAAAGAGGGATTTTGACAAGATGTGGATGGTTATGGTATAAAATTAAAAAAAAAACAAATAAAACAGTAATATCACCGAATCATAGAGAACTTATCTAAATAGCTACAAACATTCGCATTAAAAAAAAAACTATTGAAGGGCACGAATTCCGAGATTGATTTTTTTCTACGAGTATTAGAATGATATTTTATTTGTGAGTACTTTAACCGAGTTAACACCAAAAACATAACACGAACCAATTTTACCTTGACTTATTATGAAGTAACTATTGTTCCTATCTTATGGATAACATCACGAATGGAATTCACAAAAATTAATTGTTATCATAATTGTTATTGAATTTGATTTATATCTTCCCAACGACATTGAATTTTAATTATAACTATAGATGTAGTTATATAATGAATTAAAATGTCATCTCTATCATTAGCAAGTACTGATTTTGTTTAAAAATCTCTGTATAGCGCCTAGAAATCTTGTTGTTTGGTTGTACGCGCTAATCTCTGGAACTACTGGTTCGAATTGAAAAATTCTTATTGTGTTGGATAGTCCATTTATCGAGGAAGGCTATATGCTATAGAGAACGTGGACGAAGTCGCGGCCACCAGCTAATATTAATTATTTGAATATTTACACCTTGTTACTTATTAAGTTTATAACAAGACCGAGTCCTAACTTCACTCCGGTGAAATGGGTGCAATCAGTATTCTAGTAAGTACAGAAACGCTTGCCCTACTTTAATCCGATGGTAAGAGAAAATATGTTATGAAATTTTGCATTCCTACACGTTGTTTGGGACACCAGAAAGGACATAGTATACCTTTCGTCGTTCAACGCGGACTAAGTCGCGGGCACCAGCTAGTGATTCCACTTATTATAATTTTAACTCTGGTTTTAAGTTTAATGTCTGATGAGGCATAAAGTTGAACCGAAATTAGTCCCTCGGAGACTTTTTCCGGTCGGTGGATGTGTAAAAAGTGGAAATTTAACATGACACGCTGATTAAACAATGAATGTCTGTACTCACTTCAAAACTCTGCCGGCTTCAGGATTCCTGTAAATGTCACATTTGTGCAGTGGCCTCGAAGGATCGCCAGGTATAAACTGGCCAGTTCGCTCGCAGAGAGCTCGGTGGATTTGGAACTGCAGAACTGTGCTCACGAAATATCTGAAAGTAAAGTTGAAAATTCATTAGATTAAGGGCCTCTTTCACCAACTACAAGTAAAGTGTTGATTAGTCATCCTTCGATAGGCGATTTTTTTTTAGTATTATCTTTTTAATGTTTGGGACTTTTATCGTACAAATAAAAGTATATCAGTTCCATTATCCCCGATTACCGGTGACTTTAAACAGTTAGCCTACTTGACAGATGGTGAAAGAAGCCCTAAGATTAATAATTATTAGGTTAAGGGCCTATTTCACCAACTACAAGTAAAGTGTTGATTAGTTAGTTTTTAGTAACGCTAATTGGCGAGTATATGTTGCGAGTATCTTGTGTCAATTTCATTGAAATTACCCTCGAGTAATGCTACTCGAAGATGGTGAAATATATACGCTTTCTTACCAGTGATTTTAAATGGCGGTTAGCCTACTTGACACTTTACTCGGAGATGGTGAAAGATTAATTTATAGACTATTAGATTAATAGAGTCTGAAATGTTTTGTTGTTGACTAGGGAACCGCTTCCAGCTTCGCATAGATGCCATTTTTTCTGCGAATTATTTACGCAAAACTTTCCCGTTTCCATTAGTGAAAACCGCATCAAAATCTGTTGCGTGATTCAGACGAAGTTGGCGGAGAAATAGATAAGTAGAGACGGACAACCCTTTATTTTGTAATTTGTATAAGAAATAAACCACGGTATACTTAATATTTTTGCGTTTTATTATGTGAATTTGGTTGCACTGCTTTTCATACTAATGAGTGAACATGTTAATTATATATTACTACAATGCTCTCTGCATCGAAAAAACTAATTATATAGGTTTGAGCTTAAAAGGAAATTTCATAAAAGGATATATATACTTATAAATAAATTAATATTACACCACAATTGCAACAACAATGTATATTAGACATAATATGTTAAAAAAATTAAATATAGTTCTCGATTGGCTTGTATGTAATCTAGCAACAATATGTTGCGCCAACACATGATAAATAGTGTCGGGGAATTAAATAAAATAATGTATCCGGCTAATGGATGTCTGCCTATAAATCGGTTTTAACTATTAGCGTGTTTCGTTCATGGTTGAACAATCACAATTTTCTAACGACTTTTTATGCTACAATAGATTTTGAAGCTTTGAGGAAAACAATATTAAGGTCACATCTGTCGTAGAGCGGATAATCGATGGGGTAGAAAAGTTCTAGAATGGAGGCCACGAATTGGAAAGCGCAGAGTGGCCTATAGACCTAACACAGGACCGTGTGTGGTGGCGAGCCTCGGGAGAGGCCTACATCGAGCAGTGGAGAGACATAGGCTGATGATAAAACAATAATGCACAGTACAGGTAAGAACAACTAGTTAATAATGAACAAAATAGTCTCAATAGAGACACAGTGCTGCCACCTATTACCATATAATATATCGAAGTTAAAATTTTGTTGCTTTCCTCATTATAAGTAAACAGTAGATGATTTTGGCACACAAATAGGCCAAAGCCTAGTTTTTGAAAGTGAAAATATAGTCTCAATAGAGACACAGTGCTGCCACCTATTACCATATAAAATATATCGAAGTAAAATTTTATTGCTTTCCTCATAAAGTAAACAGTAGATGATTTTGGCACACAAATAGGCCAAAGCCTAGTTTTTGAAAGTGAAAATATAGTCTCAATAGAGACACAGTGCTGCCACCTATTACCATATAAAATATATCGAAGTAAAATTTTGTTGCTTTCCTCATAAAGTAAACAGTAGATGATTTTGGCACACAAATAGGCCAAAGCTTAGTTTTTGAAAGTGAAAATATAGTCTCAATAGAGACACAGTGCTGCCACCTATTACCATATAAAATATATCGAGTTTAAATTTTGTTGCTTTCCTCATATAAGTAAACAGTAGATGATTTTGGCACACAAATAGGCCAAAGCCTAGTTTTTGAAAGTGAAAATATAGTCTCAATAGAGACACAGTGCTGCCACCTATTACCATATAAAATATATCGAAGTTAAATTTTGTTGCTTTCCTCATATAAGTAAACAGTAGATGATTTTGGCACACAAAAAGGCCAAAGTCTAGTTTTTGAAAGTAAAAATAACTACAAGTTTTTAATACTTTTTTACGATGCTTTTTTAAAACCGTTTAGAATATACACGTGAGGCAGCAAGCAAGATGTCTGGTATGCCCAAAATTTTTATTTTTATAGGAATTTGTATTCAGATATTTAAACGTCGAGAAAAGGAATCTAGTGTGAGAGTTCTCCTGACGGATAGAACTCTCAATAAAAATGCCGTCGTAAACTCCTCAGACAACTGTTTATTTTAACTTCACACACTTTATACATTAAACGAAATATATAACAATACTGTAAGCTTAGTACTATTTTCCCTCAATTTGTATATTCCTCTTCATATTCTCAAACGCGGGACATGGCCGACGTCGGCCATGTCCCGCGAGCAAGAGAGCGAACCCCGCCGCTGGGTTGACATCATTCAAAAACGTTACAATGTTGCTCGCGCAAACCAAAGAGTAAGTAACAGAGTAAATAACCAACTTTGGGCTTGGAATATATCAATTGAGGGCCATATAATTAAAACATTGTTGGTAAAAATAAACGAACCTAACGCTAGTAAATGTAAAATAAATTAAATATTCAAATAAGCATTGAAATATTTTAGTAACTCAAAAATAGTATTTCTGCAGAAATCCAAAATAGCTTTTACGAAACTAATTTTGTCCTTACATGCCTTCTAAGTTTAATGTGTATTTCCAATTTATTGTAGAATATTTAAATATTAATTAGCAAAACTAATATTACCAAAATATAATTACATATAAATTGTTCAAATTTGCATAAATTTCTAATTATTACCTAAACGGCCTACTTTATTAGTGCGTAAATAGTTGCCACATTCCGTCGACGTGGATGGTTGGAAAACGATAGTATCAATCAACTCAATAAAACCTGTAATGAGCTTAAGTTGTGAATTATTGATATTACATAGTATTTCATGTAAGCACTTGCGGAGTGAGTATAGTGTCGAGCGGAGCGGGTGGAGTAATAATAGGCTGTGACTTAAGAACGCGATATTGTAACACGAAATTATATGTAATAATTATATTAAATGTTGTTTTTACATTATTTACATTGTCTGGCTCGATTTACATTGTTTATAAAATACATAAAAATGTAAATCACACAAAGCAGCTACCACAATTACATATTTAAGATTTATCTTTGATTTATGATGCGAGAACTGTTGGCGCTGAGCAAAAATTCTGTTAGAGGCTCTGATTTTAAAAGTATTTTTTTGTCTTAGTATTAAGAAGCTCTTCAAAACAAACTTTTAAAATAATACGCTATGACCTTAGTAGGATGAGGACAAGCAATTAGGAGGGGATTTGGAATCACTTACTTATATAGCGAAACGTAACAGTACACATGCTGTAGTTTCACTCTGGTTTTCTATAAGGGGTTAGATACTGTCACCAGGTGGGCAGCTCAATTCATAACTGCCAAATGCAGTGTAAAGACAGAGATTTATACATTTCCTTATTTCTTTTATTTTATAATATAACTTTTTGCTTTTAATAAATATAATTATAAACGCTCCGCTTATGTTACTCAATGCCCAGCTGAAATCACATAACGCGTACAAGTATCACGGCGAAGATTGATTTAAAGGAGACGCCGGCCATTGTTGCGGTGAGTGGCTTCATAAACCGGTACCGTTTTATAATCTCATGGAGTTTGCGAAAAGTGTGACTATTATTCACGACATGCTTCGCGTTTTATTGATTCCAATGCTGTAAAACACGCTAAATAGGTCTTAATTATCGTCTCGAGGTGTTTTTAGGCGACTATGTTTTGGTCACGCTCAGCGATACTTGTGTTTGATTCGATCACGAATTTATATTGAAACACTTATTAGCTTCTTATTGGTCCTGCAAACGAAATGTTCCAGTTTTCATACGAACGAAATTTTAGATTACATTATGTATAGTGGCAACACCCAGTCAATAAAACATGCTACATTACAATAGAATAAGACAAAGAAGAAAGTGTTAAAAGTTAAATATAAATCAAACTGTAAGTACATTAAGGGCCTCTTTCACCAACTACAAGTAAAGTGTTGATTTGTTACTTTTAGAAATACGAGTAATTTTATGTTTTATTAAATTATGCACTCGGTTTAGTGCATCCTTCGATAGGCGAATTTTTTTTTAATTATTTTATTTTTAATGTTTGGGACTTTTACCGTACAGTAATTAATATATGTTCACTTCCGAAAAACAGACATATATGTACCTATGTATATGCTATAAATATATTATATTAATGCAGATATCCAAATAAACAACGGTTACCACATACTATAATTTTGCATTACAACATTTAGCCGTTTTATGAACGCCGTAAAAGGAAAATGTGGACGAGTTACAAAAAATGCGTCCATTGCATCAGACAAATGCACTGTGGATGAAAAAGTCAAATTTTACCTAAAAGAAATATAAAAGAAAATTTTAATTTTTTACCTTTTTAACTAACCTCCATAAATATCTTCTATAATATCTAGTACTAGTATACTAGCAATATAAGCAATATACTTTCCTGTTACCTTTTCACGCCTTATATACTCAACTCAATATTAGCTAAGCGCAAAACTCGAGAAAGGCTGGACCGATTTTAATTCTGTCTTCACTCATGGATAGAGGGATAAATAATCAAGGAAGGTTTGTACGTTAAAAAAATGCACCCCGGGCGAAGCCGGGAGCGGGTCGCTAATTAGAAATAAAGATGTAATAAATGTTTTAGCACCTAAGAAAAAGGGGCATGGAATTAGTACGCCCAGACAATTTTTACATAAAATTATTAAAATTATGGATAGCCTTGAAATTATGTGGATAGCCTTTAGCCACGTGAAATTCAATTAATCTAATACAAATATATAAAGCTGAAGAGTTTGTTTGCTTGTTTGGTTGTACGCGCTAATCTCAGGAACTACTGGTTCGAATTGAAAAAATTCTTTATGTGTTGGATAGTCCATTTATCCATGTCCATTTATGGATAACCTAAAAGGCTAAAAAAATAAAAATATATATTATCCTTATTTAGATTAACGCCATCTATCGTTCCTTGGCAGAACTATTAAGACAAACAGCTTTGCCTCAACAAGTCGGCACCGCGAGAGGGTTTTAGGCTATATAACATTTTGAATGCGGACGAAGTCGCGGGAACCAGCTAGTTTAAAACTAAATGTTACAGGAGAAGAATGATAGACGTTTTTACTTTAGCAAACAAGTTGAAAAGCCAAAGATGTGTGCCGAGCAATGTGGTCCCTGACAGTTTAATGGCCGCCGTACTCACAGAGTGTCATTGAGTAAGAAGTTACATCTGGAAAAGTTACGCGATCGTACATACGATACGATATACACGAAGCCGGTGTTTTTACTATTCAAATAATTGTATGTAACCCTATTCGATTACATAAAACCAATAGAATTTCATTACCTGAACTGGTAGACTCTCTGATATCTTGTAAGCGTAAGTAAGTACTCTAAGGCATACTCTAAAAATATTCTACTCTAGCATACTCTAAGTAATACTCTAAAAATGCGTTCTTTTTATGTGCCGCTTTGGCATTTGTGACGCAAATTCCATTGTAGTATTTCAATGGAATTCACCAAAAGAATAAAGTTATGTATACACAACTTTAAATAATTAAAAATATATAATAAAAATAATTAGGGTAATTACTTATAGCAGCCATTACTTACCCATTGAAATACAGAGGTTTTTTTTATAAAGAATTCGTTATTCCGTCCAGACGATCTGCCATTTTTGGCTACAACAAGTAGGATGCCCGGCCAGTATATTATATAATAATATCTAATTGCCACTGCAGTATATAAATGGACAATATATATTATACATAATAAGATTTACACATAATATCACTAGGATTCAAATGCAAATTTCGTCCTAGAAGCAATACAAACACGTAATCTGAACCGATCTTAAGTTATTGCCTAAGATGGATGCAGGATTATAAACTAAAGAGCGGCTTTGATTGCGCGCGTTACATTTCTACTTCATAAAGGTGCGTTTACATTGCCTCATCCAAGATGTGGCCATATTGAAAAAGTCCACAGAAAAATTGATGACCGCCTATTTTTAAACGAGCCACAAGGTGACTTTCAACCTACTCAAAACTCCTTCTATTACGAGTAACAGGAGAAGTCTTTTGTGTATTCTGTCTTTCTATGGATATTGTAAGAGTGGTAGCGTATATGTACATATTTCACATTTATTTGATATTTATTTATTTATCTATTAAAACTTGTACAAGTATTTATAGAAGGTTCGGAAATCTTTTTCCACAGCTAAGAAACTGGCTAGAAATCGCCGTAACTGCTCTTTTTAAATATATTTTTAATAACATTTTTTTAATTTTCTTTAAATATTTATAAGCGTAGATACATTATTTTTTAAATAAATGTTGCTAAAATAAAATTAATATATTAACCTCTTTAAATATATTTTTGAGTTTAATTATTCTTATGTTTTTGCACCTAATATTTCAAATTTAAACAGGACCCTTCGAACATTTCATATATGTCGGCCAAAAGTAGCCTAGCATTGGACTATATTTAATTTAGTATAAATAATGGCTACCCACAAGTGAGAACGCACCTTAATTAGGCCAAACGAATAAACATAAGTATGCAAGGAATTCTATAATGGACATTTAAAATATGAGGAAATTAATAAGAGTAATCTCGAAGCGGCCAAGTAAATTAGCAATTAGAGCTAGCGCTGAATCACCGATTTAATATATCGGATAACTAATAAAACCAGACGTTTAGCTATTGGACCTATTCCAATTACAACACGTAACGTAATGGCAAAGCACATTTGTAGTCACACAATCTACACTGTTTAGATACATTTTTAATACGAGCTATAAAAAAGTTAAAACATCCAGTTAATCCAGAATTATGCCTTCAATATTTCAAGCCATCGAACATGAATAAAAATGTAGAGATATATGAATAATATCTATATCATGTCATTTCTATGTGTACGATTTAAGCCACTTATCTATATAAAGAGAAAAGGTTTGCATGTTTGTAATGAATAAACTCAAAAACTGCAGACCGATTTTAAATATTCTTTCATCTATAGAAAGAGCCTACGTTATCAATGAGTAATATAGACCATCATCAATCAATACTAATAATAAATCTGTAAGGGTTGGTCATGGAGTAAGTTACTTTGGTTACAGAGATATCGTGTTTATAGGCTCTATACACGATACTGAAACTAAATTGACGATTTTTAGAATTTTTTTCTGTATGTATGTATGTAAGTATGTTTGTTCCTCCATAACTCTTTAAACGAATCAACTGATTTTCATGAAACTTGGTAGATAAACATTGAGACGTACGGGACACAGGATATGCTACTTTTTTTCTTTTTCAACGCGGACGAAGTCGCGAGCGCCAGTTAGTATTTTATAAAGTTACGCGGGCAAAGTCGCGTGCAACAGCCAGTCGTATATATTTTTTGGTTGTACATTATTTGAGCAATGAATAATTGAAATCAAATTAAGTAAGATTCCAAATATATCAAAATAAATATTCTGACTGTGACTATGTTTCCAATGAAAAATAGATCTAAAAGTCGCAAAATATGTGGGTAGACAGAATCAGTCGAGTGAAAGTTGATTATAAATACTCGTAGTTGTTCATTACAAAAAGGGCTCAATGAATGCTTATACTTCTCTTAGTATTGTCCTTGGCATTTATACGTTACAGGAAATAGGACAAGTTTAAAAAAGTACTGACATTAATTTAGCGCAATTTTAAGGGATTCTTCTTTAATGATCGAAAAGTGACAGACTCATTAATAATATAATAGGAAAAGGATAATTTTGAAGATAATTAAATTTCCAAAAAAGTTTAATATTATATTTACATAGGTAAATGATTGGATATAGGTATTTTTTGTGATTTTTGTGTGTTTTTGTTATTGTTTTGTTAAAAATTCAATCGTTATTATTAGGCTATGACAAAAATATTTTTTATTCTTATTTAGTCCCGAGGGAACAGTTATATTTTCCTGGATTAAATGTACCGTATGTCTTTTTCTGTATTCCTTAAAACGTGTATATATAATTAGTTAGGAAAACGCAATAAACAAACAAACAACTATTAGTTAGGATTAGTCCATAGACAAAATTTTAAATACATATACTTAATTCAAACAAAAAGTACTCCACTTTGTATTGGTACGTTGAATTAATTAATTAATTAATTAATTAATTTATTTATTTAATAGCTAACCTTACAGCATTTAATATTTAACAAATACATAAAAAGGATTAAATTTTTATATAGCCTATTACAAGGTTAGGTTAATAAAACAATAAAGCTAAAAAATCAAAGTTTGACACTTAAATAAAGACCGCAATGAATTCTCGTTAAGCAATAACGCGACGGCACTAAAAGCGTATGAATTTCTAATAGTCGTTTCCTGTTCACCCGAATAAGTCCCACAATCGACACTCCTGCGCACAGTACTCGTACAGTGGAGTGTGATAGATATCAAGTTTACAAGAAGTGTAATATAATACGCACATCTGCAACGGTCGACTTAACTGAACCTTTTACATAATTTTACTGGCGATGACGTGATCCGAGAAAGATCTTTAGATGACCACAATGTTGGTTTATAGAAATACTACCGACCAGTCCTCGGCTTCGCATGGATGTGATTATTTTCAGAAAATTATATACACTGAAAATTAGGTACTGCAATTGTTGGCCTTTTAACATATTTAAAAATAAACGCATATTTTAGCACCTTTGATGTTGATTGTGTTAATACAAGTGGATAATCTAACTAATAATAAATGCGAAAGTGAGTTTGTTTTTTCGTCGTTACGCTTTCATGCTCTACCGATTAAGAAATTTTTCATACAGAAAAGGACATAGGGTACGTTTCATCCACAAAAATAGTTCTCTTCCCGAAGGATCACATAAAAATAAAAATTCCACTCCTACCAAAAGAGAACTTAAGAAAAAGGTGCGTCAAGGAAGTCGCGGGATAAAGCTAGTATAAAATACGATCACTTAAAATAGTTGAAAAAAAGAAAGATTGTCTAACTAAGAAAGATAAGTCAGGTTGAAATTAGTACTTAGTATTTTTTTACTTATTTACAAGAAAATCCGCGTCCCCATTCGCGTCGTACGGTCAAAATGTACTCATAAAAAGTTGTACATGCCGTAGTAATGTCGAGCGACAATAATTTCTCAAGAATTTGGTAATGTGTTTAATTAAAAAGATGAAACGAAATAGTTGTGAGGCGAAGGTCGGGTGAAATTAACGAGGCCTAAATTACAAAATTCTGTTACGAAGCATTCAACACTGAGATACACACACGCACGTTATTACTAAAGTGTCGAAAAATTAATGATGTCAATGCGATTGTGCAACAGATCGACAAATCTACTTCGATAGCTGTTAGGAGAAGATCATTCATAAATACTAAGTAATTGACAAACTAATTGGTTAATAACTAAACTAACAAGAATTTTTGCTAGAATATTATAAATGCGAACGTGAGTTTGTTTGTTTATTACGCTTTCACGCCTCGATTACTCAGTCGATAATCATAAAATTATGCATACTGACTACAAATTGTCAGGGATATAAAAAAGTTATATTTAAAAATATATTTTATCCATAAAATAATCTTTTCCGAGTGATCACCTAAAAATAAAAAAAATCAACGCCTGGCCAAAATATATTAGCAATAAAATACCTAAGAAAATGGGGCGCGAACAAAGTCAAGGAAAAACTCTTACGCTTATAAAGTTTTAGACAATATTCATATAGCATCTTGGTCGTCACGTGACAGCGTGTCGTCACGTTACATTTGACGATCGCTATGCTTTACGGACAATATTACATAAAAATATTAAAATTGTGCATAGCCTTGAGATAATTTCCATGTCAAATGCGATTAATATGCAATATTTGTATATTTGCCAAAAAGAGTTATACTCGCGGCCAGTGTCATCATTTGGTCTTGTTATATAATTTCGGTCATGCGCATAGTTTCACTCATTCTTGTTAAGGGTAAGCATAATTCTTGAAATTCGCATTAAATATCACTTATATATACATATATATATTACGCTCAGAGAAAATATAACTCGTATTGATTTATGCCTCGTACGTCCCGATATTATGTCCCACATTCCAAAAATTTCCTCGTATCTCCCATAACAATATTCGATTCCTGGTTTGTCCCAAAAAACTTAAAAAGTAAAGCTACTTGATATTTTGTTTTTTATGTTTTTTTTTTTTCGTTCAAACACTTTATTACATTTCACCTTTGATTTTTTTAACTTGTTTTGAATGAGACATGTTAAATCCTCTTCAAAAAATGCTTTTATTAACTCGTTTTCTTTTTTTTTTATTTAAACAAAAATTTTTGCCCAGGAGCTCAGATTTAGCTCTTAATTATTCACGTAAAACACACAGCCGTGCCCACGACAGCCACATCCCATTTTTTTAATATATGATACTTAATAATATAATGATACTTAATTAATTATTGCTACAAAATTAAAACAGTATTCTGAATTATGTGTTTTATTGCAAACGCAAACCAGAAATATTTGTTCGAAAACAGTCTTTGGAACCATCCGTTTAAAACCATAATTGATTAAATAAAATGGTGAAGACTGTGGTCACTTCGCCTTAACAGATGTTAATCAAGTTATAATCGGGTGCATTCTTCATGATGCGTCGGTCACGTTTGAGTAATGGACAGAAATGGACGTTAATTCGCCTCAACGTAATGTACCAAACAAAACTGGCGACTAAATTAAAATTTATAGTTCAACTTGTGTGCACTTTCCGTATGAAATAAGCCGCTTTGGAATATTATGAAATACGATGAACTTAATACTTAATGAAGTGTTGCATTACATACGGTGTTGCCATTTTTAAAGAAAAAAAAAACATTCTATATTACTTGATTTATTCTTTAAAATGATACTTTAAAATGATTTCACAACTACATCTGACCATTTCATAGATTTTGTCAAAGTCTTCTCAATATACTTTAAAATGATTTCACAACTACATCTGACCATTTCATAGTTTTTGTCAAAGTCTTCTCAATATACTTTAAAATGATTTCACAACTACATCTGACCATTTCATAGATTTTGTCAAAGTCTTCTCAATATATTTTAAAATGATTTCACAACTACATCTGACCATTTCATAGTTTTTGTCAAAGTCTTCTCAATATACTTTAAAATGATTTCACAACTACATCTGACCATTTCATAGTTTTTGTTATACAGAGCAATAGTAATGGAAAGGGCTTTGGTTTGCTACAAATATCTCGATCAACAAAGTATAATGACATTTGGCGGGCGTGTCCTATAGATATATATCCTTGACATATCGTGGTGCATTTAAAGTTTATTGGCATTTCGTGCACATGGGTTGTGGGGTAATGATATTTTCAATAACCTATCTACTTCCTACCTACACGGTTGTTAAAAATATAAATTAATAAGTCAATAAAAAAAAAAATAAAAAAAAAAAGTTAACCTGTACTTCAATAAACACTCTTAATTCATTGGTACAACATTAACACAAGAAGAAGACAATTGCTTGTTTGTGGATTGACACTAGATTAAACGCCGAGGAATTGAAATACAACATGGGCGGATACAAGTGCTCTTCCGACTATAATAGGTTTCAACACAACAGCACGAGTGCTGTTATTTAACTAAGGTCTTTAAAAAAGGATATAAAAATATTAAAAAAATAAAATTAAAAAATTAAAGTAAACGAACTAGAATAAATTACAATTTAATGATAAAACTTTTTGATCACATTACAATATAAGGTAGGAATCTATAAGACTTTGGATTAAGGCCTACATTTCAATAAAATATGCTCTTTAGTAATGTGAGTAATCAAATCAAATTCACCTTTCATGGAAACTTGACGTATTTATTAATATGAAGTTTAAGTTAAGTGGCATAACATATTTTACTTAATAAACAGATAAAAAATAAGGTATGGTGGTTATTTGAAGAATTTCTTTGTTTTACAAAAATAGGTGATCACTGTTCGCGGATAAAATGCGTTGTTGAATTAGCAATGAATGCGGAATACGTTCGAAACCTTGGGTTAAGTCACTTTTTGTACTTGCTTTATTACTTGAACTGAGACAAGTCGTCAATGTTATTAATTTCTATAATATAGGAGTTTCTCGTCGAAAGAGCAAAAACACGTTAGCATCCAAAACAATTATAGAAAAATCAGTTTATAACTTTTTCGATATTATTTGATAGTGAAAATACAGCATTACACTACTGACCCACCCCCGGCTTCACACGGAAACATTTCTATTAACTTCATAAGAATCCTCCTCGTACTGCAACGAATATTTGAAAAAAAAATTTTGGTCCAGCCGTGCTCGAGTTTTGCGCTTAGAAACAAATTCTAGATGTATATACTATCGCATCAAATTACATTAATTAAATCAAATAACAAAAAAAAAAGTATTTTTCATGAGTTTCTATGAAGTCAAATTTTGAGGCGAGTGCAGCCGCGGGGCACAGCTACCAGTATTATCAATATAACTAAAATAATAACTTTATAATATTTTACGTGCAAAGTCAGTTTAATAAAAATACGACAGCTATGTTAATTTTAAACTTGACACTATCCAATTATAGACATTTTAATAGTAAAATGTCTATTTCAGTCAAATATTGGCACCAATCGCAGTTGACATTGTTGAGTCATTTAGCATTCTGTCGTCGCCAACTATTTAGTATAATGTAGTGAGTACAAGACCGTCGAACAGAGAGAGGTGGTCTGTTGCCCTTCAAACAGCTCCGGCTAAAGGTTCCGGTAGTTGACGGCTCTATAATCAAAAATGGATGAGGCACTTGAGCGATTTGTA
Organism: Synanthedon formicaeformis; assembly: GCA_945859745.1. Taxonomy (NCBI): domain Eukaryota; kingdom Metazoa; phylum Arthropoda; class Insecta; order Lepidoptera; family Sesiidae; genus Synanthedon; species Synanthedon formicaeformis. The sequence goes on along the minus strand of OX243962.1, from coordinate 11,244,184 downwards.
AAGCGAACCTCATAAGCGAATTACAGAATAAATGATAATTAAAAAAAAATAATGGACATGTCTTAAAAATCAATTTTATATAAAATTCTATTTTCTGAAAAAAAAAAAAGTAAATTGCTCCCCAAAAAACCTTTCGTGTCACAGTAATAAAAAAATTTGCAGTGACAACTAAGTTGATTTTAATATTATTATTAACTTAAGTTCGATACTTATTGGCTACTTTTATTTCTTTTTCATATTTTACACAATAAAAAATATTTTAAATATGTTCGATTATCTCTGAGAAGCTAGAAAAACTTGTGCAATATTGCACCTGAAGGTGGCGCTTTCCGAACGTGGGAATTCAGTAATAGGTATTTGAGAGAATTTGTTGTACTCTTCCAACAAGTTAATGGACTACTGGTCTAAATAGACGAGTTATTATGTTTGATTTTTACCTCTTATTTCAATAGACAACTACATAAAGACCTCCCCCTCACGTAGTATTGGCTCAGATTAAATAAGTTACTTTGGGTATAACATTATACGTTCTCTTAACTTCTGTGCCTGCTCCATAATTATTAAATTTTCTACATTTTTGTACATCACATACAATATGCACTCACTTAATACAATTAATTTTTAATTCAAACATAAGACCTATAATATTTCATAAGATATTTTTATTTTATTCAATTATAGTCTATGCAATTTGATAATTGGGTCATGGATTAGGTTAGTTAAAAATAGGATATTATTTTTTGTCAATTGCTGATATTTGCTGATCAATCGACTGATGAAGTTAAGTTTTGTATTTGACATGTTATGTTAATTGTAATTATGTTATTATGTGTAACCTCTACATTATATTAGTTTGTATTTACCTATTAACAAAGGAATTAGAAGCCAGTTTGTTTTAATTTTTAATATTGAATTTTTAATTTTGAGTTTACAATTTTTATTTTATAATTGGCTTGCATAACCAATGCGTACCTATTATTATAATGTACTCAAACTATTAAATCACTGTTATGTTAAGAAGTTGGTGTTTTATAGATAAATAGTCAAACATATACATAAATATGCCATTTTATAAATAAGGTCATGGATTATTTTAAAAATAGAACAAGTTTCCTGTTATAAAAGTTTTTCAATTCGCGTTTCAAACGCAAAAAAAAAAATTGAGCAACTTCAATATCCGCTCTTTAATAGATTATTTTATATATCCTATATTTAACCGGCACAGTAATTGAAATCTCTGTGCGGCTGCATTACTTAGTTCACATCGCAGGCTTCAAAATTACATAGATTTGAGCCTTCTATTATAACTAAGAGCTATAAACACTAACTCTAATGAAAATTATAGGTACCTCAATATTAAAATAGATTTAATATGTAATTTGTGATCACATCAGTGAGAATTGCACTGACCACAGGTTTTCATAGTTAATAGTTTATTGAGTATCAAATTGAATACTTTTACTATCAATTTTGGTATATATTGTAAAAAAAATGCTTATCCCATTTTTATGAGTCAGTATGTACAAAATTTTCAATAGAGCCCTTTTTAAATATATTTTTTTTTATTAGGATTTTTTATAAGGAATATTTATAGATAGTTTAAGTGTGTAGGAACACACACACACACACAAACGAAATAACAAACCACCTAATAATTAAGGATAACATTATCACCTACGCATGTTGTAAAGTAAATATGAAAATATTTTAGTTTATATATTAAGTTATTGAAGGAATTTTTTTGGTTAAAACTTTTCTAACTTTATCTGTGCTGGCACAGTTCTATATCTGTATCTTCCGATAACATTTAATAAAAAAGCTTACATGATCGAGGTAGAAAAGAATTTTACTATACTTAATTTGTTTTACTGAGAGCTATATGCAGCAAAGGATTGTACCGTTTGAAACTTTTATCAAGTAACAAATATTTCCAATGTAATTTCTATATTTTTGATTTGAGGAAGGAACGGTAGCATTAGCATCTATGTTTATAATCCGTTAATTTTCTGATGAGTTTTGTAATCGAATCATCGAAAAATTCTACATGTTTTAAATTCTGTAACTTATTACTATCGCCGAAACGAAACTTAATACACTACTATTATATTTAGTATACTTATAGACAAATTATTATCACGCAACAAAATGAAGCACAAATTTAATAGTCCAATAAGGTCGATATCACGAAAATGGAGACACTCGATCTGGTTTTAGAACTAATCTGCTATATGATCACGGCAGATCCGATGTCTGTGGCCACTGTAGGTAAATATCAATTAACTACCAAAATTGGAGCAACTGGCAAATATTTCTAGTTTAAGTATATAACGCTTCTATTATTAAGTGATTGGAATTCATGGAATAAGTAAATGTTGAAGTTATGAATATAATAAATTTGGTAACGTGCAGTGAAATGCTATAAGTACCGATTTTTACGATTTGAGGGGTGGCGACAAAAGGGGTAAAATATAATTTATAAAAATGGATAGCGCTCATAGATATTGTTTCTAGTAGGTACCTAAGATGCTATTCGAATTTTAATCGAATTTCACCGATCTTGTCGCTAACGACTTGCACATTATCTATATTAAAAAAAAAAACTTCAATTAGGTAATCTTTGGGACTCCTAATCTTATTTAAAAAAAATCTTTCACCAATTGTTAAAGCAGAATTTCAGGATGGACATAAGCTAAATATTCGCCACGGGGCAAGCTATCTGAAAATACAGATCAAATGCTTGGCAAAAGTATAATGTCAGGCGTTATATTGATTTATTTATATATTTTGTCAGGCGTTATATCTTTTATTTTTTCAATGCGGACGAAATCGCGGGCTCCAGCTAGTACTAGTAAAATTGTGAAGGACGCAATGTCACACCGGACGCAGTTGCAAGATCTCGCTCCCCAGTTACTGCTATCAACTTGTTAATAAGTTTATTCCTATTCAATATTCACACCTAGTACCTAGTATAAATCTTCTTACATTTAAAAGACAATTTATCCTCTTTGTTGTAAAATTTTAAGTTCTTGTATGTGAAAACAAAAACTATATTACCAAAAATACAGACATTTTTGAACGCATCATCAGGCACACCAAACTTGCAGTTTCTTGACGTCCGATGTTACCATTAAAACGTTGAGTAAAGGATAAATGTCCCAGGTGTGAAATGTGCTTCCAAGCCATTACCATGTACCCCATAAAAACTTGTATATTAACCGTTGTCAGTGTGGCAATGTCACCGTTATTTTGCAACCTTATGGCATTTTAACGTGCAGTTTCCTCGGAACCGGCCGGGTTCCGTCGGTTGGGCAAGCTATTGCGTACTAATGCCGATTAGTGACACGCACTTGACGAATAATCACAAACACATATTGTCTTCATCAGATGAACAGCATACTTGCAAAGATATTTTGTTTATATCATCATCATCACAGCAACCTCACGGTTGCATAGTAGGATTAAAGATAAGGAATTAGGAAGGTATAGGGAAATATCCATCTATATCTATCCATACTAATGGATGGAATACTAATAATAATGGCGAAAGTGACTCTGTCTGTCTGTTTGCTACCTTTAACGCCTTAGCTACTCTACCGATCATCATGAAATTTTTCATACACGAAAGGACATAGGGTACCTTTCATCCAGAAAGAGAGTACTGTTCCTGAGTGATTGTTTAAAAATATAAAGAATTGGGCGCCACTGTCGTCATAGCGTTAACGATGTCAGGCATTATTACTTATACGCATATATTTTCTTTTTCAACGCTGACGCAGTCGCGAGCACAAGCTAGTATATATATAAATAAAAATGTGGAAATGTGTTGCTGAACGCATAACTCGAGAACCGCTGGACTTTGGCAAGTTTTTTCTTGTGAATATTGTTTAAGGGCGGAGAAGTGGGAGAAAAGAAAACTTGACAATTTTCCTGGAAAATTAGATCCTGTGTTGCAATTTTCCGCGTAATTTTTGTCTGTGTTGTTAACATGTAAAATATCTCTTAGTGAAAGAAATTTAAGACGCTTCTTTCACTAAGATATACATACATACATACATACATACATACATACATACATACATACATACATACATACATACATACATACATACATACATACATACATACATACATACATACATACATACATACATAAATAATGGACGACGGAAGGCTTTATACCCTATGTCTTTGTTAACTTGTATATCCCATCAGGGCCCGTATTCTCTATGTGTGGTTTTGCTGTGGTTATCGACTCGGTGCGGTTATAGACTCGACAATTGTCTACTTTGGTATTCACTAAGCCCATGTCAAAATGTCTACGACGTTTTTTCCGTAGTTATACATGTCGAAGAAGTTATTGGCGCGTTATTGTGTGGTTTTTAGTTTGACAAAGTATTATTTCCAATTTAATGTCGACATTGAAGTCGATACGTTTTAAAAACCACAGATAGAGAATAGGCCCGCAGCACCGAGAAAGCATTACCCTCATGTTGTCAATAGGGGACGGTAGAATTACTATCAAATGAATTTTAGCCTGTTCATTTTTATAAAAAAATATATTTAACTCTTACTAATGACATATTCATTTGTTTATATTTTCTAGCTAAGTACATTTTGATATTCATAACATGAATATCAAGTAAAACTTGTTAATATATTCACAGCCCTTCCTACAGAAGCAGTAATAGAGTTGTTTTAAGTTCATGCAAATTTTTCGCATTTTTCCAAGTGACCTCGACTGCATTCACTTGTCGCGTCGACCCATTTAAGAGCACCTCAATCTTTTTATATGCTCGAATTAGCTCGCTTCTTCTCTTCATACAGTTATCGGACTAACGCCGTTTATGCATACAACAGAGCAATGTATGTCGCGTAACATGAAAAGAACAACTTATAGTACCAGAACTATGACTAATATTCGTTCCAATAATTACGCTCGAATGCAAATCGAGTGGACACTTATTTCCTGTCTCAGTTGTCATTATTTTTTGTCTCTTTCGTATTTGTATTTAATTAACGGTTATGTGACAATAACGAATTGCATCCTTGTAATACAGGGATGACGGGATTATTGTAATTATTACGTAAGTATTAAACTAATGAAACTGACAATATGGTTCATTATTATTACAAAATATCAAATAATTTAAAATCTGTATAGGAAGGACTTTCAGACGTTTCAATTAAGATAAATATCAAAATAATATTCTGACTACTAATGCGAAAATGAGCTTTGGTTTGTTATTATAACATGTTGTCAGGGATACAAAAAAAAGACATAGTCTAAAAATTAAAAAAATCCAACGCCTGAAAATAATATATGAGCAATAAAGATTTAAAAAAGTTTTTAAGTTTCCCTTAAGTTAAAATAATTTATGACAGTATATTTTTTAAATTAAAAACAACAATAACAAAAACTATCGCACACTTTATCCCACTCAGTTGAGTTACAGAATTACACTTGGTACAGTGTAATGATAAATTATCAACATTTGCAACGATACATTAATGTTTACGATGATTAATAACAACAGCTTGGTCTAGTTTGTAACAATATTTCGTTATTAATTAATGATGAACCGATGTTCGTTAAGTGTTTTTCATATTACTTGTGACCTTGTAGCAACCTCCGCGCGCCTATCAATTTATGATGTTACGAAAATATCACAGTTTCGATATTACAAATGCATATTGATGATTATTGGAGATTATGGTCGAAAAGCCCCGCGGGCCAACTCTATTCCCACTTACCTAATGGAACACCTTAAGAGCGGGCATAAAGAGAAATAGCCAATCCTAGATTTGAATTTTATCTAAGTAAACAAAGTCTAATTTAATTAATTTTTTAAAATAGATAAATACATTATAAATGAAAGTGACGACTGTAACAGAAAACATAATATAATAAAATTTTCTCGATAGAAAAAAATCACCAAGTGAGCTCTCATTTCCATCGATTTTAGTTTTATTTTCAAAATGACACACATTACAAAGCTAAAAGTGTATCAGCAATTTCACTTCACATATTATCTAAGGCTTTATGTAACAATTTTCCATTTGACATTGTAGTTTACGAATAATTAATATTTAATACTATTGGCACTTATAACATTTTTATTGAGCGAGATGCGCTATCTTCCGTCGCATGTTGTGCGTAGTTGTACGTATTTTGTGTCACTGTCATGTCCAAGGGGCCACGCGGGTGAAATTACAAATTTTGTTTGCTTTATACCCATTCTAAAGAGAGAGAATGCGGAGTGAGGAGTAAAGCCGATCGTCCACAGCCAACTAAACTAAGTTAGTTCTGCTTAGCTCGCATAGTTGAGCCAGTTTTTCATACATGTGCGTCGACCGCAAACTACGCCAGCTAAGCTACGTAAAATAGCCCAACTAAGTCGAACTAACTTAGTTGTGCGTCTCTCTTCCTCTTAAGGTACCCTTCTGGTGCCTGTCGCTAGTGTTGTTTGTTTGAACATGTTTGTACACTTAAGGTCAGCGCGCACCGACGGAGTGGCGGCGAAGAGACTATTTATTTATTTATTTACTAGCTGGCGCCCGCGACTACGTCCGCGTTAAAAAGAAAAAAGTAGCCTATTCTGTGTCTCGTACGTCTAAATGTTTATCTTCCAAGTTTCATGAAAATCATTTGATTCGTTTAAGTTATGGAGGAACATACTTACTTACATACATACAGAAAAAAAAATCTAAAAATGGTCAATTTAGTTTCAGTATCATGTATAGAGCCTATAAACACGATATCTCTGAAAACAAAGTAACTTCTTCCATGACCAACCCTTACAGATTTATTATTAGTATTGATGAAGTCACTAAAGTCGATTTTCAAATGATAGCTCATTAGTCTCTTCGCCGCCACTCCGTCGGTGCGCGCTGACTCTTATTTTTCGGTGGACTGATAACATATCGCACCTTCGGTAAGACAAGGGCATAACTTACATTTTTTTAAAATGAGTTAAACTTAAAATATATATGCAGAAATGTCTTAAAAACATTATTTAATTAAAAAATATTTACAAGACTATGGGGCTAATTTCATGGAGATTTGTTTAAAAGCAATATAAGCAGAAGAATACGATATTGAATGAAAAAAAAAAAAACTTTAAATGGCTCTCCTGTAAAATTACAAAAAGTGCAGTTATGCCCTTGTCTTGCCGAAGGTGCGATATTTGCTAGTTAGCTTAGTTTCGTTCACTGAGCTTAGTTTCCAGTTAGTTTAGTTGGCGGTGGACGATCCGCTTTAAGACAGGCACGCAGGCAGACTTACAGTCCACTTAATGGTAGGTGGTTACCGTCGCCTGTAACACAAGCAACGATACAGGTGCTGCAAATGCACTTCCAACCATATTAATATTAAACATAGACTCTAGCATCTCTTACTCTCTCATCGAAATACAACACATAAGTAGTTATTTCATGGCCGATACTTTTGGTCTAGCTGTTAACCTGACGGTCGCGGGTTCGAATCCCGCTAGGGGAAAATGTTTATGTGTCTTTGTACCTGTGAGTCATGGATGTTTTGTATTTAAAATATGTATGTATTTACAAAAAAAAAAAATCTATTATGTATATGTAGTATATGAACTGTCCATAATCAATAATATAAGCATTATTCGCTTACTTTGGAACTAGATGGTGATTTGTGGAATGTGTGAATATATTTATTATTATTATTTATTATTATGGTATCGGGCTGCCCAAATGATTGTAAAACGCAATGTTCTAATTGCCACTAGTTAAACTTGAGATGAATATTATAATGATGAATTATGAATTTATTAAAGAACAAATTGGTAATGTAAGACTAACATTCTGAAAGATTTTAAAGATTTTTATTATCTTCTTTTAGGAATCAAAACGTACTTCATTCACATGAATGAAGGGTGACGAATACTTTCACTCAACTGTTCTAAAAACGTTATGATAGACATTACATACTAAATGAACAAAAATATACATCAACACATTTCAACATATAAAATTTAGTATTTAAGCAATACACATGAGAAATTTTACAGGCCGACAAAGGGAAATTAATACGTTCATTGTTTTTTGTAACAATCAAACCGAAAAAGTGGGCCGTGCATGAAAAGTACATTCAAGTAATTTTCTCATGAATATTTTTTCTTGTGTAAGGTCGCACATGCAACGTCAGCGAGGATGTAGAGCATTGCCTTAGTTGCAATAAAGGACACGGGGCAAGGGTAAGGTAAGAATAGGCTCTGGCATCTTTAACACACCTGTGGAGTAGTTTCCACAGCCAAACGAGTTATCTAGTATATGACTGCGTAATACAGTGTATAACTCACTGCCTGAATCAATCTATCTTTTATTTTTCAAATCGAACGAAGTCGCAGGCACCAGCTAGAACTTATATATATTGCTAATACTTATATTTTCTAATATTAAAAAATAATTTGTAATTAATTTAAATTATGTAGATTTTTTAAAAAACTTTTACCACATCTTAATAGATTTATTATAATTATCTAGTATTTAATTTTTTTATAAAGATACAGACATATTTCCCATTATAAGAGATATCGCTTTTATATGTCTGACACGCTGTCGATTACGTAAAAACTTTAGGAAGAAAATATACTCGTAGAATAATTTATTCCTACATATGCCACTCATAAAGTAATATCAAAATTGCAAATTTCTTTTTATTTTATATGATATCCAGTAGACTTCACTGTAAGTACTTACACTTTACTATATTTATTTTGTTGCTCTATTAACTATAGTATTATATCATTACAACATATTCAAACCTTTGTTTAATCTTCAAAAAATTGCCAAATTATATAATATTTAATGTAATCGATAATAAGATTGCAAAAATTCTGATTTCACCAAAATTCACGCCTGGGGATTATTCAACAAACATTTGCATATTGCATTCGACGGTAATTTTTGTTCCGTGAAGATGATCGCCATCTTTGTCCTTGACACAATGCTTCACATTATTTATGTAAAGTTCGTCCGGCCTCGCAACTTCGCCTCTAGCGGACGCGGAGGACACCAAGAGGTTTAGTCGGTAAGTTTACCCCACTACCATCTAGGGGCGGGAGTCCGACATAAATAAATAAATAAAAAATAAAATAAAATAAAATAAATAAATAAATACCCACCGGTCTGTCCCCAGGCCGATAGGTATCCATGATGGATTCCTCTTATAAAAAAAAAAGGTTTCGCCCGGATTCAAACAAGCGACTGTTGTGTGCAGTTGAGCCTCCGGTCCTCTATGTATTTACTTTAAATTTCGTAATGGAAAAAAAAACCATTAAATTAAACCTTCTATTGTTTTCAATTTGTAACTGCCATTTTTACGCCTATAGGTGTACATGTCAAAAACACATGTGCATTTGCGCAATAGGCCTTGTCGCTTATGAAAATTGTCAAGAATAAAACTTTTACATAGGAGGCTCTAATAACTTCTAATATTTATTTTACATTGCACCTATTATTAGATTCAAGGTTTAACGGGCCGTGCGATAGCAATTTTAATTTTAGAATTTATCTATTCTATTCTTTCTTAGCTGTAATTGGGACACATAAATGGTTTGAAAATAAATGGTACCTAAACTTCAACAAAATGCGGTAGTGATCATGGACTATGTACATCATTCAATGCGCATTAATGTAATGAAACCTCCACTGCCGCCTGAAGAAAAGCAGATACGAAAGCGGTTTCTAAATAAGAATATCTCCTATAGTCAATATTATATTAAATCTGAATTACGGAACTGAACATTATCAATACTAATAATAAATCTGTTAAGGTCGGTCACGGAGTAATTTACTTTGTTTTCAGAGATATCGTGTTTATAGGCTCTATACATGATACTGAAAGTAAATTGACGATTTTTAGATTTTTTTTCTGTATGTATGTATGTATGTATGTATGTATGTATGTATGTATGTATGTATGTATGTATGTTCCTCCATAACTCTTAAACGAATTAACTGATTTTCATAAAACTTGGCAGGTAAACATTTTGACGTACAGGACACGGGATAGGCTACTTTTTCTTTTTCAACGCGGACGAAGACGCGGGCGCCAGCTAGTTAAAAATAAGTTTAAAAAATATGCAGTCAATATGGAGCTCACAAAAAAATATATAAGGTCTTAAGGCCTTTTTTTGAGGAGAGGAAATTACAATTTACGGATTATCCCTCGCCGACCGCACTCGTAGGTTTTATGTGGGACTCCCTGGCGGGCCTAATAACGCTGGACTACCCACTAAAACCCGTCCATGTTCCACCATCGGCGGAAAATATGAAACCCGGGATCACAGCAAGAAGAAGTCTGAAGGCCTCCAGCTTACCGTTGCTATCTTAATGCATTTAAACTTCTGTAGACTGATCTTCTGTGACAACAATGCAACATTTGGATCATATAAATACTATTTGTATTTATTATTTGATCCAAATGTTGCAAAGTCCTGAATATTTGCTTCCATAATTCATAGCTTCGTGACGGCAACTATATATTCACGCCACTTCATTTGTAGAGTGACTCGCCAGTTTAGGAGTATTTTTCCTTGAATTTTTAAACCATTCTCGAGCGATATCTCGATCATCTTTTAATGTGTTCGAGTGAAATCCCTCAAAATTTAATCTCCACAATTGTTCGCCGACACTTACACCGAGTGTGAATTCTCACAACATATCGCTCGACGTTATACTTTAGTGTGTGCAAGGCTTTAATCTATCATAACATAGGTAATGATTAATCACCAAAAACCAATTTAATTGTTACGTGAAGTACTAAAAAAACAATAAATTTTTCAGTAATGTTCGAAGCGGTCAGTGTATTCGTCTATATCGCGTATTGATATCTAATAAAGATAAAGAACTCGCTTGTGAAGGCAACGTGTTATGCTATTATAAAACTTGTCATAATCCTGTATTAATCGTTATCTGTAATACGGTTTCATGGTCAAGTAATAATTTCGTCATAGTATGTTATAATAAGTAGATTTTCCAAATATGTAACAGATTATAATACGTGTATATTAGGATGCTTACAAATGTATTTATATATCAAATTCAGCAATGATTATTATGATGGTAAACGACTATCGTCACCTATTAACAATAGCAACGCCATAGGGGCAGCAATCTACCATCAAGTAGTCAGTCTGCCCACCCTTAAACACCAAAAATATTAACATCAATATACGTCAGTGTTTGTCCTTATAGCTGTATTTTTAAATGATAAAAGTGAATAGGCAAGTTGAAGGTCTATTTGAAACAATTAACGCTAAATAGGAATTCAGGGGCCCTAGCCAAGAGCAAACGCAGTGCTTCCTACAGTCGTAGACGCTACGCTCAGGCTACGCTACGGTGGGAGAAAAGCTTTGTGATTGGTCAGAATTTTATGTGGGCATTACAACAACCAATCACCGGGCTTTATTTCTTTCGTTTCGTAAGTACGCAAAGGGAGCGTTTACATTGGTATGCTCTTGGCTAGGGCCCCAGGTATTCCTATTTAGCGATGACGCTGACCCTCGTGGGATAAATAACAGGAACTGGTAAGTATATAGAAATGTATGTTCTGGCATTCCTTACTTACTGAAACATAACAGCACATGTGTTATCTTTTGTAAATTTTTGCAGTTTTGATTTTCATTGATAATTTCACCAATAAATTAAGAAGCTGTCATCAGTCTAAAGTAATTTAGCAGTCTAACACACCTGGTCGTCTAGTATGGTGGCATAACTGTGAAGAAAAAGAATGTGTCTGTTTGTACGTCTTCTGACTACATTATAAATTTTCTAGTATATATTCGAAATCCTGCAAATCCTCTGTTTCATAGCAAAAATGCCTACCTACTTTAAAAAATACTCTCTTACATAAAAAAACTTTAAATGTAAAAACTTTAAATAACAATTTATTTTGTCCCCCTAACAGTGTACACCAGGCCTTATATTAAATTTGACGTTAACAGGTACTAATAGATCAATATTGACTTTTGACGGTGACTGTACTCCGTTTTGTTTTGGTCTCGCATTTAGAAAGGTTCAGTTACTTATCAAGTTCAACGTTTATTCTGTGGTCACGTGACCTTGGATAAGCAATTTTTGTATGTAAGAACGCGTAATAAGCAAATTGCCTGACGTTATTATCTGTTTCTTAACAAATAGGTTTAAAATAATAACTTTAGTTCGGAATACACTATACCTACCTCCGTCTCTAATATTTCGTTGCAAATAGGCAATGGATCATTAGACTAGAATGTAGAATCGACCAAACTTTGGCATTTGCACAAAATGTAGAACTATATATAATACCTAGGCTACACGCTTCCGGCTTACCCGAGCTCAAAATAAAAACTATCCTATTTTTGACACGTAATTTTTTTATATATTTTTTTTATATTATGGTGGTCAGAGCGTACAATAAACTACCTAATAATATAAAAATACTAGATGGTGCCCGCGACTTCGTCCGCGTTCTCTATTGGCTATAGTCTTCCTCTATAAATGGACTATTTGAATTGAAAAGAATTTTTCAATTCAAACCAGTAGTTCCTAAGATTAGCTCGTACAACTAAACAAAGAAACAAACTCTATAGCTTTATATATTAGTACAGATTAATTACCATAATATTTATATTAAATTTACAAGAACTTTATTAAGATCTTTCAGTTATGTGCTTATACAAATAAACGTGCTAAATAAATGTGCTTAAGACAATTTTATCCTTGTTTATTTACATGGTCGAAAGCGTACAATTTTCAAAAGTAAACTATCAATACCAACTCTTCGCATCTTGGACATGCGTCACACAAAAGACATCAACGCGTTTATATTCGTCTAACATTTTGTACTTCATCATAAACAATTATTATTATTTATTTTCATTACTACACTGTCGATTTATTCGAGCGTAATAATTGAGCTTGATTTCAAATTACTTTATAATTGCTAAGCATATTATGAACTAGCATTGTAAGTCATTCCCAGTAAATACTGTTGAATATAAAATATAATCAGCAACACATGTATTTTGAAATTGAATTACACGATTTTTTTAATCTAAATAACTGTGAAAACGTGATGAAAAATTGAAAGTAAAGTGGAGTTGTGTAGAAAATAATAATTAGGTTTTCAAAATGAAAACCTTTTCCTTATTTAAGTTTTTATTTAAGTCTTTTATAAAATAATTAATAAACTATTTTTATTTACAATTAATATAACCTTAAAATTTTCTGTTCGTTTTTAAAATACTTCTCTTCACATAGTAAAAAACGCATCTAATAGTAGGTATATATTACATAACCCATTATATTACGAGTTCATTTAGTACGAATATTTAGTTTAAGTCCGTACTAATCCGTCCTAATATAAATGCGAGAAAGTTTGTATAGATGGATGTTTGTTACATTTTCACGCAAAAACTACTGAACCGCACCATGAAATTTTCAATACACGTTATCTACTGGGACACCAGAAAGGACATAGGGTACCTTTCATCGTTCAACGCGGACGAAGTCGCGGGCACCAGCTAGTTGTTTATAATTAAAACGTACCGACATTTATTGTGACCGTTTAAATTTTGAAGAAAGGAAGGCAATCTACAAGAAGTGTCGGCAAAATCGGCGATAATCAATGTCACACTGCACCCATTTTAGGGTAACCCGGCGAGTTCAAGGTCGGAGCGGCGGACCAGTCCGCGCATATCCGGTAACGTGCCACCACCCAATCGCCTTTCGAATGTGACGCACTAATTACAAACTGTACTTGACAAATTGGCTTTGTCCGATGGCTATTGCGACACAAACAAATCAATAGTACATCCTGACAAATAGTACAACTATAACATGTACACACACACACACACACACACAAAATCACGCATATGTGTTTATATATATGTATTCGCATATAATGTATAATATGTCTATATAATTTATAGATACATGTATGTATATTTTTATCATTTTTTAATTAGGTACTAGAACTTTTTTTGTACTTATAAACTTTAAGATGCCTAACCTTGTAATAGGCTAGGTATATGAAAATTTAATCTATTTTATGTATTTGTTAAATATAAAATGCTGTAAGGTTATCTATTAAATAAATAAATAAATAAATAACGTACATGCAATTAATCTATTTTGACGTTATAGGCAGAGAATAACTAATAGTACATCCTGACAAATATACAACTATAGCGTGCATTCAAATAGTCTATTTTGACTTTATAGTCAGATAATAACACATTGACATCATATCATGGGCGTAACGTACGTCCATGTATCATTATCACTTGACACTTTGACTGATTATATAGACTAAATATAAACTGTATTTGGCTAAATATTGGCTCAGTCTGATGGCTATTGCGACACAAACGAATCAATAGTACATCATGACAAATAGTCACCTATGGCTTACATGCCATAGGCGTAGCCATAGTCCATTTTTGTTAATCACTTTGACATCATATGTCACTCATTGATTATACCTATACACTAACCGGAAACAGTTTTTCCTGCAAATTATATACCTTCGTTATATACCTTCCTCGTTTATCGCTATTTTCATTAGTGAAAACAGTCTCAAAATCCGTAGGGTGGTTTAGAAGATGTTAGCCGAGAAACAGACGGAAATGGACCACGATTTTATTTTATAAAATGTATAGCTTACAAATTTTATACAATTATACAAAATAGTCTAACGAATACGAAATTCCTCAGAAACTTACAGCAGATTTTTGGGCACAATAGAAAGTCAGAGGTTTGTTTATATTTTTTAATTATTATAATTATTTATCTGTTTAGGTTAAGTAATTAGGTTAGCTCCTTAACATTAAACTGTGCACAATAATATAATGTACATAGATCTAACTAATCAACCTAAGCCACGTAAATTTTGTGTGAGTCCTATGTCTTGTACTTAGGAAATAACGAAGTCATGATGGGAAATTACTAAAAAAGAATTCATTTTTTCCACTTTTGTGTAATTTTCTTTTATTAAGCGGTGTTATTTAGTCCGTAATTTAAATATTACTTGCATTATGTCATAAAGTTACAGATACGTTGATATTTACTCTCTGGGTCATGCGGGCATGAATCTCGTGTCTCGTCTTCATTCAAAAGTTCAACATGTAAAAAACTGCGTAGTGCTTTCATTGCACTATGGACGCGAATGATTTTAGCAATGTGAATCACATAAAACATATACATTGAGTATATTTTATACATAAAAGATTATTGCTTATATTATAAATAAAAGGACACATATATTTATAGAATTAGATAAAATTATGTATTATACATAATATCTAATCTTTCTGTCTGTCTGTCTGTTCGCGATAAACTCAAAACTACTGCACCGATTTTCATGCTGTTTTCACCAATGGATAGAGTGGTTCTCGAGGAAGGTTTTATAACCTATCAATAATTACCTGTATTTCAATTGTATTTTCTTTTTTCAGGTTTACTGGTAAGATACAATTTTTTACTAAAATGTTCAACCCCTGAAACTCCTGTAAAGTAAAATCATACATCGTAATGGTGTCTGTGTCGTGGACACACGTCGTATGTTTTACATGAATAATTGTAAGTTGCGAGTAATATTAATGAGCGTATTAATGTATACTTAGCCAATTTGAATCTTAATATATAAATAAAAAGGCGGTGTGTGTACGTATGTGTGTTCACTATATAGACTCCAAAACCGCTGAACCAATTTTGATGAAACTCTCAGACGATCTTCAGATTAGTCCAGCAGGTAATCCTGTAAAGTTTGGTAGCGTTTGGACGCGGACGAAGTCGCGCGCATATACTAGTATACCATATAAACCAAAAAATTATTTTATCCTTTAGCTATCGAGTAATTTTTTGGTTGTAGTAGATAAATATGTAGCTTTAAATGAAAATTCTATTAAAAATCATAATATGCGAAAATTATAAATTTTAACACAAATATAAGAATAAAAAATGGATTTAATTTCCGCGTAGGCGCAGATCGTAATCGCGCAAGGACTATAATAATGTCGTTATAACGTGACACTACATTCTACGGAAGAGAAAAATGTTTGTAACTGGGTATATATTATTTTTTTATTAATCTGCGAATGACAAAAGACTAATCAATTCATATTCATATTTTAACCTTCATATTATTTATTTAATATGAAGGTAATAAGTATCAAACAATGAATGAAGAAGAAAGAGGGAAAGAGACTTGGACTATTGTTACTTGTTGTTGTTATTTAGATTTATATATTCATGGTCTAAGTTTCTTGTAACGGTTATATAATAGCGATTAACTAGCTGGCTGTCACCGGCTTTGCGCGGATTTTTTTCTGCAAATTATATATGGCAAATAAATTATAGGAGCTGAGGTAGCTCTTGTATGGAAGCTCTATAACTTACGAATTTAATTAATTCTTAATTTATTAATACATAATTACTTAATGCTTATGAGAATTTTTTTTGGGAAATGTCTAATAGGAAGTTTGAGTTTTATTTTTTAATAATTATCAAAATGTAGCACATACTAAGTTACTATATTACTTATTAGTAGTGTTGCAGTTAAGTTAATCTAATATAACCTAACAAACATAACAAAAGTTTTTGTTACTCTTTCACATATCAGAATAACGTACTGGCCAAAATTTTAAAACTACGGATTAATAAACAAAAAAAAGATCAAAGAAAAAAAAGAAATATTAACGATTAAATAAGTTGACAATTAAAAATAACCTAATGTCCCATGACGCCTATTTTTGATTGGGTCAAACCCGAAACTGGTTACTTAATTGATATTATGTAAGAATGTCATGTGAGTTTTAAAAAATACGTTATTTACCTATGTTTTGTTAATTGGTCTATATTTAAAAATAGGATTTTATTCGTATAAATTAACATAATATAAAAACATTTTTATTGACCAGTTTTGATAAGGCGGGGTATTTACCTGGCGGGAATGTTTTGACAAATAACAAACTATAACAAACGATTAGGACTGGTTTACGATTAAAATTATAGGTAAGATTTTGTTTTAGCGTGCAATTTGTTACCGTGCTCCCATTGGTTTGAGTACAACGCAACGCGATAAGTAGATCAACGGAAACTCTAATTGTATGTTATAAACAACTATAGCGCAATGTAAACAGAGAAAAAAAATGTATACAGAGTATAATTAAAGCGTGATTAGTCGCCGTAAATCTTGAAGCCTTTGCCTAATCTTTATTTAAAAAAAAAACAACAATATTCTAAATACAAACACGTGTCAAATTTAAAAATAGAATGAGATGTATAAGTTCAATTAGGAAATGTGTAATAAAATTATAACGCAATAGTCACTGTGAATCTTGATGCCTTTGCCTAGACTTTGTTTAAAAAAAACTAAATCATATTCTTATTACAAACACGTGTCAAATTTCAAAAATGGAATGAGATGTATAAGTTCAATTTGAAAATGTGTAATAAAAATATTGCGCGATTAGTCACTGTGAATCTTGATGTCTTTGCCTAGACTTTGTTTAAAAAAAAACTAAATCATATTCTTTATACAAACACCTGTCAAATTTCAAATATGGAATGTGATGTATAAGTTCAATTAGGAAATGTGTAATAAAAATATAACGCAATAGTCACTGTGAATCTTGATGCTTTTGCCTAGACTTTGTTTAAAAAAAACTAAATCATATTCTTAATACAAACACCTCTCAAACTTCAAAAATGGAATGAGATATATAAGTTCAATTAGGAAATGTGCAATAAAATTATAGCGCGATTAGTCACTGTAAATCTTGATGTCTGTCTAGATTTTGTTTAAAAAAACTAAACCATGTTCTACAAACACCTGTCAAATTTCAAATATGGAATGAGATGTATAAGTTCAATTAGAAAATGTGTAATAAAATTATAACGCAACAGTCACTGTGAATCTTGATGTCTTTGCCTAGACTTTGTTTAAAAAAAACTAAATCATGTTCGAAACACAAACACGTGTGAAATTTCAAAAATGGAACGAGCTGCTGAGTTTGATTTGTAAATGTTTGGAACGCGAGAGACGCGTGCGTCTCCTTTACTACGTTCGGTCAAATACGAAGGATTTTACATCCAACGGAGCGATGGCGGGTCGTTTTTTCCAGCTTCTAGGGGGGCAACAGCGAAAGTTCCACTATTCAACCACCTATAAAAACGGACAACGCCGTACACAAGTCATCCAGTACGTTTCCCGACTAACCACCGTACAAGAGGCATTATGAAAACGACGGTGAGTGGATTTCTTTAGTGAACCGCGTTTCGTGTGAAAAAAGAAAAAAATAGTGGAAAAGTGCGTAAAAAGTGATGACTTCAAAATAGTGAAATGTGACGCGTGTTCAGTGTTCGATGCAGTGTTTTCAAAATTCGAATATTTGTGCGATCCGATAAAACACTGTTTTGAAGTCAACGCTTTGTACCTAACCCACCAAATCGATATATACTTATAAAATCGTTTGTCTAGTCTAGAAATATTAAATTTTCAAAATACATATGAACCATCCGCAAAGAAAATATTTTTGAAAATTACAACTCCTTACAAAGCCGGGTTTCTTGATAATTATATAAGTGGTCCAATATTTTACATAATTAATTTAAATTTATGAAGTTATTTAAAAAAAAATTAAGAAATAAGGCTGTATTTTTTTATTAAGTATTTAAAAATATATAAACTTAATACTCTATAACGCTACATAAACTTTATATTTAAAAAAATATCATATTAATTTACAAGACAAAAATATTTTACATTAACATTAGATTAGAATACATTTTAATGTCAATATTAATATATAAAATAATAAATTTCATACTATAATAAGTAAACTCCTCAAAAGTAAACATTTAAAGAAAGCAATGTTATTTGTTCTTAAATAATAACAAATAATATTAATAATATCATCGCATTGCTACTAAAACAATAATAATGTTAACGGTCATCACATATTAACCTATTAGGTAACAATGTGCATTTTCACTCGATCAAGACGAACGGGTTTCATACTAGGAAGAGAGTCTAGGAAAAGATCCAAGTTACAAACTAGTCATGATTCCTATAAACCGCTAATTATGCAACACATATCGATACATACCAATAATATGTCAATTGAAACAATAAATAAATTAATTAATATAATTAATTGTCATACAGCCTAGTAAAGAGTGTTTTATGAGTTTTAGTAGAATCAGCAATAATCGAACTGTGAAATTATTAATTTCTGATTAAAATTATAAAAATAAATAAAAAATAAATAAAAAAACATATAAATTAATAAAAGCTTTAATGATACACACGAAAAAATTAATAAATTTAATAACGATGCTATAAACAATTTGTAATAAATTCTTTATTCTCAGATAATTTTCATTACTACACATCCCGTTTCACCATACAAGGACGCGGTTAAGTTTCAAACCAGAAATACGCGTACATAGGAATTCTAGAATCTGGTCTAGAACAGGAATTTTCTTTTATACTAAAGGCGCACGTACATAGACTATCAATTGCAGGTTAACAGCAATTGTAGCAACGTCACTAAGACATAATAAAATACTAAGCAAAAAGAAATCACTAAAATTTAAATAAAAAATACTAAAATAACAGACAATTTCACTAAAATGTTTCCACTGTGTACTAGTAAACTCATAATAAAAAAATAAATATTTAATAAATAAATCAAGACAATAATTTAGTAATTATTTATGTATTAAATTTGAAGGTAACTTACCTTTATAAATATTTAAATGAAAGGAAATTTCAAGGAAATTAAAATAACAACAAAAGAATTGAAGCCAAATGAAAAAAAGTCATTGTATTGACAATAGACAAGTAGTTTCTCGCGTTATAACTAAATTTAACAATTTATCTAAACTAAAAGAAGACATGTAACTAATTTTTAATTTGATGAAAAATGTAAAATTTCGAAGTATTATACGTATTTTAATAAATTACTCCCAAAATATAGACTATCAAATATCTATATATAAAAATTTCATGTCACGTTGTTAAAGTAAGTAAGCAACTCTTAAAGTACTAAACCGATTCTGATAAAACTTCGTTAAACTATGTGTAATTTGTTCCAACTTAAAAGATAGGATAGCGAGCGAAGCCGGGAGCGTGTAGCTAGTTTAATATAGATTATTCTATGAAGATTTCCTTTGGGTCTTTGATGTAAGTTTGATTGCCATATAATACTATACTCCATAAAGCATAAAAACCATTATTTCTCCAAATAATCAAATGAAGGTACTAAAATTCAGAGTAAAATTATCACAGATCAAACGCGCACTCTATTTCCCCCATTATAAATCACTTCTCATTGCCTTTAAGTGTGTAAAATTTGTTACAATATCTGATCGTTAACTACGAGGCTCGCAATTGCAACAGATCACCATAAGAAGCAATATAATATAGCCATTATCCCACGGCAACATGATCTTTGGCCTCTTTACACACAAAATTGTGTGTAACTGTGACAAACACACAGAAATTCACATAAGTAAACTATATGTAATGTAATACGAATATATAAAAATATTTATTAGGGATCCTTAATAAAAATAAATAATATGTAGTAAATTCATCGATACTATAGTATATACTAGATTTTTGGAAAATCAAAAATGACTATTATATAAATAGGTATATTTATGTGGTTATATAATTTATAATTTAAAATCTTTTTAAAATTTTATCTTCTATAACATACATAATACCTATACTTAATATTGTAAAAAGAGAAGATTTATATATTTGTAATGAATAAACTCAAAAACTACTGGGCCGATTTTAAAAATTATTTCCCAAGCTATTTAGCGAGTAACGTATAAGCTATTTATAAAGTTACGGGGACGAAGTCGCGTTCAACAGCTAGTATAAAATAAACTCGATGTCTGTCTTTGCCTATTTCTCTGCTAACTTCAAAACCAGCCAACGGATTTTGATATAGTTTCCACTTAAGGAAAATTAGTGACAAAATTTCCCTAATGCAAAGCCGTAACGAGTCGCCTAGTTTCATTATAAAAAGCAATAAGAAAAAATAGGTCACTAGCTTTTGTATCTCAAGAAAAAGTCTCAAATATTCAAATTTCGTTCCAAATTGATGGACAGATAAATTCACAATGTAATGTGACTTAACAAACGTGCACGACATAATATGTTTATGTTATTACAGGTTTTTATGGCTCTGATGTCACCTTACGGTTTCCCTTTCATACACCGCGATTTTCACTCTTCATTTTATTTATTGCACAATTTTCTTTTTTTACCAGCATTGTATGAATTTATTGTGTATACATTGTGTATAAAATTAAGAGATTAATTAAGTAAATAATCAAATATAATTAATTTAATACGGGTAATTGCTGCACAGCTATAATATTCTGCTTTGCATTGTAGACAAAAAATTGGATTACATCTTTATGTTGGACAGATCGACAAAGGTACACATTCTCAAAAAAAAAAAAGTTAATAAACGCAACTATCAATTTCTTACACTAGACCTAATTTTTTTAACGGTTTAAAGAAAGTATATGTACTTTTGGATAATGTATTTCCAGCTGATTTCTTAGACAAGAATGTTGCAAGTACTCAGACGGTATGTCTTCGGTTTCTATTAGGAGACATATTATGTATACATTTCTTGACTTCTAGACCGAAACTAATTGCTTGTAACACTAGTATCAGTGTTGCCCTATTAGGCACCTCAACTTGTTATTTTATTAAGCTATCATTCGTTAATTAAAACATTATTTCTTTATTTGAAAAATTTATTAACTTTTTTTAATGGCAAATAAATTATATTTGCACTTAGAATTTTTTTTTACTTTAATATACGTTACGTTGTACTCTATACGTTGTAAAATATATAGTTTTAATTACTGGAGCCTAATATGTTGAAAATAATATAATATGTTTATTTGGAAAAAACAATGGGATATGTTTGCATATGTTTCCTATTTTATATTACTTGGTATGTACAATTTTATGTACTACTAGCTGTTTCACGCAACTTCGTCCGCGTAACTTTATAAATATAGTATATGTTACTTGCTGATAATATAGCATCCCGACAGTGAAAGAATTTTTCAATGCAAAGAATATTCAATGCAAAGAAATAAACAAATCTTTCCTGTTTATAATATTAGCATAGATGCATGTTCCATATTTAATGTTACTTCGAGTGTTCGTAGTTATAATGAATTCTCATTCCTTAACTTATCAACGTGGTATTGAGAAACTACAACAAAGGAACTAACAGTGATCGTGGCCTGTGGGAGAATGGTGTAATGTCTGTAACACTTACATTATTCGAAAATTAGAATAAATTCTACATAGGGCCTCTTTCACCAACTACAAGTGAAGTGTTGATTAGTTACTTTTAGAAATAATTTTATGTTTTATTAAATTATGCACTCGGTTTACTGCATCCTTCGATAGGCGATTTTTTTTATTATTTTCTTTTTAATGCTTGGGACTTTTACCGTACAAATAAAGGTACGAGTATATCAGTACCATCATCCCCGGTGACCGGTGACTTTAAATGACGGTTAGCCTACTTGACAGATGGTGAAAGAGGCCAATAGTGTAACGAGTCTTAGAGTGAAAATTCCACACGAGAATTAGTTTGAAAAAATTCGCGATGTGTCTGCCATTTGGAGATTTTTGAAATATTTTGAAATACATATAAGTAAAGATAAAGATAATTGGAGTAAATATAAAAAAAATAAAAATGTAATCAAAACCAAACTCTGTTCAAAAAGTTGTGAATCGCTGATTATTTAAGCGATAATGAAGTCAGGTTTAATAAAATCTGAGTTAATTATATTATTTTTTTTGGTTATAAAGATCGATGGATTAATAAATTAATATATTACACAAGTTATGTAGTTCAATTGCCTTTTCTTACAACAGTTTTCACATGATTTGAAGCATAAGTTTCAAGGTGACGAGACTCTGTTTACCTACGAATGGTTGCATCACCTATTTCACATAGCCACTGTCCCCACAGCGTCCAACGGCCCGGTTTCAATATCTACTATATTATTTGCTTGTAATTTATGATCATTGGGAAATGTAACTGGGTCTTCCTTTTTCAAATTTACCTGTCAATTTTAACATGCACACAGAATTGACAATTTTATTTCAACTAATGTCGACTGTTACATAATCAATAGTTAAGATTCATTTGTCATGCGAGATGTTGATTGAGATTAATCGAAATATATCAAAATCAGTTTGCCTTTTTGAATTATAAAATTACTGAATAAATATAAAATTAATTAAAGGCCATAATTGCTTGTTAAAATTGATGCAAGATAAAGTTAACTGCCGGTTAACTGAGTGTAACTAAACCGCACATAACTGTTTAACGTGTTATTTCATTGAAAATACGAGTATGTAGGAAATCCTTTTTTTTCGGTAATGTGTTACGCAGTTGTAAACATGTTATGCAGATAAAAACAATTCGCAGTAACTATTACGAAAATGTTATAATCAAATAGTTCTAATCGAAGTTGTACTCGTATGTACTGCACATACACTCAAACTGATACTACATTCTAGTAATTTTTATTAAGTAATCAAACTTTTAGTAGAAAATAAAACTTTTTATAGAAAATTTAGGACTAAGTACTTGGCTCCATATAAATTTTATTAATAATCAAAAATCAAGTCAATTTGGCATTCGGTGGAATTAGGATTCAGTCTATTTAGCATTCAATCTATTTGGGACCCAGTTGTGTATATCCAAAAAATTTGAGATTAGGTTCTAATATTCTAAAGGCGTAATTCCAATACATCATATTGAAAATAACTTGGCGATTATAATGCTCGTTATAATATTTACTATATAATTAACTGAAATTATATATTGTTACAGATCTGTTTAGTTTTCCTGCTGGTAGCTGCAGCTGCTGCCAGCGAGAAGAAGACCACAGAGAAGAAAGCTGAGCCATTGGATAAGAAGTTGGACAAACGCGGACTCCTAAACCTCGGTTATGGATACGGCATCAGCGGACTAGACGTTGGATACATCGGCAGCGGTCATGGAATCGGAGGCGCATACAACGTCATTGACGATGGTGCTTTCGCTCACTCCGGCTACGGAATCAACGGAATCCATCTCGGCGAGCACACTGACGTCACAAAAACCATCACCCTAGTCAAGGGAGTCCCAGTCGCCGTGCCTGTCGACAGACCCGTACCTTACCCTGTTGAGAGGCACGTGCCTTACCCCGTCAAGGTCCCCGTGCCCCAACCCTACGAGGTCGTCAAACACGTGCCCGTTCACGTGAAGGAGTACGTCAAAGTTCCAGTTCATGTACCTGCCCCTTACCCTGTCGAGAAGAAAGTGCCTTACCCCGTACACGTACCAGTCGATAGGCCCTACCCCGTCAAGGTACTCGTGCCCCAGCCTTACCCAGTCGAGAAACACATCCCCTACCCAGTTAAGGTGCCAGTACCTCAACCCTACCCCGTGGAGAAACATGTGCCATACCCAGTTGAAGTTAAAGTGCCCGTACCCCAGCCATACCCAGTAGTGAAACATGTCGGATACCCAGTCAAAGTGCCCGTTGACAGGCCCTACCCAGTCCATGTACCTGCTCCTTACCCAGTTGAGAAACCAGTGCCCGTAGCTGTCCCAGTTGAGAAACCCGTAGCGTACCCCGTGCACGTGCCCGTTGACAGGCCGTACCCCGTACATGTTGAAAAGCCAGTTGCCGTGCCAGTAAAGGTACCCGTGCCAGAACCGTACCCGGTATACAAGCACGTACCTTACCCCGTAGAAAAGCCTGTAGCGTACCCCGTTCACGTGCCAGTCGACAGACCTTACCCCGTTCAAGTTGAGAAGCACGTTCCCATTACTGTCGAGAGGCCTTTCCCCGTACCTGTCAAGGTTCCAGTCCTTGTCAACGAGCACGATTCCTATAGCCACCTCAGCCTCGGAGGCTCCTATTACAACCACTAGAGTATTTTAGTTTAATATCATTATAAAGTGTTCATCAGGCAAGTTCCAGCTTTATTTATATGTCGGCAACCATTCACGCCACGGCCGGGACACCAGCAAAGAAACCATCCATTTTTGTATATTTATATTCTCATGTCATGTACGGAGTATGTGTATGGACGTACGAGTACTTAGTGATGTAAAAGGTTACCATTCCGCGTAGGTTAAGTTTTTTGTAAAAAATTAGAAAAAGAAGGAAAACAATTAAAAAAAACATACATATTTTTGCTTGTTTTATTTTCGTCTGTAGGAAATGGGCTTCGTAAGGTCAAGAAACTTCTATAGATAGAGAAAGATGTGTGACCAAAACGGTCACAATAGTTGACCTTCACGGTTAGATGTTACGGCGGACAGTTTGTTGTATAACAGAATATTTTTATCTGCGCGAATGTAATCATTAAACAATCAAACCACAAAAACTGAGAACTTAATAGGAAGTTGAATAATTAAATTTAATAGCTTATTCATTTTCCGTAATTATAATTATGAATTAAGAGTACATTAAAAATATTGTAAGTACTCAAAAATTTTAAAAAACTTAGACGTGGATTTCGATACTTACTAGTAAGTAAGTCTTAAAATCATGATATTGTGTTAAATTGAAGTTAAAAACTAAACTTGAAAATAATAATAAAAATAAAATGAAAATTTCAATTCCGTGCGAAGCCCGGGACGGGTCGCTAGTTATTACTCATAAAACTGAAAGTTTAATATAATAATAAAATTTCTAAAGTTTAATAATTATTTAATGTTACTATAAATTTAGGTTCAAATTTACAGTGGTCTTGTCAGTGCGGTTTGAAATTATGTTTACGTAAGCTGCTGGTTAAGGTTAAGTATATAGTAAAAATGGAGCGACCTCATCTGCGGCAGTTTATCGTAACCTTGCTATCATAATCACTTTAAATATTCCTTTACTTAATAGTTACTTATTGTACAATTATTACTGAGTTCTATCTATCTTTGTAATATATCCGAAGATTTTTCGACTTCCATTGATTAAGATTTTACATCCACTATTATATTTTCGTTGGAAAATAGTTCAATTTTATGTATGTAGAGCATGGCAGGTAATAAAGCTGATCCACTTGATGGTAGGTGGCTACCGTCGCCTAATAACCGAATTAACATATGTTATGTAAATACGCCGAAGATCTTTAAAAGATAAGGGAATATGAGGGGATAGAGAAACATCACTGACATTCATTTAACGGTGATTATGGAGGTGGTTACTGCGGGTTGCCCAGCCACTACAAATACAATTTCTTTAACAAAATTTCATCCTCCTTACATAAAACGTCAGTCTGTCTGTCTGTTCGCGATAAACTCAAAAACTACTGCACCGATTTTCATGCTGTTTTCACCAATAGATAGGGTGGTTCTCGAGGTAGGTTTTAGTATATAATTTACAAAGTTACGCGGGCGAAATCGCGGGCAGCAGCTAGTTATATAATAAAATAATTTCGGAAATAACACGTTCCTACTTTACAGTGCATTTTGCCATCTAATGAAGTGTCACGCTCAGTCAAGTCCAACAAGATAATGAGCAAGTTCTATGAAATCACGTTTAATTGCTTTATAGGTATTAAGTAGATAATATATAATTACACAAGCAGTAGGGACACGACACTTTCTAACAAACACACTTTATTACGAACACATTGCAAGCATTTCGTAAAAAATCAATAAAATCTTTTAACCTAGACAAACAGCATTGCTAGAATTACACCATATTATAAGATTAGTATTATAAGATTACTGAATCGACTCTCATAGCAACGGCTAACTTCCACTTTAAATGTGACAGCGGTTCTCGTTGGCGAGTTAGTTCTCCTCGCTTTCGGCAGATGGCGCCGTAAAAAAGGGCGATTTTCTCGCGATTGAGATTATATTATTACGCGATTGCATATTGTGTAAAAATCTCAAGTCAATCCGTCGGCTAGTTTTCGAGTTATACACAAACCAACACAACGTTTTTATATATATAGATAGATGTAAGTTTATAAGTAGAATGAAAATTTTTACTTCCTTTATTTTTTTATAGCACTATTTTATTTTTCTGTTAATTTTTACTTGTTGCCTATACGCCATTACCAGTCACATTGATTTCTATTTTTCTATGTAAACTTTTTTTCTGCATTGCTGCTACCATAAAAGGTAACTTGATATTTAATTCCCTTTTACAAACTGAACGTTGATACGGAAAAGTATTACAATTTATTAGATCTAGATCAAATCTTGTTTTAACTTTTTATTGGAATAATGCATCTAACGGAAACATCTACGGTTTCTTAAACCTATAGTTACTCATTCTTTTTTCTAGAGAAAAATAGAATTATCTATTTAATATTTATTCAGCTATTATCTATTTATTTTTTCAAAGAGAAAAATAGAACTATCTATTATTTATTCAGCTATTATTTATTTATTTTTTTGAAAGTGAAAAATAGAATTATCTATAATAATATTTATTCATCTATTATCTATTTATTTTTTCATCGAGAAAATCGAAAAGAGAAGAGAGAAATCGCCGGAAAAAGCAGGTTATCATTTTAAAAGTGGTTAGGATAAAAGAAACTAGGCTCACAGTAAGTTAAGTAAGTATTACCTAAAGTCCTAAAATGCATTCGCTAACAAGCCTTTTCTTTAGTACATGGTTGCTATATAGACAAAGCGTACATTGTCCTATTGTTGCATGCAACCGCTCACACGCGGATCAGCCTTGCCGTATACACTTGAGGACAAAATAACCCCAAAAAAATATAGACAATAGAAATCGTGTGAATTAAATTTATATTATTAAAAATAGAGATAAAGATAAAATGTAATTAAATAAAAACTTAATGTTTCAAACTAACCAAGAAAAACTTTCTTGGTTAGTTTTTTTTCCATTTTTTTTAAATATTATCACTATTTAAGATAACATTCTTTTCTTCTTCTTTTATATTAATTTTAATTGTAATATGATTCAAAGGAATACAGAATCTTTACTATTTCGCGAGGTTCAATTCAAATTCAAGTTGCTGTTACTTAGAAAAGGATGAAATTGATAACTGTCACAAAATGTTGTTCGATTACTTTAACTAACAAGTTAAAGTTTGTAAATAAATTATTTTGTATTAGTATAACAAGTTTAATTAACGTGGTTGGATATTCATAATGTGAATTAAAATTTGTTTATTGCGTTTTTTTGTCCGCCATTGTAAAACGTTGCCATATTCTTGGGAAAAGTTTTAATATGCTCTTTTCTTGTTACGAAATACGAGGTGAAGCGACTTATGTCTCCATATGCCACTTCAATGTAACTTATTACGTTTTAAATTTTTGAGGATTTTAATAACAAGACACATAATTGTGACACATAAGCTTTCGATCTAGTGATGACAATCTCAAATTTCCTTTTCGACACAAGTCAACTATGGAAATGATTTTTGGCATGTAAGGAATATTGTGAGTTTCGTACTCTGTTCCTATATTATTATTTTCTACAATAAAACCTTGCGTGGGTTGAATAACTATTATATATTTAGTTAGCGGTAAAATACCTTAAAACTATTTACAAAGTTTAGAATTGTGAACTTGAATTGTAAGTTAAATTAATTATTAAATTGAATACAATACTAATAAATTTTACGTTTTCGTTATTTTTTCATATATTTTATTTACTTTATGTGCTGTATTACTAACAAATAAATATTAGACATTTCACGTTGGTCTTCCTATAAGCTGTGGTAGGTTCAGCCAGACGGACTGCCCAGTAAATAAATGATAATATTACTCATAGATAATAAAACAAGTGGATATGTTTTTAAAAAAGAGTAATATTTAAAAAATGTTTCAATCAATATATGAATTTATTAAGTTTTTATTCTATGAAAAAAAGAGATAGTCATTAGTCACGACCAACGCCATCTATGCAGCGATATATAAGTTATATAAATTTTTATTGCATTAGACTCGCTTGAAACAACAGGCCACATAGAAAGTACGAATGTATGATGTTAATAGTTGGTAGTTCGTGCATTCAACGAGAGAGGGCCGAATTTTATTAAAACAAATGACCAACAAATGTTTAAATGAGAAAATATAACAGGGCAGAGGGAGTTATTTTCGCATTGATATTATTAGTAATATTATATGTGTAAGTAAAGAACGTAAAGTTTATGTGTGTACGCACTGTGAACTTTATTTTAAGCTTTTTAACATAAGCTCAAGTTGTTAGCCCTATGGTAAATAATGTATTCTTATTACTTACTATAACAGTTAGAGCCTCTTTCACCAACTACAAGTAAGGTGTTGATTAGTTACTTTAAGAAATCATTTTCTGTTTTATTGAATTATGGACTCGGCTTACTGCATCATTCGATAGCCGATTTTTTTTTATTATTTTCTATATAATGTTTGGAACTTTTACTGTACAAGCAAAGGTCCATTATTCCCGGTTATCGGTGACTTTAAATGGCAGATAGCCTGACTTTAAATGACACCTCTTTCAGTTGGTGAAAGAGGCGCTTACAAAGTTAAATTTAATTATAACGAGTTAAACTTAATTCCAATGAACTTTATTTATTCAAAAAAATTACTTTTTAAAATTAGCTGGATTTGAAAAGATTTCGGCTGGGTTGGGCTGCGTTCGAGTAGCTACGTTATAATATCCTCGTCACCTCTGCTGCAATATCTGAAGACCAAGGTCTATAATCTGTGCGTCCTGCCATTAATGACGGATGGTGCCGAAATGTGACCTCTCACGGGTCCATAAGTTCAAAGTCGTTCAGCGAACTATTGAGCGAGCTGTGCTCGGAATTTCTTACGTGAATAGGATCAAAAATTCTGAAATTCGTCAAAGAATCAAAGTTGTCGACATAGCCGTGAGAATAAGCAAGCTGAAGAGGCAATGAACCGCGGCCACAATTGTGACGAGTTCTCTGTAATGGAGGCCAAGAGTTGGAAAACGTCCCTTACAGAAGGCCACCGTGAAATAAAAGCCCTTGTGTTGTTGTGTTTCGGTGACTGAGTACATACATGTCAGAGCCTATTTCCTTATCCCTTCTTTTATTCTTAAACCTAACCTATTGTAGTCGACAGCGCACTTGTAGCACCTGTGGCGTTGCTTGTGTCATAGGCGACGGCAGCCACCTACCATCAAGTGGACCATCAGCCTATTTGCCGACCCTAATATAAAGAAAGGTAGATAATTTTTCATGGATTTTTTATATATATCATCTTCAATAATAATAATAAATCTGAGGGGTTGGTCATGGAGTAAGTTACTTTGTTTTCAGAGATATCGTGTTTATAGGCTCTATACATGATACTGAAACTAAATTGACCATTTTTACAATTTTTTTCTGTATGTCCTCCATAACTCTTAAACCAATTAACTGTTTTTCATGAAACTTGGTAGATAAACATTTAGACGTACAGAACACAGGATAGGCTACTTTTTTCTTTTTCAACGCGGACGAACTCGCGGCAGCTAGTATTATAATAAAACCTAATTAAGTTTCTTCCTGGGCAAAGCCGGGAGCGGGTCACTATAATATACAAATCAATCGCCGTGCATTAGTCTCGCAAAAACTCGAGAATGTCTAGACCGTCTTTAATTAGGTTTTTACTTATGGAAAGAGGTATAAACGAGGAAGGTTTGTATATACATATATAAAAATTAAACCTCGGCCGAAACCGGGAGCGGGTCCCTAGTAATCTAATATTGTTAGAGTCTATCGTGATCTATCTAATCAAAATATTATTAGAATCTGAATATTTGCAAGGGTTGTGTAAGATCGCGGTAAATCCAAAAATTGGTTAGGCAAGGCTGCAATAATATTGTTTACGCGATGATATTTAACGTTGCTTAAAACATAATACTAGAAATGATATAAAATATTGATGGTCTATCCATACGTGCCATGTTAATAATCAATTTATGCCGCATATTCAAGTATAAAATTTTGAATTTTGAAATAAAATATATTTTTCAAGTGGACTAATACAATCGGATTTTGTTGTCATGTCATTTAAAGAAAATGTTTCTGTGGCGAATCAACAATTGTGGCAAAACAACAACAAGCCTTTATGTCAACACATTGGAGTTTAAAATGAATAGTAGAACTTGGTCGTTACTACCTTTTACCATTGACGCGCGAAGGCAGAGTCCGCCATGATTCTGTCAAAGGCGTTCTTTTTATGTGCCGCTTTGGTATTTGTGACGCAAATTCCATTGTATTATTTCGATGGTCAGGACAAACAGTTTCGTGCGTTTATATATAACGTGTATAGCGTGAAAATACAGGTACGTAAAACCACTGGGTAATTGAGACATGTAACAAATCCGCCATAAGTACGCATTAGTAGATATTGCGTGGTATTGTGGACAAGGTCAGCCATTTTGATTAATGCAATGAATGAAAGAAAGAAAGGAGGTTATGGATATACCTGTCCTTGAATATTTAATCTTTTTAATGGTACACTTTATGATTACTTACATCCGAGATTATAGCCTTCAATGCTTTTTGTAAATATATAAAGTACTTGTATAAAAATTGTATAAAAGTTGTATAAAAGTTAAAGATATGGATTATTACTTAGGTACTCGTTTTGTGTGGACAATATTCGAGCATCAAAATAATATGTTTTGGATCAATTTATTCTCAGGTGTGGTAGGTTCTTGGCGTGTTCAAATTTACTCTATTTATATAACTATTCATTAAACATTTACATGTATATGTAGATCAGCAAACAGAATGAAACTAGAAAAGCAGTTTCTCCGGGTAATATATGAGCAAGAAACCTATGTACTTAGTTTTTCTTTTAAAATAAATTTTAAAATAATAAGACAACATTGTGAACAAAAACATGATCTTGTCAGCAAAATATGTATGTAGTTTGCTACACTGAAACAGTAATTTATCATTAAAAAGGTTTAAAAGAAACATTTTACGAGGGTTTTAGAAAAAAAAAACCAAGGTGACGACGATCCTTAAAAATAATTCAGAAAGCAACTCAGGATACTAATATTTTTAACATCTAAACTACACTAACCTTCGTACACAATTTTCTTTTGACAAATAATTTAAATTTGGGTAAGTATATATAGTTGCTGTTCATCGTTTGGTAACTTTGTAGTACTGTTTACATTGATTTTAAAAATAATTACTTATTTTATGAAGCCTGGAACTAGGAACTACAAGTAAGTACATATCTTTGATTCATCATCATATTCATCATCAGCCAGTGTCTCTTCACTCTCTCCCAAGGCTCACCAACACACACGAGTTAATGGACTACTCGCCCAAGGTGAGCGAATTGCCTATTATTTTTATAGACAACTCGCCCAGTAGCATGATGTACAGTTGTACAGTCAGTTACATAAAGGTATTAAACGAATTTTGAAACTAGAATATTCTTATTTCTTACATCAGGTCGGCTCTCTGCCCTTTTCATCCAGCCGTTTCCCGTGATGCCCTTTAGATCGTAATGTCCACATATCTTTAATTCTTTAAGTTTAAATTGTGGAAGTTTATTTGATTATTTGATTTTACTGCTCCCATAGTGTTTGCTTTTCACGAGTACTTCGTCAGAAGAGTAAGATCATAGTTCCATTTTCGGGCTATAACGTTGTAGAAAGGCAAAAAGGTATGCGTTCATAAAATAAGCATGGTACCTTTAATTGTAGAACCTTTATGTAAATATTGCTACCAAATTCATTACGAGCGCTACAATTAATCTAACATCTAAACTGGGTACAGTTGGTTGCACAATTTAATTTTTAGACATCCCTTTCACAATTCGCCACGGGAAATATGTTGCAATTCAAATAAATGGAGTGGATTTTTATTTTTAAATATATTTGAAATGGATTTTCGAACGATGGCGCACTAAAACAACTTCAACATTCTCCTAGTCACGTGACCACCGTGACTTTATTGATATATCTATAAGTATTCACAAGATAATTAATTCTTCTATGGGTCAATGTATACGGTTTTATAATAAACTACCTGAGATAATAAGAGCCTTATCAATCAATACTAATAATAAATCGGTAAGTGTAGGTATTGTATATATGTAGGTTCCTCCATAACTCTTAAACGAATTAACTAATTTTCATGAAACTTGGTAGATAAACATTTAGACGTACAGGACACAGGATAGGCTACTTTTTTCTTTTTCAACGCGGACGAAGTCGCGGGCGCCAGGTAGTCTATAAATAAATTTCAAAGTGTAATTAAAACCAAACTCCTCTCGGAAGGCTATTATGAAATCATTGATTATTTAAGCAACAATGAAGCCTGGATTTAAGCGATTCGGAGCTCATACTATGTATTGTATAATATATAAACTTTGATTTTGTTTATAATTAAGTGTAATTGTTGTAATTTTATATTTTAAAGACGACAAGAAGAATGGTATCCTGAGTTTCTTTCAAGGTTTCTTCTCAGGAATCCCGTCTCGATTTGGTTTTTTTCCGAAACCCTGGTAAATTTAAATTTATAATGATGAACATAAGAGTTTCTTGGAGAAACCGAATTGATAAATAAAAATTTTGATTGTGATTTGATACTACTTAAATATCACTAAATCCAAACACATACCATTAATGGTTTAACTGTAAAACGAAAAAAAAGTGCCTATTTAATAGCTTTTAAATAATTTAAACTTATATGGACATTAACAGCTGATATTGGCTAATTTATATAAATTAATTGAATTAATTTAAATAAATGCTAAAACACATTACTTAGCTACTCATCCGTTCGAGATTTGAAACGTGAAAGGTGTTCGCTACATGTTATAGAAATAGATAAAAAAAACATTCACCTGACATATTTGCTTCTCGTGGTGCATTGTGTAATGTAGAGTGTATAATTTATAGACTAAGCGAGCACACCGATTTTATTGTATATGTAACATTTCAAATTATATGTAACGTTTTCTAAAATAACTTACCATTAAATTTAATTATATTTTTTACGAGTCTCACAGAGCACTATATACTGTTTTGTTTTACAGTGCCTTGATCATTATTCTAAAAAAAAAATACACATTTTATAATTTTATAATATACATCTAATCTAGATTTATTTATTTAAATTTTATCGAACCTTGGGGAATATTTTGTTGTGTATAATTATGCTGTTAAATGTATATATAAATAGAAATGATCGCTAAATGTGTTGTTTAACGTGAAACTCGAGAACGGCTCGATCAATTCGGCAATTTTTTTAAAATATTCGTTGAAATTCGAGGAAGGTTCTTGTGAAGAGAAAAATCGGAAGAGGTTATAATTATTAATTTTATAAATAATTACTAGATCAGATTAATAACATATATAAGTTATTGGAAGAGCACAGTAAAAAGTGGATTTTCGTCTATAAAATTATTCATATTATTAATAACCAAGAAGATATTACGCAAAGGTCAAGGGTAGAATATGAAATGATTTTAAATTATTCGATCAATAAAGAAAACAATATTTGTTTTCTTCAAATTCACTATTATAAATTATTCGATGATACGTATTTACGTAATATGCAGTGAATTGTCCAAACAAATAACTTCCTAATTACAAATCTAAAGACAATTAGCGTAGTTTCATAATCGCACAATGATTCCGACTCGCGTTATAATCTAACGGATTGCGTCCACTTGTTTACCAATTGACGTGGTACTATTCAAAAGCGGTAGCGTTTTGAAATCTCGTTTTGAAGCATTTGATTTTTTTTAATTTTTTTCAACCGACTTCCAAAAAAGGGGGAGGTTCTCAATTCGACTGTATTTTTTTTTTTTACGTTTTTTACCTCAGAACTTTCAACTGGGTGAAAGATTTTGATGATTCTTTTTTATTTGAGAGCTGGTTCTTCCCGTGTGGTCCCATTTCAATTTGGTCTAGTTCTGACAATGGCATTCATGAGAAAACGGTTTGAAGTCGGTTTTTTTTTGTTAAAAGGAGTTATTTATAATCTAGTTGTTAGTGTTTTATTAGGTTTTTTTTACGCTTTTCGGGTAAAGGGCTCCACCATCTTTTTCCACGATTCTAATACTGTATCTATCTAATTCTGTAGTCATCGAGTCTTTCCCAGTGTACATAGTGATTTACCGAACAAAACATAGGATGGGATTTAGATGAAATTTGAGACACAGATATAATTTATTACCTGGATTAACATATACTTTTTATCTTGAAAAAAAAAAAAGTTAAATTCCCGAGGGATTAAAAAAAACAAACTACATCACGTACGAATTCGCGAGCTCAGCTGGTTATTAATATTTTCATTTGACATACTCATACACATCATCTCACAATCATAAAACGTTATCACTTTTAAATTGAACCTCAAAAATATTTCTTATGTTTTCTGTCCGTCTTGCTCCACATACGCATAAGACGTGTTGGTGACATTGCAGATTGATATTTCAACACTTTGCATGCATTTCTATTGCAAACCGCAGCCTTCGGAGAAGATGACGGACTGTTATGAAATATTGTAAGCATTATTATAATAATGTTTGAACATAACGAATTATTTATTTTTAGTAAATAGAGACACAATGGCTGGGGATTTTTACAGCTAAAATAGAATAATTTTAGAGTGCAGGCTCAACCGACATTCGAAACAGAATTTGACGTATCGGAAGCCAAACATTCTTTATAATGATCATTAATTTGAATTGTTGACAAATTAAAGAATTCTAACAATATAATCATCTGTTACTATATATTGAAAGTGCAATACATCTGGGTCCAGTGTGCAAGCCAATAAGAGCTGAACGCATGATTCAATTTGATATATAAACTCCAACAAATAAATTTTAAAATAAAAATAAAATAAAATCTAAACAAAATTGATTACAAAAAAAATAGAATACTATGTCAAATGTTAAAAAAATGTCAAAAGTAAAAAAATCGAAAATTAAAAAAAAATTAAAGTCAAAAATGTTAAAAATTATTCAAAAATAAAACCGAAGTTATCTAAGTTATACTCGCATGTACTGTGAAACTTCAAATAAAAATCTAAAAATAAAACAAAGCAACAAAAATGGCCTTGAGCAAGCATGACAATTGTCTTATAAAAATCGATTGGGCTAAGCGAGAGGTTTTGCGAAACAACACTTTAATGCCCCGTATTAAGATACACCTTGAAGCGACTTGTACATTAGCGACAAAAAACGCCGCGGTCCAAACGCCGGACTTATTGAACATTTCTTTGTGTAAATTGTATTTTATTTCAATTAAGCGACAGTCGGAAAAGTGACTAGTTTTTTTTATGTCGTTTTAATTTTAGATCTCCAAAGAAAATGTTAGATTAAACGGTAAAGTTTATTGCTAAAAATAACTTTTGTAGAAAACTACTAGCTTTTGCTAGTGACTTGAAAAAATATATATATGAGTAATAAAGTTTGAATAAATTTATTGCTCATATATTTATGTCAGGCGTTAAATTTTCATTTCGATGATCCCTCAGATTAGATGGTCAACACTTGAAACCCTAATAAATAAACAAACTCACTACTTAGTTAACATTTATAATATGACATTTTGCATTTTCTTATTCTTTTCGCTTGACTATAAAATTTACCGATCATCTTTCTCAAAAAATCAATAATGTTTCAAGAATATAACCACTTATTACATGTTACAAACATTTATCATGGAAATTTAGTATTCATTTCTTGCTTTATTACGAATTGTATAAGTTTTTTAAACATTTAAAAGCACCAGTGCCAAGACAAACATTACGAAAATATATTATTCTTATATCGTTTGAAATGATCGGAAATCTTGGCGCCTGCGACGCAGTTGTTAAATATGTTATATGTTACAAGGAGAGAACTTACAGAAATCATACGGAAATTGAGCGGGAAATTTTGCAATATATTTTTATTGAGCGATGACTGCACTAAGTCCATAATGAAAAATAAAATAAAAAATTGGGGGCTTTTCGAAGTTGGCTCTGGTTGGATCATTTTGGCGACTATCTTGCGACAGTAAACTCTAAATACGCTGGGGTTCGACAGATTTTATGCTCACCTATTTGTTATCCTTGAAAAAGTTCATAAAGAGTGAAATTAACAGGAGATGTAATAAAAATATCCATATAGAGACATACACATCGCTCGAGCAATCATCTTGAAATCCGGTCCAAATTGACATTTAAAAATCGAATTAATAATTGCATAAGTTTTATGAGCTTTAAAGCCATTTTATAGCCAAAACAAGTCTCTTCTATATTACCCACTTTGTTTATGTTAAGGTCGTCAGACAAGCTGACGGTAAGTGGCAACCATCCCCTATAATAGAAACATCTCTACATGTGTTGCTGCCGAACATATTAGGATTAAGGGGGAACGCGGGTACGAGTACAGCAGAATTTGAAAAATAGGTATTTGAAGAAACTATTGCCATCGCGCTGCGTCCGAACACACATAGTCCAAGCTGTCTATGTGTGTGTGTGTGTGAATAGTTTCTGTTTGTGTGCGTAGCGTAGGGGATAGGGTATTAGGAAGGAATAGGCTGAGCTCTGACATCCCTTATCTCATCGAAACATAACAGCACACATGCTGTTATTACAGGGTTGTCTTCTGTGAGGGGGTGGTTACTTCCGCTAGAAGGGATGCGCGACTTCGTCTGCGTTCAAAATGTTATATAGCCTAAAGAGCCTCCCTCGATAAATGGACGATCAAACACAAAAATAATTTTTCAATTCGAACCTGTGCTGTTGTGTTCCTGAGATTAACGCGTTCAACCAAAAAAACTCTTCAGCTTTATAATATTAATTTGTAAATTATGTACGAGTATGTACTAAAAGCTTCCTCGAGAACCACTCTATCCATTGGTGAAAACAGTATGAAAAGCGGTGCAGTAGTTTGTGAGTTTATCGCAAACAGACAGATAGATGCGGCGAAGAACTTTGTTTTATAATATGTAAGGATTAAGTATAATGTAATGATAACACTGAAAACCATTGAGATGTAATCTTGTGTTCGCGTCATAGTTTTAAATTATTATTAAAATATTAAAGTAATTACTATTAAAATAAGAATTTATGCTAAATTGTGTATTATTTCAGTAATATTTCAGTGCTAATTTATAAGGTCTGCAGGCAGGCTAACAATTAAAGTGATGGCAAGTGGCTACAGTCCCCCAAAAAAACACAAAGCATCGTCACTATAAAAGGCAAAATGGAGATTCAGAAGTAGAAAAAGTTGGAGAAAAGTTTTGTTTTTGTTCATTAGTTTTGTTATGTACCTATTAGCTGGCGCCTGCGACTTCGTCCGCGTTGAAAAAGAAAAAGTAGCCTATCCTGTGTCCTGTACGACTAAATGTTTATCTACCAAGTTTCATGAAAATCAGTTAATTCGTTTAAGAGTTATGGAGGAACATACATACAATACATACAGAAAAAAATTTCTAAAAATCGTCAATTTAGTTTCAGTATCATGTATAGAGCCTATAAACAGGATATCTCTGAAAACAAAGTAACTTACTCCATGACCAACCCTTACAGATTTATTTATTATTATTGATACTGAAATAGAATTATGATCTAATGATAATATTCTGACCGTTTGAGACTAGTCAAAGACCGACCTTACAATTCAGTTAAAAAAACGTCTCCAATGACAACCAAATCGACAAAAAATGTCTGCCTATATGTTTCATTAAATAAAAACCGACAAGATGAAGGTAACGCACACGCCAATTGAATTCTAACAATGAACAAGGATGTTGGAATTAACCTGATTAACGAAACTGAAACTCATCAATAACATCCTTAATTAAATTCGAATTAATTAATTATTTGATTTGATTATGCGAATGTTCTGCATTCCTCATAATTAATCATATGTGCATTAATATGCTTATGTCTATTTTTAAATAAATGAGATGAGAATTCTTAATTTATTGTAACTATAATCTACGAATGTAAAATTAGTTATAATAAAAATAAAAAAAAATTGTAAACATTAATTTTGATTTTTTTTCGGACTGTAGTCGTCAAATTGTAATTATTGTTATTAGTATTTATTTATATAAAAAAAAAACAATTAATTAGTATATATAAACAAAAATAAGAAAGAAAGTAAGAAATATATAATATTATTTGCTTAAAACGCGGTATGTTGTCTAGATAGTAATATTGTAAAAACGAAAGACTTGTTTGTTTGCATTGAAAAGCCTCCGAAACTATTGTACCGATTTGAAAAATTCTTTCACTGTTGGGAAGCTGATGTCAGCGAGTAACATAGGCTATCATCAATCAATACTAATAATAAATCTGTAAGGGTCGGTCATGGAGTAATTTACTTTGTTTTCGGAGATATCGTGTTTATAGGCTCTATACATGATACTGAAACTAAATTGACCATTTTTAGAATTTTTTTCTGTATGTATGTATGTTCCTCTATAACTCTTAAACGAATTAACTGATTTTCATGAAACTTGGTAGATAAACATTTAGACGTACAGGACACAGGATAGGCTACTTTTTTCTTTTTCAACGCGGACGAAGTCGCGGGCGCCAGCTAGTTTATAATAAGCTTGGTATAATTTATACCAAGCAAAATAAACCGCGCATTCAAAGTTGCGGTCACAGCTAGCATTTAATATTCTTTGTTAGTAGAAATTAATCACTAGTAGTAATTCTAAGTACCAACTACTTTTAGTTTATTGTTTCCACGTTCGAATTTAATTTAACATGTTACAGTATTAGGAAATGTGAAATGTAGCATGTTATTTATTTGATGATACCAAGTTGCTTTTACTGTTTGCCACGAGTCATGTAATATTAATTTATGAACGTGCAATCGCTTTTTGTAATTCAAAAGTAATAAAAATATTTTAGTGTTGCCATTGTTCTTACTACCTTTTTATTCAACGTATAAATTCTTAATATAACGTAAATTCTTCATTACAACACCGTAAAAAGTGCTCCACCATTTCATATACATATACATATATACACCAAATACATATTTTTGAATTAAAATTGTTAATCAATTTTACAAAAATATAATTTAAATGACTCCCCTACAAAAATAAGGTTTATTTATCTGTTGGGAATTTTTCATCGTTATTTTATTTACTTAAAGAGTAAGTATTTAAAAACATCATCAATTTATTTATATGAAAATAAAAGAGCATGTTTTTACCATGATCTATCAATATTCTTTTAAATATTATTTTTTATATATAATTTTATTTTTTATACTTTTTATCCCTAATTTAGTAAAATCAATCAAAGATGCATTAAAATTTTAAAATAGGATTAAAAAGTATTAATTATACGAAAAAGTATTATATATTATATAATTTTAATATTATATTTAAAAAGGTCCTTTATTTAATATTATCATTTATAAATGTTATGCCTTTTAAAAAATATATTAAAGTAATAGAATGAATAATATTCACAAGAATTAAAAAGAAATTCTGCAGCGCAAAAATTCAATAAAAAATATTATTTACTTATATTTTAATTATTCTAATGCAACATTTAGGTTTATCTTTTCAGGAACATGCATCTCGAAGTGCTTCTCTGAGATACACGAGAACCGGTCCATGCGAATTTCGATGCGACAAATATAGACCATTTCGGCTCTACGAACCCCTCGAAAGCGAAAGTATAACGTGGTCCTACACAGTACCGCCATATTTTTTTCTTCGCTCGACCGCTCTTACTGCGTATATATAGCGAAGCTGTAGAGCAACACGCATCATTCGTATTCAGGATCTCGCTGACTTCAGTGCAACCTACAAGTGCAGCATCATGAGGCTCATGGTGTGTTCCCATTCACATTTTCTACTCTAAGTGATAGTGCAAGTTTCAATACGTCAATTCCTGGAAGTGTCAGTGACAGTGAAGGAGATTATAGCACTTGAGGATTAATCCATAATTGTCCCACTTTATTAGTTTACGC
Source organism: Synanthedon formicaeformis (assembly GCA_945859745.1). Classification (NCBI taxonomy): domain Eukaryota; kingdom Metazoa; phylum Arthropoda; class Insecta; order Lepidoptera; family Sesiidae; genus Synanthedon; species Synanthedon formicaeformis. Next base: position 11,203,226 of record OX243962.1, on the reverse strand, counting down.
AATACGGAACCATTGCGTATGCGCTTTGTATGACGCAGTAACTTGGAAACGATGTTAACTCGACCGATCATTTCGAACAAGCTTTTTCTTGGAATCTTAATTAGAATAGACAATTTTCTATATAGAGTGCCAATGTTTGCGGTTGATCTAATTTAGTTTTGTATTTTGTTACAGCTCGTGGCCGCCAGTCTGGTGGCTCTCTTGGCGTTCGCTAACGCTGAAGAAGCCAAGAAAGCAGAAAAAGAAGTGGCAGTGACCGACAGGAAGGATCAAGGGTCTGACGACAAGAAGCACGAGAAAAGAGGGCTATTCGACGTGGGCTATGGCGGTGGAAATAGTGGATGGGATAGTGGTTACAGTGGATATGGAGGCGATTACGGAAGTCACGGAGAAGTGCACAAAACTATCACAGTTGTCAAAAATGTGCCAGTCCCATATCCAGTAGAGAAACACATTCCAATTCCAGTTGAGAAAAGAATCCCTGTACCCGTTAAGGTGCACGTACCCCAACCCTACCCTGTAGTTAAGCACGTCCCTTACCCAGTTAAGCAGATTGTTAAAGTGCCCGTACATGTCCCTCAACCTTACCCCGTAGAGAAGAAGGTACCTTACCCAGTTCATGTGCCCGTTGAAAGGCCAGTGCCCGTTAAAGTGTACGTACCTCAGCCCTACCCTGTAGAGAAACATGTGCATGTACCTGTTAAGGTCCCAGTTCCCGCTCCTTACCCAGTGGAGAAGAAGGTGCCCTATCCCGTAAAGGTTCCAGTACATGTACCTGCCCCTTACCCAGTCTATAAAGAAGTGCACGTCCCTGTTAAAGTCCCAGTAGACAGACCTTACCCCGTGCACATTCCCAAACCTGTGCCAGTGCCGGTGGAAAAACCAGTGCCTTACCCAGTAGAAAAACCAGTTCCGTACCCCGTAAAGGTCCCGGTCGATCGCCCCTACCCCGTTCACGTTGAGAAACCAGTACCGTACCCAGTGAAGGTACCAGTGCCAGCGCCCTACCCAGTTGAAAAACACATTCCCTACCCCGTCGAGAGGCCCGTGCCAATTCCAGTCAAAGTGCCAGTTGACAGGCCTTATCCCGTCCACATAGAAAAACATGTTCCAGTGCATATTGAGAAGCCCGTACCGTACCCAGTGAAGGTTGCGGTTCCAGTATACGTCGGTCATGGTCATGGTCACGAGTATGGACATCATGGTAGCTACTAGAGGCTGCAGGAAGCAGAAAACTGAATGTGATATAAATATAAGGATAGCACAGTAATTTCCGGCCGATGGCCCCGTAATACTACATCAGAGCGGATAGTGGTCGAAGGGCCAGATCCCTGGATATGTTATTACGAGACCAGTGGTCGAAGCGCACTGACATAATACTCTCTTTTAGTCTTTTTTTATTTGTTGTGATTTTATGTTTAAACCTAATCGGTGATTGTTACGAGTCTCGAGTTGATGTACCTGTTAATTTTAGTTACAAAAAAGTTATTTTCATTTTTTATTTCATTACCAGTATTTTTATACGAACTGATGACGTGTAATAAAACGTGGCAATGCCAAAACTTAATCGTTGTATTGTCTTTTACTCACACTATTGTTTTTTTTCTGTTGTAATCTGTATTTATTATATGGATCATGAACCGTGGGATATTTGCGAATGCGTAACATGACCTAGTTTAAAATCGCATCGGTTACGAGCGGCTTGCATCGCATTCCCACTTGTGGCGAAATATTGATACTTTTGCCGTTGACATTATGAGCGCCTTGGGCACATTGTTTTGCGTAATACACCAACCATTAAGGTAAATCCACCAGTACGTTCACAACACCCTTGGTGTTTATTGTCTTTATGATTACAGTAATTACATTGAGTCCATTTCATGGCCCATCTTTTGTTCTTTTACGACCACTAAAGGCGCTGTACATTGTAATTGGTCATAAAAAATTCGTAATGCTTATTTATAAGACAATGTTTACCAATCTGCAATAAAGTGATATTCAGTTGCTAGTAAACAAAGATCACTTCTTGATATAGCATACAATAGCCCGGAGGTTTGAGCGAATGAGGTTACATAAAGTAACAGAGATAAAACGTTGCAACAGCATACATTACAAAATCTAAAGAAATAAAAAACAAAAGCCACAACGATTCTTATGAAGTACTTCCACTTCCATAAGCACTACATTCAATGACAAGTATTACATATGGTTGCTGAAGTAAATGAAAAAGTTTTCCAAGATTTCCAGCAAATTACTGAGAACGATCGCACTATAGCTAAGAAAAAAAGGAATTAAAAATAAGTAGGTTTCAGATGGAAAAATTTTTTGGTGAATGGAAAGTCTCAAATAATTCTGGTTACTACAAAGCCCACAATACATATATATTATGTAATGAATTTAAATTACGAAATAAACAATCATAATATAGGTATGTTTTGATTTTGAAAGTAATTATTTTTAAACAATATTACATTATTTTCATAAAAAATTCTTTAGCTTATAACAGATTCACAATTACATTTACTGCTACAATATAGTTTTAACGTAGAAAAAATTTCAAATTTAAATAACAATTCTTAGCAAACCAAAATACTAATCCAGAAAGTTCTAAGTCCTGTAGTTAAAACAACCATAAATCCTCAGTCTATATAAAGATAATGTACATACGATATGCCGATATAATATGGTAAAGCCATTCGCATCAAAAGCGGGATGTGTAAACAAATCCATAATGCACGTAACTACACCTTGGGCTACTTATAAATTAAACAGTGAAAATCTAATATAACCAAAGTGAACACTTCCTAGAACGACGAGTTCTTGCAAGAAAGCCAATCAAGAAAATCAACAATCCTTACAAGATGTTTCTAAACTAATATGGTCGTGAGGCGACGAACTTGGGGGCACTGATCTATGACCAACCTTGAAATTCCAAAAGAGTGAATGCCTAAATGTATTAATACTGACTCGCGAACTTTGATTTCCTTCGTTCCTTGTAAAAATACACTAATTAAACTTATTTTTCACTCTTTTTGATTATATTATAAAAAACTTAACTAAATGTAACTAAGTAATTAGTCATTTTGTATGTAAAATAAAATATTTGCCCTGCCTTAATCACATTTTTTTTTTAATTTACTTAATTTTGGGTACTTGTCTCATAAATACATGCTAGTCATATTCATCCTCTGAACTTGCTTTAGTTACAGGGGATGAAGGTTAATAATGGATTTGCAGGTAAAAATAACCAAAAAAAAGTCCTTCAGCTAAGCAAAGTCCATTAATGTTAAGATATTAGTTATTAAAATATCAAAGAAACATATCCAAGTAAAATTTCAATTCATAAATAAATTCTGTAAATAATTACTATTTCACTATATGTATATTATAGAACAAAGTTCTCCGCCGCGTTTGTCTGTCTGTTCGCGATAAACTCAAAAACTACTGCACCGATTTTCATGCTGTTTTCACCAATGGATAGAGTGGTTCTCGAGAAAGGTTTTAGTATATAATTTACAAAGTTACGTGGGCGAAGTCGCGGGCAGCAGCTAGTTTTCTTATAAGTGCCACACTGATACTACGAGTATATTTGATATGTTCGTTATAATCGAAGCGAACATTGCAAAAGTACAAGTATAGCCTATCAGTGTGATGTGATATCGATCTATATTTACGATACGAAACGACAACTTAAACTGGCAGCTATAACTTGAGATATTACGAAAATGCATAATCACGTTTTACATAACTTTAGCTTTGACATGACTAAGTAAATTGTTCAACATAAACATTAAGTAGAATAAGTATGAACACAGTATTTAAGGTCGTGTCGACATCACAGTGAGAGTGAAACGGGTACATTTTTATGTATGGAGTGAATGAAAATCGGAGTGAATGAACTTTTTTATATAAAGGCATTCTATGTCATTATTTTTATCCCTGACAATATTTCTTGATTTTAGGTTGAGCAGTTAAGGCGTGAAAACGTAACAAACAAACATTTTCGCATTTATAAATTATGTTAGGATGTGCAATTGTTACATTGCTCAATTCTGCTCATGAAAATTATTGGGATCAATAACTTTATCAAATTTGAAAAAAAATATATATAAAAATAACATGGAGAGCGTGACTATCAGTTAAACGTCCTTCAGTAAGTAGTACTCGCCAGCGATTACTCATATGAAGTGGGGTGTTAGCAAACATTCAAATCCGCTCGCCGGCTAACTAACTATTAAGTCGAACGCGGTACTATGTGCTAACTCGCTTTCAAGTCCGTCACACATCTGCAGTGGCGTGTGACTCCGACTGCACTTACTTATGCCCTACAGTGTGGCCTTATCGTAGACTAGCTGGTGCCGCGACTTCGTCTGCGTTCTGGATGAAAGGTACCTTATGTCCTTTCTGGTATCCCAGACAACGTGTATGCAAAATTTCATGGTTTTTGCGATCAGTAGTTTTTGCGTGAAAGAGTAACAAACATCCATCCATACACACTTTGACATTTATAATATTAGTACAAATAATCAGTTGCTTGTTTTTTGAAAAAGGAGGTACTCTTAGGCCTTCATAAAAGTTAGGTACTTCATAAAAGTACCTAATAAAAGGTACTTTTATGAAAAAGGCGTTTTCACGGGGTTCAAACTCAGGCCCTAACAATGTAACTGCCAGTTTACTAACGAGATTACAGCTTCGTTGCAAACATTAACACCAAAAATAAGTAATAATAACATTAAATTTATTTCTTAACTAGCTTTTGTCCGCTACTTCGTCCGCGACTCTATTTCTTAGTAGATGAAACACCTATTCAATCACTAATTCTCAAATATTAGGCCCTTACACACAAAATTCGCGTTTAATAGAAGAAAAAAAATCGAGCGTAATTTTATTTAGACGATTTACCGGGAACAGTACTTTTTATCTGGATGAAGGATACCCTACCCTATGTTCTTTTCTGCACTGCTTACAATGTGTATTGTATGTCCTTGCAAAAATTTCATTGTAATCAATAAAATACTTTTGCAGTTGACTGTTACTATCTGACTGTAACAACCCACTTACGGTTGACCACCATGAAAAAATAAGACATAATATGTTATTGTTTTAGTGAATGAGTAAGAAATGTAAATCAGAATCTATTTCTTACATGCTAACTGACTTTTTCTTCTTACTACTACTAAGGTTTTTAAAGCTTTATCTAAGCACCCTTCAAGCCCTCATTAAATGCCACCAAAATTGTAAAATAAAATAAAAATTGTCATTAAGCTATAAAAATCTGCTCATTTAATGGCTCCATACAATAATTATTAGACCATTCTCATAATGTTATACAATTCACTTGTTTTGACCGATTCTGATGTTTCAATCACTCGTACTGCATCGGATCACTGCAACTCAATAGAAATCAATTCCAAAATAATCCCGGAAACAGACTACGATATTTTAATTGATAAAACTACAATCGTTACGAAAAATCCCACGCTGTGATTTCCATTAAGGTCTTGTTAAAAATTATCCCTACTTATAGCTCGTTTGATAAGAATCTATCGATTTATTACCGCCATAGCGGATGTCAATGACCTTATAGTTAGGTTAAGGTCGGTTGCGATTGTTATGTTATTGTCACAGTGAAAAGAGACGCATTCACTTTAGGATAATCAGATATAAGGCGGATACGAAATTAACTTTGTTGGTACTTTCTTTTAGTTTAATACTTTTTTTTAGAAGATGTTTATCCAAATTTCAAAGACTAATATTTATCGAAGACGAAATTTGTAAAAAAAAGAAAAAAAAAAGAAGAATTTAATAATATTGAGCGCCATAGTCAGTTGATTAAAATTTTAAATTATTTTAAAGCATCAATTAAAGTTAGTTTATGTCAAAGTCACCAGTTAGGCTGATGGTCACCCGATGGTAGACATGTCACCTATTAAATTAACACATATTTAAATACGTGTCGACCTTAGTAAAATTACGGATAAGATATTATGAGGAGTCGATAGGTATGGCCCTCACTCGTCCACTGAAAGACTGGTATTTCACTGTGGTCTTTTGAAGGAGTTTACTGATGCCAGATGGGCTGCCCAATTTATGACTGCGAAACAAGTGAAGACTGTCAGTACTAAACTATATTTCTATGTAATTATAGCACGTTTTTGCGAAAGTAAGAACGGTCAGCAAAAAGAACGAATTCACTTTCGTTTGTCCTCTTTAAGATTTACTTTTACTATCACTTAGGCGCCGCGACGTTTCCACATTTACTTTTGCGACCTTGGTTCACTTGCGTATTAAGGTTAGTGGACTTCGACGATTCCTTCGTTTTTAACACCATTGTGTATAATTAAGTTCATTAATTAATTTTGCAACATGCAGCACACGTAAATATAAAAAAAACACGCGTGCACGATTACTCCTATTACCATTGTAAGGATATGTAAATTGGAATTAATTTAGGTATTAAAAGGCTAACTAAACATTAAATGGCGTCCGGTATAATTTTATTGTTATATCCTACAAAATAAATATTACATTTTGCAAGTAAATTCCTATCGTTTATTTAAATTATCAATTTTCATTTATATATTGTGTAACCAAGTATATCTATCTATATCTACACACACAATATAAAAGAAAATCCTCTTACTGTTTTTCCGCTAACTTCTTCTAAACCAGCTAACTTATTTTGCCTACATTTGTATAGTATAATAAGTTAATTAAAGTTTATCTGTTAAAATTAATTTGGTTTTTATTTAACCCATTTAGCTTTTGAATACAATTGTGCCTATAGCTTATCTCGTCGGCGATCAGAAAAAAAAAAAACAAAAAAATTAACGGTAAACTAAATTTTTAATAAAAATATCAAATTTTTTCAAGTTCAAGAACACATTTTTTTCTTCTTACATCACCTGATTAATGCATCAAATAAATTTATGCAAATTATAATATCAAAACATTAGAAATATATAAGTTATGCAAATAGTTCACAACAGTTTTTATCACGTGTAAGCGCCATCTATATAATATGCACATAACTAGTAAACAAGGTATACAAAAAGTGAATGATTTCGGTCAGTAGCGTATTCAGTGGCTAAATAGTTCCATATATTTTCGTATGAAGTTGGTGGCTCTGGGGTGTTTTACACATTACAATATGAGTTGTATGAGAATGTAAAATTACATGAATTAAATACAATTTCAAAAATAAGATATTTAAAGAGTAACTGCTTATTGTGTTAATATTTAATTTTATTAAATAGTGGAGAATGTCGTTGATCTTATTTAAGAAAGTAGTATTCATAGTTAAAGAAATACCTATTATTTATTTGACTTCCTAAATAAAAAATATATAAATCAAATAAAATATTTGTCTCTTTAACCAAAATTAATAAAAATCAAGAATAAGTACATCATACCAGCCCGTTTCCAATCGCCGGCGTTAGGTGTCCACACATTACTGATAATTCTGTACTTAGACGATTTTTAATGCCTAGCTAGATAATAAAATGTCTAGAAATTCAAATTTATAATATTTTTTTATGGAGTTAACTTACCGGCGCAGCTACAAACTCTTTGTTTTCAGAAATATTTGACTTACCTGAAAAAAGAAATGGAATTCAATGAATTTTCAATAAAAAATAATTTTAACACAGATAAATATAGCAGGTCTGACAGATCACTCAGTCGAACAAATGAGAACTTGGAACAAGTGATTATTTCATTATTTCTATCAAAAAACATCCAAGAAGTAAACATAGGGGCACAATCTTTCAAGACAATAGACTTTATATATACTACAGCTTTGTTTGCGATAATTTTTGACTGCTGTTTTTATTTTTAGATTACTTTTCATAGATAATGGTACCCTATGTCCCATTTTGTAAACCTGACAACGGAGATTTACAGTTTTTTTAATTAGAAGAAAATACATTTATTTATATAATAATAAACATATGTAGATGAAGTACACAAAATAAGGTTTAATATTCAAAGAACACCTGCAGAGGCTTTACCATATTTAAGCTCCATGGGTCCTCAATGTAACGTTGTTAAAAAATAATGATAATAAAATATCTGTACGCCTCTTCAGTGTAGATTTTGTGCTCTGTTTAACTGGCATGCGTAATTTAACATAACTATCATGTGGAAGGATCGTAAGTTTGCAAATTGTAATGCCTTTTTTATATAATGCAAAAAAATATTCGGTATGTTTGGAGTTTACTACTTAAGAATCGATTTGCATATACATATATAATTATATTATAAGAAGCCCTTTGTATGAAAATTTATGGGAATAAAATCAGAATTGTCACACGAATGCGTTGTTATGCGTTATAAAGTTTGTTTTTTAATCTCAGACAAAAATGACATTACATGTGACATGCATTACATACTTACATGGTATAATTATATGCAAACTTGACATTTGCATGTGTCATTTTTGTCTCTGAGATTAAAAAACAGACTTTAGTTACGTTCTATTTTTTAATATTTAAAGAATATCTCTGAAGTTTCAGAGATATCGCGCCATCTACACAATATTATTTAAAAAAGAACAATGTTGTTCTTTCGGCGTATTCAAATTGTGAAAATTTAAATTTTATAATCGTTCGTAACGAGCAATTCCAGTCGTGTGTCGGAGCTGACACACGCAATTTTTTTATTAGAGAAACCAGAGACAATTTCTTATAGTAAGAGGTTAAGATTTATATAGCCTATGTCTTATTCTGATGTATAAGTTATATTATAGTAAAGTTTCATTGAAATTTATTCTGTAGTTTTTGCGTGAAAGAGTAACAAAAATCTATACATCCATACAAACTTTCGCATTTATAATATTAGTACGGATAATATCGCTCACTAGTAGAACTCATTGCAAGTTTTTTTTTTATTTTGTTCTATTATAAAAATAGTAGAACAGTTTGGACGTGTTCCATTAAATTTATTCGAGTCCAATCTGTCATACTATGCAGTAGAATTAGTTGAATTTTTTTTTGTCCAAACAGTTCTATCGTAGAACTAATAGTAGAACTGTTTGGAACAACCTATAGATTTGGACAGTGAGTTTTCAAATTAAGTTTTAAGTTAGATCTAGAAGCATGCGATGCGTGACGATACCCCAAAGAATTTAGGTCGTTTCATGTAATGAACGAACTAATCACATGCTACCTGCAGTACCTTGTTAGGTAATTTTATGAGTTTCTAGAACGGAATCAATATAATTTGTTGTGATTTATAACAATCATTAAAAGTGATTATCTAATCAATCGTAATAAGTAAAGCTATTTTTTACATTTCGAATTTAGCCATACACGTATACAATGTATTTTTTTTAATCTACTATAAAAAATTACTTCAATTATTTCTAATAAATAACTTAAGTAATATTCAGATTCAGATACATTTATATCTGTAAATACTAAATTAATCTAAATTTTCTAATCTAAACAAAAAATTAATGTTTTTGTTGTTGTTACAGATATAAACCTATGTTCCAAATTAATTTTTTTTAAGATTTTAAGATTTCTTTTTCTATATTTTGAAGCTTTTTTCATTAATGGAAAGAGGTATATGTATATGTATAAATTTCATAAAAAATTTAATGCATGTGAAGCGGAGCTGCTAGTTAAAAATAAATTAGATTCGGGCATAATTCGTATTTCTTTTGCTTGTTTGTACTATCCTCCAAGACGTGGTTTTTCACTTTAATGATAGACAACCTAAGGTAGGAAAGAAGATATAGAACGATGAAAGGGAATTAAAACCAACTAAGTAAAGTAGGTTACTATAACAAGTACATCTATGTGCAGGAAACAGTGATGTAGATAATAAAAACTGCATGATCGATTAATGGGAAAGTCATTGTTTCGTTATGAGATAAAAAAACAAGGAAACTGGAGAATTATGCATTTTTGTTGTTGATAATGTTCTATTGATTATAAATTGCATAAAGTACTACCGCGCTCATAACGGTTTCAAAGTTTTTTTTTTAAGTTCTCATCTCACATACTTTTCTGCGTAACTGTTTATCTATATTGACATGTAAATGACCAATGAAAATTTCATATAAATTTTATATTTTAAATAAATAACAGTTTTAGCCCAGATTACAACAGTATTAAAATAATTATTTAAAAAAAATATTATTTAATTAAAAAAATGTGGTTTGGCTGTGTAATATTTTCTTTGGACCTATTATATTATGTATATATCCAACCAATCCAAATATACCATATGGTGGAATAGTGTAATTAAATTTTGGATGTAGATGATAGCTACAGAATCTAAAGAAGTAAATTTAAAGAAGTATTTACGTCAAAAAACTTCAAGACAAGGAAAGGGTATCGAAATAAAGGCGAAAAGCCTAGTGTGTCAAAATGTAATTATTGTCAAACAAATGCTTTCTTTCTTGAAGCACTTTTGCAAATGGTTTCACTTATCACTCGTATACAGCTAGATCTCTGCAATTAAATTTAACGGAAGACCGCGCGTGCCAACTGGAGACCACAATATTCGATTGCATTACGTAATAGCATAGTGCTGTTACATAGTCGATAAAATATTGTCGAGATAAGGCATACAAGTAATTGGATTATCTAATACGCGACGCAACCATCGACAAGATAGAGATGTGAACTCAATCAATGTTAATGTACATGTTAATTAAAAAAGAAATTAATTGTAATATGCGATACTTTTGAACAAAACCTTGGCACGGGCTTGTAAATAATTGAATTCATTTGATAGTTGGACATGGAGACAGACCTGGTTATACCGCCGGCGGTAAAAAGCAAGATATTTTTATATTAAATAGATTAATTACGTGAAAAATACAATCGGTTGAAGGCTATATTATAATCTCATATATATTTATTATATTTTGTGAAAATGAGAAAGAAAGAAAATAAAAAGGTTAGCTTCTTGTATTAATTTTGTAATAGTCTAAGAACAAATAATATTTTTCTTTGACTAATTTTAATTCATCTATCTATACAAATAAAATAATTCGCTAAATGTGTTTCTAAGCGCAAAACTCGTGTGGAATGTTACTATGAAAAGAAAAATTGGAAAAACTGGCCAGAAAAATGTAAAAAAAAAACAATTACTTTTACTTAGCCAGACAGCTTAAATAGCTTTTGGCAAAACGACGTCTCTCGTGTCAGCTGTAGTTATTAATATTATTTTAATTTATATTATAAATGTCGATCCACATACATTCAAATAAGGTTTATATGCTACAATACAATAACGTCATCAAAATTAACAAATAATTATTTTTTTATGTGTATAAACTTGTAAAACAACTTATTTTGTCAATTGTTGTTTACTTAATCATCAATTGTTGTTAATTTTTGTTAAACTTTCTCAGTAGGTATATGTTTAAAAATACAAAACCGACTGATATTTTAATTTACCGATTAAAATTAATTGTTCTACAAAATATTACCGTTGATGTCCATCACTATTCGTTACGTATTAGTCTCGAGATGTACGTACACGTTTTTCACTTAATCCGTCCGATAATGTAACTATTTGCCTCATGTAATGAACAATTTACATTTTTAAGCTAAAGCGATATGGTAATTAAAAAGCTTTTTTGTTTTTATATTTAACCGTTTACAAATGTGTTTACGATTCCTTGATATTGATGTGATTTTTTTTTTGTTCAAATATTATTACGTTCACGTTAATTAATGACAAATAAATGAAAATATATTTCATGGGGGAGGCATATAAGATATTTTATGTATAGCAGTGGACCTTACCTGAAATCAAAGATTTAAATGATGGAATATTAACTAGTGTTTATTGTTAATTTTACGTACGTATCAAAAATAATTGATGATATAAAAATGACGACAACTATTATGATTACGAAATTCAGCGTGCCCTGCCACTAGGTACTTTCAAGTTGACCTGCGGGAATCGAACCCGGGACCCCTGAGAAAGCGTTAAGAGATTTTTGCGTGAAAGTGTAACAAACATCCATCCATCCATAATCATATATTATTATAATGAATACAACTTCTAATAAATATGTTTAAAAGCAAAATTATTTCTCGTCAACTTCAATGACGTGCAGATACGGGTGTGAGTTGTACAGACACTGAAAACGTGATACCGTTTTCACTTCTTAAGTTGCCATAATCTGGTTTACCGGGTTATTACATCCGATATTCAATATCTTAGTTGATCATGGTTATATAATGGCACTAACGCGGACGCCATCTCAACATTCCAGAGAGATATTCCTTGGTCCATTCGCAAGCGATTTTTGTGAAGAGACGCCAATATATGATATCATAACAATATGTATATTATGTAACAATAGATAAGTTTGTTCCTTTGATTAAACGAAGGACACCCTTAAATGCTCTATTTTGGTGAATCCTCTTTAGTGTATAACTAACTACTGGAATTATAAATAACTTAAATTATACCTTACCTCTACTAAAATTAGGTATATAATTTTTATTTTATGTGAAGACAAGCTGACGGCTCTTAATGGTAGCGGGTACCGTCGTATAGAATTTATATTGGTATACAAATGGTTAATAACAATGTTATAAATAATAAACTCGAGTGAAAAACATGGCAGTATGTCATATGAAACTATTCTCTACACAATATCGCAGTTGGTTTTCTTCTAAGACTTTTTACACAAAATGCTCACACCAAATCTCTGCAGCTTGATCTATAAGATATCTATCAGTCCTAAATTATATCAAATTCGGTACAGTCAACCATGAATAATTCAGAGATACAGAGAGAGTTAGTTTTACATATTATGCATAAACAACCCATTATTTCGGCATATATTTTTAACTTAATTATGTATGAAAAATTACACGATATTTTAAAAATATTCAAATAATGTGATAATTGGATGCGTTTTATCTAAAATGACTTGTTACGTTAATTGCAACCTTGACATGAGATCAATGAAATAAATTTTGTAATGCGATTCTTTTTCAATAAATTAGTTAATTTCGCATTAGATTTATTTCATTTATATTATAATTGATAAGTTTTCAATAATCACTATTTCTTAGTTTTGGACTTATTAAATACTAGCTAGTGCCCGCGACTTCGCCTGCGTTAAAAGTAAGGGATGTGTAGCGCCTGACTAAATATGTAAAGCAATATAACGCGCCTGACATCTTTGCTGTTATAAAATTTTCAGGGGTTGTATCTTTATTTTTAGTAGATAGCTGGTGCCCGTGACTTCGCCCGCATTGAAAATTATATACTAAAACCTTCCTCTTGAATCACTCTATCTATTAAAACTAACCGCATCAATCTGTTGCGTAGTTTTAAAGATCTAAGCATACATAGGGACAGACAGACGGGAAGCCACTTTGTTTTATACTATGTAGTGATAAGCTACCGTTTTATAGTAGCTGGTTGTAAGAGCGCTGCAACCTGTAAGATATATTATATTTATCTACTAAATTTTTTCAGCAACTTCTCCTCACTCCATTTTCTTAAATATATGAGCAATAAGCAAAATAATAAAAATAATAATAAAGTATTAATAATATTTTTAAACTGATTTATTGTTTACTAGCGTTATTGTTTACTGACATTCCGCGAATTCGTCCGCATTGAAAAAAAAAAAGTAGCCTATCCTGTGTCCCGTACGTCTAAATGTTTATCTACCAAGATTCTTGAAATTCAGTTAATTCGTTTAAGTTATGGAGAAACATACATACAGAAAAAAATTCTAAAAACCGTCAATTTAGTTTCAGTATCATGTATAGAGCCTATAAACACGATATTTCTGAAAACAAAGTAACTTACTCCATGACCAATCCTTACAAATTTATTATTAGTATTGATTATTTTATAAAGTATCCTGCTTTAAAGTACATAAGTACTTCCATAGAAATAACAAGAACATTCTGTCGTATTCTCTCGAATGCGGAATAGTGGTGGGTTTTGCAAGTCTTACTTTATTACTTGTTTGAGGTGTGGTCACAGCGTAAGCGTTAACAAATTGAGATATAATTATATAATAACTTTATTTACACCTTTTAATCAGGTTCTTGACATTTTATAATGTCTAATTTGATAATGCATCTAAAATTAATTGTCTGATAAAATAACGGATAAACAACATTACATCAATTTTGCCCTGCACAATCTAGCCAGAACTCAAAAGTAAAAATGTCATTATTTCAACAAGCTTATTAAAATGTCAGAACCTCCACAAATGTTTACCGTATACTTTTCACATGATTTTTAATAAGAACTATTATTTGTAAGAAAAACTGTAATACGACCCGATCCCGGCTTCGAACGGGTGCAATTTTTTCTGCAAATTATATATAAAAAACCCAAGGAAGGTTTAACGCTTAACTCTTTTTCAGACGTACAGACAGACGCGGCGGGGGACTTTGTTCTATAATATACTAGCTGGCGCCCGCGACTTCGTCCGCGTTGAAAAAGAAAAAGTAGCCTATCCTGTGTCCTGTACGTCTAATGTTTATCTACCAAGTTTCATAAAAATCAGTTAATTCGTTTAAGAGTTATGAAGGAACATACATACAGAAAAAAATTCTAAAAATGGTAAATTTTGTTTCAGTATCATGTATAGAGCCTATAAACACGATATCTCTGAAAACAAAGTAACTTACTCCATGACCAACCCTTACAGATTTATTATTAGTATTGATAATTACACACGTAATATTGAATTTAATTGCAGTTAGTTTAGTTAATTGCACAAAAGACTTTTCTACATATTGCTCCTGATCATTCCAGTCGGATTCTTAGCGATTTGAAATAAATTTTTCCCTATCGAAAATACTCAAAATAATATTCCGCTATCACTGTTACCGCACCTAAATCGCTCCGAGTCATTTTACTAGCCACTAGCGCTTAGGCAAATCGTTAATGTGTAGTCATTAAAATTTATGAAATAGCGACACCGCATCTGATATTACCCATAACGTTATTAGTTATACATACTTGTGATGAAGTTTTGCTATACACATTACTATTTCAGATTCCGTGAAATACCATTTGATTTATGGATCACGAATGTCACGACACGGTCGGGTCAGCGTTTATAAATCTTTATTATCGGCCAGTATTGGATTAAAGTTGAATTTGATTTGTGTCCACCTAATTACAACATCCGCAAACATACAACCGATTTTATTTTTCTAACAAGCTAACAACTAACAACAACACACACCACCGAAGTAACAGTAGACTAAATTTCACATCAAACGAACATGTGGAAGTTAGTCAAATCATCTTCATCGACAAAGGAATGGGCTGATGGTCTTCAAACGCCTCAACAGATCTTCATAAATTATAGTTAGAAACCATCTCGTAAAATGTCAAATTTAAAAAAAAAAATGGAACAAGTTTTCATGGAAATCAAATTATTCTATGAGATTATATTCCGTTTTTTTTAAAAGTATACTTTTGAAATTTTCGTTATGTCAGTAAGCGATGCTATAGCTCATTCGCGTGGTATACTCGTACTTAAGTATTTTTATGTAACATCTATTGAGATGCACATATTTACATTAAAAAATACATGATAACTTTCAGTTGAAAACATACTGCTTCTATTTGAAGCTTTTAAGTTTTCGATATAATTTTCATGTTTGTCTACAATATTACCTAATTGAAAAATTACAAAAAATTCTTCCGTCCATGATGCTATTAAAAATGCAAAATTAAAGGTAAAGAGCAAACGCAATTTGCAATCACAGTGCTTGTAATGAGAGTATAAGCCGCACAGTGCGTGTAGGAAACTAAATTGTAACGGTCGCTGCCCCACTGTCTGGCCTTAATCACTTGTACACTGCAGGACATATTAAATATTATCAATTATTTATATGTACATCATCCTTGTATTGCCTCACAGTTATATAGTGGAGATATATTATTATTATATATATGAGTCAAATCTATGTCTAAATTAATAATTATTATTGTAAGATAATAATAACTAATTGAAGTCTATTTTAAAGAACTCAGTCTTTTTTTAAATAAAAAAATCCTTGAATTGAAGTGTACTGAAAAAAGATACTTTTTTTGAAGAATGCAGGCGAAGTCGCTGGTAAAAGCTAGTGTTTTATAGTATCAACAGTGTGCCTAATTCAGTCATATAACATAATTTAAAGTATATACATATTATTATTTATTACCTATGCATGTAAGTAATTTATTATACATTTTATTAATTACATAGTGTTAGGGCCTCTTTCACCAACTACAAGAACGTGTTGATTAGTTACTTTTAGAAATCATTTTCTGTTTTATTGAATTATGCACTCGGTTTACTGCATCATTCGATAGGCGATTTTTTTTTATTGTTTTCTTTTTATTGTTTGAGACTTTTACTGTGCAAACAAAGGTATATCAGCTCCATTATTCCCGGTTACCGGTGACTTTAAATGATAGATAGCCTACTTGACAGTTGGTGAAAGAGGCGCTTGATGAAATATTCATTCAAACTATACAAGTATATGAACTAATTCTCCAGCCTAAACAAAAAATATATATTAATTTTAATTTTAATTTTGCACGTATGTGTACTGATTGCTAGCTGAATTCGCACGGAGCGAAGCGCGCTCATCAAGACATCACAGCGCAATACTATTACGTGTATAACATTTAGACCATTTGTTAACTAATTCCTCGCTCGGAAACTTTGATATTATGTGTTTAGGCGAATCGGACTGCCAGTGTACCTGCGATTAATTTTATCGATTTTTAGTGCATTACTTTTTATTAAGCGTGAATATTGTTGATTTTATGTAACATTCGTAACATCGATTGGTAACTTTCTTTACTCAACATGTCATCATTAAACAAATTATAATTATTTTAATTACTTCTTTGAGTGAATGCTCTTGAATGTCTAATCTATCTATCTTCTATATAAATTACAATGAATCGCTAAATGCTAAGTGCAAAACTCGACAATTTGTCTAATTTTTAATCAAATATTGTTTGAAGTCTGAGAAATGTTCTTTCCTCAGGCATTTTATAGTAATTTTAATAAGTATTGGAACTAGAAAATTAATTATATTTTTAAGAAATTAATTGTTTGAATAGATCTTAGATATCTATTGACTATTGGGCCCCATTGTATGAGTACATCATGCTAGTCTACAATGTCTAGGTGATTGGTAATAATCTAAAACGCGTCGCTAAACTCGAACACTAGTTAACTGATATCCAAGAAAGTTATTTTCTAAACGGGCGAAGAAGCGAGACAGAGTTAGTTAAAAAAATAATTTCAAAAACATTGATAAATTAAACACATCGAACAAAAAAAACCAATAATGACCAAAAAATCTACATATTAAAAACTTAGTTTTGAATTGGGTTGTTGAAATTAATTAGAAATAAAATGATATTGCTTAATTTAATTACAAAACGGTAGACAAGGATTAGTAAAGCCCTCAAGCTCCGGTTGCGGCAATAAAAAAAAAATCGCAACACTTGTAACATACTCGTATGTATAGACGAAATCTTTGATTGGCTTCTTGATTTGATCTTGATTTGATCTTGACGAAAAGGTTTAGTATTGATTGTTGATAGTGTAAAAATTTAATATATTCTGTTACTAATGATAACAGGTTTAATAATTATTATTGGGTTATCAGATAACTGTTTACCTAAAAAAGGAGCTTGAAAAAAACCATCAACTAGCGAAAGGTTACATATTTAGACCATGTTCTAGACGACAGTTATACCAGTTATTGGGTATTATCTTGCATCATAATGGGAAAAGAGGGATCAGGGAAAAGAAGGTCACGTAGAAGGAAAATCTAGCAAAGATGACAATTAGTATCAAAACCGTTCCATAAAACGCGACTCCACAAGATAAGTAATTCTTTTATGGGTCAAAGTGTACGGTTTTATAATAAACTACCTCAAATAATCAGAGCGTTATCTATAAATAAATTTAAATGTGTCATTAAAACTAAACTCCTCTCGAAAGGCTATTATAAAATCACTGATTATTTAAACGACAAAGAAGCCTGGATTTAAGCGATTCGGAGCTCGTACTATGTTTAGTGTTAAAAACTGTAATTGTATATATATATATACATACTTTAATTTTGTTAAAATTAAGTGTATTGTGTTATTTTATATTTTAATGATGACAAAAAGAATAGTATCCTTCGGGGTTTCTTCTCAGGATCGTCATCTTGGCTTTTTTCCGAAACCCTGGTAAATTTCAATTAATAATGACGATCATAAGAGTTTCTTGTAGAAACCTAATTGATAAATAAATATTTTGATTTTGATTTTTGATTTTGATTTGTTGTTGAACAACTGTTCGGAAGACAAGAAAAAGGTTTAATTTACCCTTCCAATAGGGCAATGAGGAGCAATGAATCACTTTTTGCAAGAAATATTTAATCTTAACGGTGTATTTTTTGAATTGAATTTACTATAAATAAAAAAGATTAAAAAAGCCACATCCTCCCTGGTGTTGCTTGATTTATAGCCTATATTCAATCGGATCATCGCATTTCCTGCCACTCTTCATAATAATATAAAAGTAAAATGTTACTATAAAGTTTGCCTATTTAAGCTAGCGATATCGCATTATATCATTTTTTTATTTTTCATCAATCCTTATAAGTAGAGGAAAATAGTGTTTTTAGTAATCGATTAGTAATTGATTCGCTGTTTCGTAATCACAAACTGGGCAACCACACACGTCAAAATATCAGCCCTTACATAAGACCCTATGTAAATGATGTAAGGAAGAAATATTCTAATCATTCCCTATATCGCATACCTTTCTGTTACTCATACTCGTATTTAAAAAAAATACTGATATTATAAATGCGAAAGTTTTTATGGATGTTTGTTACACTTTCACGCAAAAACTACTGAATGGATTTCAGTGAAACTTTACAATAATATAGCTTATACATCAGAATAAGACATAGGCTATACGAGTATAAGACATAAAACGCGGACGAAGTCGCGGCCATCAATGAAGTCGCTGTCCCCTTCTGTCCGATTCTCGGTCAACTTCTTCTAAGCACTTTAAAAGATTTTGAAACGTTTTTCACTAACGAAAAGAGAAATAAACCAAAAAGGTTTATTTATTATACTTAAATTACAGGAAAAAAATCATCCGTTTGAAACCTGGGGCGGGTTGCTAAGGAAATAAGACGATGATAATCATAATTGTTAGTTATAATTAAACTTTAAAATGGAGGACAGGCAAATTGACTCAATGGAAAACCAAACCAAGAATGACCGTTTTCGAACCATGAACCAACTCGCTGACCTACAACTAGTTCGTTCTCAGGGAAAATATAAAAAACTAGTTGCTGCCCGCGAATTCGTCCACGTAAATTTGTAAATTATATACTAAAACTTTCCTCGAGAACCACTCTATCCATTAATGAAAACAGCACGAAAATCGGTGCAGTAACTTTTGAGTTTATCGCAAACAGACAGACAGAAGACGCGGCGGAGGACTTTTTTTATAATAAGTAAGGATAAGGATATTATGTAAGGATATGCTGTTCAGTCCGACCAATCAACGGTTGGTCGGTGCCGAATTAAGAAATGACAATACCACCATTCAAATGTGATTCAATTTAAAAGATGCCAAAGAAACAAACTTCGCTACAGTATAAACTAAACAAAGCAGAAAATTGTTAGATTTCATGGTTTACGAATATTTGAGGTATTCGTCTGGTAATTTTTCTGTTGGCTTTGAATTTTAAGAATTGATAGACAATTTTAAGAATATTTAATATGCAGAGCTAGAATGAACTGGGTAATTCCATGGTAACTCATGTTACATTTTTACTTCCCTATTGAAACTAACAAAGCTAGCATAGCATATTTATAATTATATCAACTGGGGCTTAATGGAAATTTCGTTGTAATAAAGCATAAAATGTGGCTCTTGTTTTATTTTGAATTTTCTAGGTTTAGTTTTTTTTTAGTTTCAATAAAAAATTGTTGGTAACTCACGTTACCTTTGGCGACATTAGCTTTTAGGCTAGTATGTACCCAATAAAAATTCTGTCCCGTTTAAATTAAATAAGAATATTAAAAATCAAATCCGTTTTTATTAAATGTCTTACTTATGAGATCATTAGCAAAATTAATGGTTTTAGAAACACGCATTTTTTTTTAGAGAATTTAATAATGGTCACTCATGTTACATGGATTTACCCAACTGTATTTTTATTTTTCTATTTATGTAAATACGTGATATTTTACACGTCTATGTTTTATTATTTCTTGTTTTATTTGTCTTTGTTTTATTTGTTTACTGTACACATGTAGAAATTAAATAAACGGAATTAGCTTGCATGAAATTGTTTTTATCTTAAATTATTAAAAAAAAAACTAATAATACGAAAATCATAATATAAATACATATTCATAAAAATAATTATGCAAAACAAGTTGTTGCTAAAATCGAATATATTCAACATATTGATTGATATATTCGACGTAGGCTCAATAAGTGGGTCAACCAAGTGCCCTCATCTTTAAAAAAAATTAAATTAAAAAAATTAACACACACAACGAAAGCCGAGTTGTCTACGGGCGAAAGTGTTTGCAACAGTTTTATACGGCACTACTTACACGAGGTATATAATCAGACCGGCGCGACTTCTAAAGCACACTCCAACGCAGCATTCGCTGAACAACAAGCAAAGCGAACATGAAGCTATTGGTTAGTAGATAAAATTTATTGAAAAAAAAAAATTAAAAAATCAGTGTTTATTTGAAATGACAATTGGAACTTCCAATAAAAAATTATAATTTACACCTATTTTCAATATTAAACATTGAAATCTTTGGCTCAAATTTAATACAGATTAAAAATGTAACAAAAAAAATTGACTAAGGTTTTAATAAAATTATTTTTTCAATTTACAGAGGTCGTCCTTAATCCTGGCCGTGGCGATCAGCCTGGCCACGGCAGAGGAGAAGGCAGAGAAGAACACAAAGGCTGAAGCCAAGCCAGTCGAAGAGAGCAAGAAACAAGACAAAAGAGGACTTTCCGAATTCGGTAACGGCGATTTCGGTGGTCACGACTTCGGAGGAAATGATTTCGGAGGACATGATTTCGGAGGACATGATTTTGGTGGACATGATTTGGGAGGTCACAGCGACCTTGGAGGACATGGTGACTGGGGAATCCAGCAGCACGGTCATGAAGAGCACGTGAAAACAATCACTGTTGTCAAAAAAGTGCCGGTTCCGTATCCAGTGGAAAAACATATCCCATATCCCGTCGAGAAGCGTGTCCCATATCCGGTTAAAGTGAATGTGCCTCAACCGTACCCAGTCGTCAAAACCGTACATTTCCCAGTGAAAGAGTATGTCAAAGTGCCAGAATACATACCCAAGCCTTACCCAGTCGAGAAAGAAGTGCCTGTACCCGTCAAGGTTCACGTAGACAGACCGGTGCCCTACAAAGTGTACGAAAAAGTACCCTACCCAGTTGAGAAACACATCCATGTGCCCGTGAAGGTACATGTGCCCCAGCCGTACCCAGTTGAGAAGGAGGTACCGTTCCCGGTTAAGGTCCCAGTCAAAGTGCACGTACCGTACCCGGTCGAGAAGGTCGTACATTATCCAGTGAAAGTGCCCGTCGACAACCCCGTGCCCGTCCACGTTGAGAAACCTGTGCCGGTGCCAGTTGAGAAGCCTGTTCCCTACCCAGTTGAGAAAATCGTACACTACCCAGTCAAGGTACACGTCGACAACCCTGTACCTGTACACGTTGAGAAGCCAGTGCCTTACCCAGTTAAAGTGCCTGTGCCAGCCCCATACCCAGTTGAGAAGGTAATTCCTTACCCGGTCGAGAAGAAAGTGCCGATTCCAGTTCATATCCCAGTCGATAGGCCCTACGCAGTACCAATTGAGAAGCACGTGCCCTACCATGTAGAGAAACACGTGCCTTATCCAGTCAAAATAGCAGTGCCTATTATCAAACACGAGGAGAAACACGAAATCTCCCATGAAGGTCTGAGTTTAGGAGGCGGCGAAGGCTTAGAAGGCTGGAAGGACGGAGGTTATGGAGGCGGTTGGGAAGGAGGCATAGAAGAACAACACCATTAACAGAACTGATCTCTACATATAATTTTTGTTTTCTTTTAGCTTTAAATGTTATTTTGTGTTTAGTTTCCAATAAGTTTACGACTGGTAGTTGTGTGCGATGTAAATATAAAAACAAAGTATTAAAATAATGTAAACATTTGTATTTTCCTAGTTTTCTTTCCGCGCCTTTGTATTAGAAACGACAAAAATGCAAATATAAACCTTACGGCTATGTAAGTATCGCTAGGTGGTTACGGTTACATAAATATTATGCAACCACACTAGTGGAAAACTATCGTCTTACTGGTAATATATTAAACTACAAATTTCATTATGAAATATTTATTGCTCTGTCGTGTTTATTGCGCGATATTTGTACAGTCCAATCAAAATTATCTATGTACGAATACATGTTAAACATTTTAGACATAATAAGTAAATATATAGTATTTTTAGATTAGGTATTATGTATATAAGTTTTTGATTAATTAGAATTTTACAATTTATTAAGACTTAATAATATTAATGAAATTGCCATTAATTTACTTATCAAATATATAGAAAAGCAAACAGCAGACATATAAATAATAATAAAAAAGTGAAGTCTATAAAAGTAAAAATAAATAGCCACATGTATGACGGAGCATCACTTGAACTTGAGATTTTGCTTATCTTTTCTTATTGTTTTCGTAATTTTCAGGATAATCTTTTTATAAAAGAAAAAATTAGGATAATACACAGGAAAAAGTCGAAAATTTGAATGGTATTTTTATATGAAATTGCTGCGACTGTCGGGGTCAGCTATAGTATTCAATAATACTGAATACCTAGTAGACTTTTAAAAGTGAATTTAAAGCTCAACGAATCCTTAAATTCGTTTCGTAATATAAAATCTACATCACTTTTGTATATTTTTACGCTAACGCTAATAATGGGAAGAGCTATAAACGAGGAAAGTAATTTTTTACATAATTTGCAGATAAGGCGCTAGTTTAGTATATTTTAAATCGTTTCCTAAATAATAAAAACTATGAAAATTCTAGAAAAAAATTATATATATATATATACAAAGTCTAAAAAGCTTACCTTATATAGGGTATGTTAGCCGGAATGTGGTATTTGGAGCCAGGGTCGAAATCCAGTTCAGATCTCAGGACGGGAGGCTTGATACCTTGATACTGTTCTCTGTGAACAAGAAAATGATTTCATTGTAAAGTAATCATAACAACATTTAAATGATAATTAATAATTTATCGTCTGATTAAGCAGTCGTACTTATTTATATAAAAGTTAAAAATGCACATGGCTGCAAATGTGATACAGAGGGATCGTTTATAGCAACGCTTTTTTCATATAAATAATAATAATAATATATATATTAATATAATAATATAATTTCTTATATTTGAAATATTATTGATAAATGTACATATATTATTTATATATCCATATTAACTATATGTCCTGAATTATTTTTTATATATTAACATTTTGGTAAAACGCTTGGTAGACGTCACTGACAATTAGCTAATTAGCCTCAAGCATGCTTAAACTTTGCCTAAAGGATCCAAACTACGAGTATATGTGATATTATATTTTTTTATATTTACGATAAATCAATCACGTCAATCAATTAGTCACGTAAAAACTCAGTTTTATTGAACTCAGCAGAAAAGAATAGCATTGATTTTAATTCGGTTTTCCCTTATAGAAAGAGGGATAAACGGGGAAGGTTTGTACTTATAAAAATTGCACTCAAGGTAAAGCCGGGAGAGGGTCACTAGTATTACATATAATTGGTAAAAATCAATATCAAGTTAAAGTTTTTTAGAAAGTATAATATTTTATTAAAATTAAATTAACTTTTATTTTCACACATTTTACATCTTAAAAGATTTATATATTTATTTATTTAGAAATTATATTTGTTACATAAAAATCCAAATTTTGAAATAATCGCTGAAATATAATTTTAAAACTTTTATTACGTCGCAAGTATATGATTTGCATTATTCTATAAGCACATATTATGTACAGTATAATAATCACCAATCACGCCTGGTTATTACAAATGTGTAAGACACTACACAAATTCAGGTCAGTATGAAAGTAATGTGTTTTTTATTATTTCATAATAACAAACGAATATTGTTGCGATTGGTTTAATTTTATGAGCATTTTCTTAAAACAAGGTTGTTACATAAATATCTGCCAAAACAAATGGGATCAATCTCAACGAAATGCGTATTAAGACTTAAATTTACTACAAAAAAATATACAGATAATTTTATAGTATTCATCATCTCAACCATAGCATGTCCATTGCTTGACATAGGTCTCCCCCATAATTTCCCAATAGGCCACAGTCGACCTGAGGTCAACAGTACACCTTGTGGGTGGACGTCCTACGCTACGCTTGCCGGTCCGTGGCTGCCATTCGAGAAACTTTATTCATTAACTAGCTGGTGCCCGCGACTTCGACTGCGTTGAAAAAGAAAAAGGTAGCCTATCCTGTGTCCCGTACATACATAAAATGCCTACACTTAGCGCCTCTTTCACGAACGTCAAGTAGGCTAAACCGTCACTTAAAGTCACCTGTCACCGGAAATAATTTAGCTGATATACCTTTGTTTGTACGGTAAACGTCCCAAATATTAAATAGAAAATAATAATAAAAAATCGGCTATCGAATGATGCAGTAAACCGAGTGCATAATTCAATAAAACAGAAAATGATTTCTAAAAGTAACTACTCAACAGTTTACTTGTAGTTGGTAAAAGAGGCGCTTACAGATTTGTTATTAGTATTGATGATCGATTGATGATTAATTAGTATATTATTATTAAATAGTATTGCTATAGTATATGTACGAAACAGAATTGTGCGAGACTACTAAACCGTAAAAATAAAATAAAATATTCCTTTAAGTATGTCATATTAAATATATATCTTCTTTATTAATGCCTCAAATAAAATGAAACGAAAAAATTTTGTCCAGTAACAAAACTCTGACATTAATTTCTATATGTAGGTACCTACTTTAATTCCCTTTCATCACCTTATCCTATCCTATCCTATCCTGTAAGGGCTTGGCTGCGCATCTGCATCCACCTAAGTTTTACTAGTTTTGCTATGCCATGGCATTAACCTACCTACTAAGTGAATCGTCAGCCTACAGAGTCTTTAATTATAAAAAAAATCTCATCTAAACTTTTCTTATTTTTAATGGAAGTATTTATTTTCCCATTTCCTTTTCTATTGGTTAAGCACATAAATAAAGGTGCGACGAACTATGTGTACAAAAAAGACTTCGAAATAATTGCTTCTTGCCTTATCTATTATAGATACATTAATTGGTCCTTCTATGTATGCTCGTCAGTTCTAGTTACTTCCGAACATGGCCTCAGCACTGCAGCACTGGAAACGAACGTTACCAGTTTTCGATGTAACCCCTTGTAGATTTCGATAGTTTCCTTACAATGTTTTAAAACCTGAGAAAAATGGGTGCTGACGATCGCGGTCAACAGCTAGTCCCACATAAATTTATAAATTGTTATTCAATGTTCATAGTTTGAATACTAGAAACAAGCATAGGCTTCAACTGAATAAAACTCGCCTCCACAGGGTTAGCAACTCTTTTATGGGACAATGTGTACGCTTCTACAACAGACTTCCTGCTGGGTGGGTCTCAGACGGTCTAGAACGCAATTTGACTAGTTTGTAATGTTGCCTACATCGCAATATGCCTACCGCGTAATACGTCTAAAACTTAAAGACTAATATACAACAATTATCTCTGAATAAATTTAAAGTTTATATTAAGAAAACCCTGTGCAAAAAGGGTTATTATAGGATATTAGATTATATAAATGATGAACGTCCTTGGAGTTGAATATAGTTGAATATTGTGTTATTGGATTGATATATATGTATTGTTACGTGTTACTCGTATGTTGTAAACTGATTTATGAAAAGAGCAACTAGGGGGTTTCTTGCCGAGTTCTTCCCCCTAGGAACAGCTTTCCGAACCGGTGGTAGTTTGTAATTTTGACGAAGATAAATGTTTTGTAAAAACTTACATCTAATAAATGATTTGAATTGAAATGATTTGAATTGAATTGAATTGTTGGTAAACACTTAGAAGTTGTAGATTCTGAATACTAGCTAGTAATCTGTGAACGTATGAATACACTTTTGCTTTCTTTTGAGATGTGAACTCGAGCGAAGTCAAGGCCGAATGTCGGCCGCGTTTAAATCACAGCTCCGTAAAACCTGTTCATGTTACGTTACTCAGTACTATCACTATCACTCGCTCGTCATTGACATGTATAAAAGTTGCGAACTACATTACTTGCTTATATTAGGTAAAGTCGGGGTACGAAAACCTTCTTCAGTTTACAAAATCCTTCCCTTAATCAAAATCGTAGATTCTTAGTACCTTTTGAAACTAAAGCACTAAGCAGACAACTGACTGAAGTTTGAAAAGAAATTTTTGCATGACTGACATTTGCGCTGGTGCAAGCAAATTTCGACTTTAAGGTGACGAACCTTTTCTTACCCCGACTGTACTTAGATCACAGTGAAAGCCCAGTTGGATTGAAACAGGCTGCCGATATTGCGAACGGAGGTTCGAACCCTTGATTAACCTCGTTCTTGTGATTCTTTTCGAGTTTTTGTTTGATTAACTTAACTTCATTTTAATTTTAATCAACACTTATCATTAATTTAATAATTATTTTTTTTATTAAATCGAATATTTATAAATAAAATTAATCTCTAAATGAATCGCTAAGCGTAAAACTCGAGAACAATTGGACCAATTCGACTATTTTTTTACTGTCAAACATTCATTGAAGTCCGAGAAAAGTGAAGAAAAATTGGAAAATTTGCCATGCGAAGCCTGGGACGGGTCGCTAGTAAATATTAAAACTAATAATCTTCCAAGACTGGAGTTACTTCTAATAATAATTGGAATAATAATTCCAATCCCCTTTGTTATATTCATAATGAACTGACTGTACATAAAGTAATGAAATGTAATATACATACTATGTATATACTTTGAAACATTTAGGCCATCAAAACATCTCGATCATAAATGAACCCTTTCACGCTTAGGAGAAAGTATTCCCCACTGATGCATACCTTAGGTACTGTTACCTTAGGTACTGTATATTTTAAGTCAAAAACCAATGGAGCTGACCTACAATTTCCACTAGAACCTATTACTTGAACCATCAGAGCATTCATATTATGTCATGTAATTTACATACCCGTGTTACGTGTGTTTATTAGCAATTATTGTTTATATAATGGTGATTATGCCTCGCTAATATTGTTGGTTGAGTGACAGGTTGGCTCCAACGTGTACTATAAAAACGTAATGCTCACACCACCTGCATAATGTGCTCTCTATATTGTTACTTAGCAGGGTATATCTCGGAAAAGGAGATGATTTCTATGCTTAAATAATATGGTATAGTGATTTTGGCTTACATCCGTATTGTACTTTCTTGTGAAATATTTGTGTACTTATGCAAAGGAAGTTTTTCTGAGAACTAATACTCAGAAGATATGAATACCTAACTGTGCCCCGCAGTTTCACCTACCATATGAATGAAGATGGTATAGATATTTCACTTATTGTTGGTAATGCTCGAGGGCATTTCAATAATTCCATTCGTTTCAACATCATTTTGGCTTGGCGTTTTTTCAAACCTTCATCTTAACACTTAATCTGGTATCGAAAATACTAACCTAAGTCTCCACCAGTGACAATTGTACTGCTCTTTCCTCACATCTCCAGTGAACACCTCCCATCTCCACCTGTCCATGACGATGGCGAACGGCAAGAAGGCCAGTTTATCCATTGCCTGCGTGAAGAGGTAGTTGATGTCGTGCGCCGTATCGTCCACTGAACGTTGGACAAGTCCCAGGGTCTGCAGATGTCGGGGCGATGAGACAGACATAGCGATAGCTTCGCCTATGGCTTCGTGAAAACCTGCGAGGAAAGAAATTTTATTCATTAGGACTTTTTATGAGAACAGCTGCCATTTTGGAATGCCATTTTGCTATGTTGTTCTATGTTTATTTTTTCTAACTTCTTCCGATATTATGGCAAATCATGTCATTTTTTGTATCTTTTTTTATTTTTTTTTAAATAATATATCACTTATTATTTTTGTTTTTGCTCTCTGGTATTCTTCAATCATCATCAGGTTACACAATTATTGTGTACTTTTTGATGACCTTTTTAATGTACGGCCAATATATTTACATCCAATTAAAAACTCATCAGGTTTACTCTACTTAGGTTTGCTAAGTAGGCCGTAACGAAAAATAGCTTATCTCAAATTAAGATTATTTGGGACACGAGTTAGAACAATAACAATTGTTTTCGACACATTGTTCTATGTAAGCATGTCGCGTAACTTCCTTTAAAAACTTATCGAATTCGAGATTATGCATGAAAGTCAAGACGTGTTTTCGTAGATTATATTGTGATCTGAATGTAAAAGGGAAATTGTTTGCACAAACTGAACCTCCTAATTCTGTTTGGTTGCATAAGGTTAATCTACAATAATTCTTTGGCGAGTCGGTTGAATTCGTGATCCGAATGAAGCTACATCATTGCAAATGCTATAGTAAGATACTTTGAAATCTATTGAGTTCAATATAGACATTTTTTGTTGTTGTTTAAATTGACTACAAATAGGTTTCAGTATTTTACTCTCATTTGTTAGTGAACCAATTTTTTCGTATAAGTTTTTCGTATTGACGAGCCTAGTGTTATCAATAAAAAAAATTGTGAATAAGGGAGAGTTTTTTAGTTTTTAATTTCCCCAACGTCGAATTTCTTATAATCGAATATCAATCAGTAGGTGAGCACGAGTCATTTTAAGTAAGACGGTTTATAACTTAAATCTTATCCTAATGCTGATAATTTTCCATTTTATCCGACTATAGACTGGCTAAGCTTGGAATGATTTCATTCACTGCTTAAGCATGTGATACTTATTTTTCAAATATATGCGGTGCTATATAAGTATAGTAACATTGTTCGATAGCTCACTTTGCATGGACTCAGTATATCCAATGGGATGCTATTATAGGCAAATGAATCAATAAAGATCCAAAAAGCACCAGCTAGTGGTTCTATACCTCATAGCCGCCAATAAAAATAAATGCAGACAAACTTCAGTATGTACTGTGTATAGCGACATCTAGACATCGATATGTCGGGAGCAAACCTATTATTATGATTGCCGTAATACCTAGTTAGAACAACAGTACGTACCTACGGTATTAGCTATAGTCCTATAAGAAGAGTCGGTAGGGAGAAAGCAGGCGCCTGCGCACGGAAGTGAACTACAGCGATTGATAAACTCGTGAGCTATTCAAAATGGCGGAAACCAAGCCTTGTTACTGCATTTTTTTTGTTACACGTAACTAATTATGGTGTTTCTAGTAATGGCGTATGCAAGATTAATTTGAATAAGCTATTAGATCATTTAACTAACACCTTTTTTAATTCGGCTTTTTGACTAGCCCGTTGGACGAACGGCAAGGGTGCTTGCCTTACGTCTCAGGGGCCCCGGGTTCGATTCCCGGCGGGGTCAACTTTGGAAATTTTAATATAATTTTCAAAATTGGCTCTGGTCTGGATTTAAAAGTAGTGGTAGGGCACACTGCGTTTCGCAGTCATTTGGGCAGCCCGTCTGGCGGCAGTAACCACCACTTTACAGAATGCCACCGTGAAATAACAGCATTATGTGCTGTTGTGTTTCGGTGTGTGAGTAAGGGATGCTAGAGCCCATTACCCCCTTCCCTTCCTTATCCCTTATCCTTAATCCTTCTATGGTCGGCAGCGCACTTGCAGCACTTATGGCGTTACTTATAGGCTTATAGGTGTTATAGGCGACGGTAGCCACCTACCATCAAGTGGACCGTCAGCCTGTCTGTCGACCTTAACATTAAAAAAAAAAATCATTTGTAAATGCAAACAATGTAAGAATGTAATAAAAATACACCACTTTAGTTTATTTAATAGACTAACTGATGTCCGCAACTTCGTCCACGTTGAAAAATGTAAAATAGAACACCTGAGAAAATATATGACCATTCATCATTGTTTCATTAACTTGCGTGAGTATCGGTTTATATAATAATTGTTACATATAATAATACTTATTATACAAATAAATATTTCAAATTTCCCACCTTCGTAATGGTTTACAATTAAAAATATTTTATGTTGAAACAACTTTATTCTCATATTTAGCAATGGTTGACATAATAAAACGAATATTAGTTAAATGATAATGAAACACAAAAATCTTTAGGGTTACATCCTATTCACTTCATATACGGTTAATTGCAATTTTGTATTGCAATCTTTGATTACTATGAGATAATATCTATTACTTTATTTTTATTGTTATTTTATTACATATATGTACATTTTATTGAAACATCAATACTAATAATAAATCTGTTAGGGTCGGCCATGGAGTAATTTACTTTGTTTTCAGAGATATCGTATTTATAGGCTCTATACATCTAGTTTCGATACTGAAACTAAATTGACCATTTTTAGAATTTTTTTCTGTATGTATGTATATTCCTCCATAACTCTTAAACGAATTAACTGATTTTCATGAAACTTGGTAGATAAACATTTAGACGTACGGGACACAGGATAGGCTACTTTTTTTCTTTTTTAACGCGGACGAAGTCGCGGGCGCCAGCTAGTAGTCAATAAAATAGTTTTAGTAATAATCCGTACTAAATATCGACTTTTATAAACATGTGTCATAACATAGGTGGAAAGAAGGTTGTGACCTTTCAAGGTTGACGAGCCTATAGGCCGAGTGGTTAAGGTGCTTGCCTTAGCGCTTAGTCTCAGAAGTCCCGAGTTCGATTCCCGGCAGGGCCAATTATGAAAATGAACTTTTTCGGATTCATGGCACTGGACTTATCTATCTAAATCTATTGCTATCTAAAAAATCTATTGCAAATACGATTTGCTTTATATGCATAAGTACTACTACGAAGATTAAAGACAAAATATTACGTAAGTAAAAAAAAAAAATTAAAAAAACTTGACTGTTACAAGTTCGACTTGTGTTACGATATTTTGTGAACTTGGCATAGTTTGTCAATCTTCTACTGCATGTACACAAAATGTGAAGCATCTAACAAAGATATAAGTTTACTGGATATGTCAAACATTACAGGTGGTATCCTATAATAAACTATGTTATTTAATTCACCGAGCACTACGCGTGATCTTGAATCTTTGTATCCGTGTTACATATGGAGCGTTCGAGATGCGCGTACGTTACGTAACTGAAATGTGATGTGTACCGTAATATAGTGTTTAATTTCCGTGAACTTTCTACATTATCGAGATGCAACTGTATCTGGTAGACGCGTTTAGAATATATATGTCGCAGTATAATCGAAAAAAAAAAAACGGATTTTTGCAAAAATCCTAGTACGATTTTGCAATGATCTTGAAAGTACCTCGAATGATTACAAAATTCGTTCTTAGTTTCCTATTATTATCCGGTCCTTTGCAATCGTACTAGGATTTTTGCAAAAATCCGGTTTTTTTTTTCGATTATACTGCGACATAGTTTTACCTAGATATAATTTACGATTGATATAGGTACCATCAGGAAAAAAATAAAATAAATATCGCATAAAAGTTTTTAGGTGGGTTTTAGGGTTTTAGGTGGGTGCCAAAAATATTGCAGTCTATCCTAGGAGTAAAGGGGGAAAGAGAAAGGGGTATAGAGGTTCCCATCTGGCTCTACATACATTACTGCATAACGACACATCAAATTAAGTAATGGTGGTCTCCTCAAGGGTGTGATTTTTGCTGCCAAATGTTTCCTACCCAGTTTTTTTATCCCATAATAAAGGGTAAAAGAAGATCCTTTAATCCTAATACTCCGATACATCTACTTATTTCATGGTAACCTATAAGGAACACACACACTTTTTTTAAATCTGGTAAATCTGGTAATCTGGTAAATCTGCTAACGAGATTCCCCGACCATGGGGAGATCTGTGGGGTATGTGGGACTTCTACCCATTAAATACCCCAGTGGTATTTCCTCGCGCTCTCTATGGGCGGTGGTTAGGGAACGTTACTGTCACTCATGCTTAAGCAAAATTTAATTAATCTAGCTTTACAAGACAAGTGGCTTAATGATTTTAATGCGTTCGTGTACACACGGCCTAATAAAGCTCAATATTTCCTGCACTGTTATTACGCGAACGAGGTCGTAACAACCGCGAGAGCCTTAAAGTTTCCTAACACGCACATTTCGAAATATTAGAAAATTACGACTGTCTATTTTAATGGTTAAATTAATATGTATGTATCGATAACCAAAATGTATGCGAATAATAATTTTAAATATATTAAAAAATAAAGACATATTATAGTATGATGGAAGAACCGAACCTAATTCTCAGCAGTACAATCAGGAATGAAATTTATTTAAAAAAGAAAGTAACAAAACAATATATCTTGAATTAAATACATAGGATAAACACTGTCCCGTTAATGCATAGCGAGGGATGACCATTCGAAGGCGAATGTAAATTTAGGCTAGTAAATTTTGAAAAAAAAAGTTAGTTTCTTTTAAAAAACACAGTGCTTTTTACATCTTAAAATATTGACTGAAATATACACGTATTTGAGTGATCTAAGCGCCCTCTCTTTATGTATGAGTGTTACACTGTACTGTACACTGTACCTAGTGAGTGCGAGGTTACATAATATGTAATAACATAATTAAGTATTATATACGTAACTGTACTTTAACCTACTCACTGAATAACGATAACATCATAAATATTTTTAAATATAAAATTATTTTATATCTTAAAAATGTTAGCTGCCAATGGTATTGGTATATAATTAAAATATAACTTTAAAAAATGGTAATGTAGTCATAAATCTACGTTCGTTTGAGAAATGCTAAGCAAATTGTTTGTGGTTTTATGAATCACATTTATATATAATCTATTATGAACTTTCGTGACAATAGTAATATCGCAATATTATATTAGTGACTTACGAATTTCCTGAACTTGTTGGAAAAAAAGTTATTACATTTTCCCATTCGGCTAAAGTAACCAAACCTTGAATATTGAAATCTTGAATAAGGTACACTGCGTACCGCAATCAAAAACTGATTCAGCAAAGATTACCGTGAAATGAAAGCTCATAATATGTTGTTGTATGAGTATATTGAGAATTTTTTAAATAAGGTATTTCCATAGGATTAATAATGAGGTATTAGGAAAGAATAGGAAAATCTAACGTAAAACAGCACACATGTTTTTATTACACTGGTTTTCTTTAAGTGGGCATTTACTGCTGTCATTGACTACTCTGAGACTGAGAGATGCCACTTGCCAGCGTTTATTCTTCTATCCGCATCTTATTTCTCATCCTTTATCATATTAAAGTAAGGTTAGGGAGCCCACAATGTCAAATGTGTAGTCACTCAAGCGTCGTGGGGACCTATTGGACTTTGAAGATTGGATGGTAAGAAGAAAAAAAGGTTATATGAAGTTTTTCATTTCAGCGGTGGAGTGAGCGTCTACAGGAGTTTAAAATTTTGTAGGCGCTGTATTTTGAAAAATCCTCCATATAATCGTCAGATTAAGAATCAGCACGATCAGGAATTTAGGCTGAACCGTCTGTATGAAAATCTGACGCGCTCGAGTAATTACAAAATGAGAATCGTCAAAAATATTTTTTGCATTTTCAAAAAGCTGCCACGAGCTTGCGTTACATCCGAATCGTCTGAATGTCAAATGTTTATTACAAAATTTACACCAATGTTAACTTAAAATGTAAACATTACTGTATTAATAAATAGAAAAAAAAATGAGAACTTAGTTTAGGTTCACTTAACATCCCCTCTGAAAATCTGACGCGCTCGAGTTGTATTTAAAATTTTACCCCCAACCCCACCAACCCCACCAATCAAACCGTCAGATTAATACATATCCGTTATCGGAGACACGTGGGGTATATACATTGGCGATATCTGACGCGCTCGAGTAAATCCAAAAATCCCCTCTTGGGCTCCCCTACCAGTAGGCATTATGCCGGATTCCTCCAATTACTGACCGCGCCCGACGTTGCTTAACTTCGGTGATCAGACCAGAACCGGTGTATTCAATGTAGTATGAACGATGCACTGTCCACTGGCATACCGATCTTTAGATATAAAAAAGTGGAATCAAATTCTAATATAGTTAAGGTGGGTGCCATAAAAGGGCCTTAATTGATTCATTTAACGCATATTAATTACAACACCGTTGTTACTTTAAAGAGACAGTAACAGATGTGAAACGTGATTAATTATTTCAAAACGTATGATTATTCAATCAATTTTAAACCTTAATTCGATGCAGTAAATATAACAGTAATTAAAGTAAGCAAAAGTCGCAACACTAATCAATAGAAGTTGTACATTTAGCAATTATTTGTGTGGTAGATTTATGGCTAATATAACCTGTTCAGTTAATACGAAAATCTTTGTACACTTAACCAAATCATAACTAGATTTTTTGTTATACAATTTTCTTACAAAATAGAGAAAGAAGTAAGCACTCATGTTTTCCGAATTACTTTCACTACCTTAAATATTAGGATATAAAGTCATTCGGAGTATATTTTAGAAAAAATCATATAGCCTTTCCAGTCAGAAAGAGCTCAAACAACTGGCTGATATGTAATAGTGTAGAATATTTATGGATTTTTTGGGTCATTCATTGGATATCACTCGATAGGTGTCTGAAGAAAAAAAAAAATTTTTCATACAAAAAATTGGTGACGTCATATATGTAAAATATACGAGGTGGCAGATATCCACTCAAGTCAAAAATACTAACTAAACTCCGTACGAGAACTTTCCCACAGGACTACAGTTAGTTTTTAGTACATTAGTGTGGAAGCATAGATATAAAAAATTCAAAATTTTGAAGTCTGATACAAAAACAGACCAATAGGAAACGTTTTTCTATAATAGATTAGGACCATCATTGAATAGGCATACATTTTAGACCATGTTCAGAAGAAAAAAAAATCATCTTGCTGACTGTCCTAAGTCGATTGTGGCTACGTTAACGCAACAAACTATTACCAATAGTACATTTCACTTAGATTGTTCTACATTAACTGACACATAACAAACGGACACGACACACTGATTAATTAGCGTCATTTACTTCTATTTCAATAAAAAAAAAGTAAACCAGTAATTAAGTTACAGATCAATAGAAAGATTGATTGTTCAGAATGTCTGCAATGCTGAATTCCGTGACGTACCTATACAGAACAGAATTCTGAACGATTTATTAATTTATTTGATACTAGCTGTTGCAGCCGACTTCGACCGCGTAACTTTATAAAATTAGGCCATTTTACTCGCCGATAATGTAGCTTTCTATAGGTGAAAAAATTTTCAAAATCGGTCCAGTAGTATTTGAGTTTAGTTCAATAAAACATTCCTTCCTTTTAGTTAGTAAAAATGGTCACTTGGTTTCTACTTGACGTTTAGAGATGGGGAGGGAGGATACAGAAAAACCTTACGGTGTGTTACATTTTCAAAAGACTTCAAAAATTGTGTTAAGTAATATTTGAACGCCCCCAAATACACAGTAGTCACTTTTTATTAACCTTAGGGCCTCTTTCACCAACTACAAGTACAGTGTTGATTAGTTACTTTTAGAAATCATTTTCTGTTTTATTGAATTATGCACTCGGTTTACTGAATCATTCGATAGCCGATTTTTTTTAAATTATTTTCTATTTAATGTTTGGGACGTTTACCGCACAAACAAAGGCATATCAGCTAAATTATTCCCGGTGACAGGTGACTTTAAGTGACGGTTTAGCCTACTTGACGTTGGTGAAAGAGGCGCTTATAGTATTTATAATAGTGTATTTAAAATACGTTTGAACATTTTTGAGAATTCTTAGGGATTTTAGGATTCAAGGCTTATTTTATTGAATAAAATATCAAGCTATTTACTGAATACACCATAAGATTAGTTTGTATAGGTTATTAAAAAAAATAAAAATATATTTTTTATAACATCGCTTAATGCGGTTGTCAAGTACAAATGTTTATAATTAAATTATAGCTAACCATTCGGTTTTCAGCGTTCAGACAGAATGCAAAGTACGAGTATTATCGATGTGTATCGCTGTGTTTCCTTTTAATTTAACATGAAGTGTGTTATCAGTTCATTTATCGTGGTATCACTGTTTTATTCTGTAAAATATGGTAAGTTTATTTAGAATTAAGTTTATTTAGAATTAGAGCGGATCGCTAGTCAATTAATATTATTAGTTCATTTACGTAATAGTTTTTTTTTTTGTATTATCTATCTATTTTTGTGTTTATCTATGAGTTATTTAATAATATTATTTACAAAATAGTACGAAGAGCATATTTTTCCCAAATAATGTTTAAAATCGTTTTAAGTACTGCGACCTAAGTGAAGCCTTCCAACTTTCTTAGTCGCAATTGGATTACATAGCTCGTGAACTTGACTCAAATTTCTATATAACCGGGTTACTTGTGCATTTCTATCTATTTTATGTTTATTTATAATGTGTCATGTTTATTATGTTATTAATGATACGATTTTTACTAAAGGAAGAGGCGATAAACGAGGAAGGTTTGTGTAAATAAGTTGTAGAAAAAAAAAAGTATAGCTGCAAAGCTCAGAGTGGGTCGCTAGTTATCGATAAAAAGAATTTGGCTTTATATGTCTAAACGTATAAACCAATCAATACCAATAACCAATAAAAAGTGTATTTTTTGAAACTAACTCGTACAAAGTTTCAGGAACTGTCTGGTATTTAAATTCAAATTCAAAATAATTTATTTGCTGAATATAGTTATACATAGGTTGTTGTAAATTTAAATATTTCGTCCATGTGCAAATTTAAAGAGCATAATAATTCTTCGAAAATTTAATAATTATTGTATTTTTTATTTTATTTTTTATTTATTTTTCATGCTATATTTATGTACTTAAGACATATTTTTGCACCGGAATATATGTATTTAAATTTTTTCAGCAAACTCAATAATGTGTTACGATTGTAACAGCGCCTACGACCCTCGGTGCGGAGAGGAATTTGATCCTTTTAGCCTCGGAATTATAAACTGTTCCCAGAGAGATCCACCAGAACATTTACCTCCAATGGAAGCTACTTTTTGTCGAACTATCAAAATGGAAAGTGAGTTAGTTCATAATGCGTTTTAGATTCACCTAAGTATAACAATATAAAGGACATTATACATAATTAAGCCGCCCATATATATGCATTCGGCAAATTTTAGTGAAAAAGTTATTTCTATTTATACAAAACTGTTGTGTAGGTTTGTGTATTACTCAAAAATTCGAAAACTAGCCGACGCATTGACTTGAAATTTTTACACAATATGCAATCCGCTTCAAGGATAATATAATCTTGATTGGTGCCATCTGCCGAAAGCGAGGAGAACTAACTCGCCAACGTGAACCGCTGTCACATTTAAAGTAGAAATTAGCCGTTGTTATGGCAGCCGAGTTAATAAAAGACTGAGCCACAGCAAAGCGTGGTCGAGTTCAGCTAATTAGTATTTTCATAAATAATTAATCTTCTATTTCAGTCTATGGCAAAATTCGAGTAGTTCGTCAATGTGGATACGTCGGCGACACTCCCGACGCAGTGAAGTGTCACCGCGTGACAAGCAGTGACAATTTGTTTGTCACATACTGTTCATGCGATACAGATTTGTGTAACGCAGCGCCCACTCGAGACAGTCACAAGATGGCGCTGTTCACGCTACTCTTCATTGCACTATTCAAACTTTGAAATTTAGTATTGAAATTAATAATTATAGGTAAATTATTGAAAAATAAATGATTCTGATGTTAATGTTGTTTTGTTTTGATATGAACTTAATTTTTTTCTGATAAAATTGAAAACTTAAGTATCTATATTTTATTTATACATTCTGAAAGCTGTATATTTTATTATTTATATAAAGGTTGTTGGACAGGCTAAATGTAACTGGCTACCGAAGTCTAACCGAATATCGTGTTTGGCATACACGTTATTAGGAATACAGAAAAGGACATAGGGGAATTTTCATCTAGAAAAAAATACTGTTCCCTAGTTATCATCTAAAAATGAAAATTCAACCCTTAAAAAATATATGAGCATAAAGATTGAATAAATTATGTTTTAACGGGTTATTGTTGGTTCGCCACAAAGTTGAACATCCAAGAAAAGGAGTTCGCACGAAGAGGCAAAAGCTTATTATGTAGGCTGTGATATATAAGCCACATGCCAATTTATATATATTGTGAAAATTGCCAACATTTTTATAACTTAAAACATTAACATCCAATGTTATGAAAGTCCGTTTTACGTCTCCATAATATATTGCATAATGCACTTAATGTTGTAGTGTAATAAACAAACATATTACGACTCATTAGGCTCCTTGGTGCTTAATGTAATTATTCCTCCTGTGTTTAAGTAAATACATGTTATTGCAATAATTTCTCTTCCAATCTTACTTATGATATACTAGCTGTTGCCCGCGACTTCGTCCGTGTTCAAAATGTTATACCAGTATAGGAACCAGTAGTTTCTGAAATTAACGCGTTCAACGAAACAAACAAACTCTTCAGCTTTATACTATTAGTATAGATAAACATAGTTACAGTGCCAACGAGCCTCTGAAATTAACAAAGTAAACATACCTGGGTTAGCTCCATCGCGAAACACCTTGGGCTGATTTCTGTATGCCAAGAAATATTCAATGTGAGCCATTTCGTGATGAGCTGTCACCAAATCCTTCATATCCACGTGAGTGCACATTTTGATGCTGAAAGGAACGTTTTATTCAATTAAAATTCTACATTTATCAGCGTTTATTCTCATAGAGTACCAAGAAAATTGCAATATGGGTTCTTGACATTTAAAAATTATTTTTGTTATATGTATAGATATTTTAACACCTTTAACAAGCACTAATTTGGATAGTAAAGTTAATA
This sequence comes from Synanthedon formicaeformis, assembly GCA_945859745.1. NCBI lineage: Eukaryota > Metazoa > Arthropoda > Insecta > Lepidoptera > Sesiidae > Synanthedon > Synanthedon formicaeformis. The sequence goes on along the minus strand of OX243962.1, from coordinate 11,164,064 downwards.
CTACTTTATAATAATCAAATATCAATCAATAAGTCAATACGTAACTAATTATTTAATTAACTTTTATGTGAGATCGGAGAAACAACTGATCCTCACATGTCACATGAAGGCTGCTCACAAAAGTTTCAGAGTAATATCGTCGCTGCGCGTGCGAAACCGCGTAAGAGCAACTTGTAAAAAGCGCGTATCAGCAAAACGCGGTTTTTACAAGTTGCTCTTACGCGGATTCGCACGCGCAGCGACGATATGGAAACTAAGTAGAAAATATTGAGCTATTACCGATAGTCCTGACGGTTGCAGAAGTCCCAGGCTGACGGTTGACAGTGAATGTGTCTGTCTGGTGGCTGCTCGAGCACGCTGAGACTCCAGAAGTCTGGAGGCATTGCTGACATGTTCATTGACACAAAGAACTCCTCAGCCAGTTGGAACACCGACAAGGGAGAGTAGCCCTGAAATTAATATTGAATACTTCTTTTAGAACTCTATTAATTACTTATTAATTATGACCATCGATGAAATATTATTAGACCTGTATGTATTGTTACTCATGTACTCTAATTCACAACTAACTTAAAATCTACAGTGGCACTACTGTAGATTGTTTTTATACGTTTCCAATAAAAATCCGCCATTTCCCATAAAAACATTTTTCCAGAATAAAAAGTATTCTATAATTATGTTAAACCAGGTAATAAATTACCTTTGTGCTAAATTTCATCTAAATCTATTTAGCCGTTATTGTGTGATTGACTAACAAACATCCAAACGTACGAACTTTCGCATAATATAGAACAGATTCGTAGACAGCAATTTTAATATGTATGGTACATAGCTTAGTATGATCGAAGATAAGTACTAGTAATGGTTTTAAATTTCCCCACCTGTTGAATCATTTCGGGAGTGACATCGACCAATGTCTTCCCCGGATAGGGCAGCGTGAAGGGCACAATGCCGGACCAACTTTGTCCCCACATATCGCCGAGTACATGAGCAGGAATCGGAGCTGATCGAGATATCCTTTCTGGACCATACGCTTCACGAAGACGACGACGGACGTACGCGTGGAGAAGGTCATAGAGAGGTTTGATCTGAAAATTTCAATGAGAATAATTAATATGTATACCTACAATATTGAAATTAAAAGAATTTTATTATCTGAAATTATATGTGTAAAATGAAACATGTTGTATCCACGTAAAAAATAACTTTTCCATGAACATATTTCATACTAGCTGTTGAAATATGTTTAACCTATGTTACTCGCTGATAATATACTCGTAGCTTCCCAATAGTGAAAGAATTTTTCAAATCGGTCCAGTAGTTTCGGAGCCTATTCAATTCAAACAAACAAATATTTCCTCTTTATAATATTTATTTCATATGATAAAAAAAGATTTTGATAATTAACAAAAAAATGTTAAAAAATGGGAAATAAAAGATAGAAAACCTTGCAGGTACGAGTATGGCTAGGATTTCTCTAAATATTTAAAAGGAATTATGGTCCTAAGATATTCATGTTCCTGATCAATATTACTGGCACAAATTTACCTGTTCCCATACGTCGTCAACCTCTTGCCTCATGTCTACGGACTCATAAGGAAACATCCAGTAAGCGGAGGCGTCAGTGAAATCTGTGAAAATAATATATTTTATTACTTAATGTTAACCCCTGACATTTTTCATAAAGCAATGTGTTTAATTTGTGTTACTTTGATCATAATATGTGACGCATTTATGTAGGTGTTTTTTAACTAATCCATATGAAAATTTTATGAGATTATTGTTATTCTTTAAACGCATAAAATACTGAACGTATTTTGATAAAACTTTACATAAAAATAGGTTATACATCAGAATAACCAACAGGTTATAATTTATGGTGTCACGGATATAGGGTAAAGTAAGTAAGTCGTAGGGAAAAGCTTAATAGAGCTAGTAGAGTCAAAACTTAAAAAACGTACTAAAGGTAATAAATACTCACCCGTTTTTGCACGGGTGCAATATTTTTCTGCAAATTATATATAAAAACCTTCCTAGTTTAATGGCTCTACCCATTAGTGAAAACTGCATGAAAATCCATTCAATAGTTTTTGAGATTATGGCGAACATACAAACAGATAGATAGACACTGCGGGGAACTTTTTTTTATAATATAATATATAAGGATGTATGCAATTATTCACTGAGAACAGCGAAAGCTTTTCGATGACTGAAGAGCGATAATGAAATTTAATGAAAAATATATAGATACACTTACTATTAAGCCTAGCGGCCTGATTAGTCAAGTCCACTAACTGCTCATACAAATCCCTGATCCTCCTTCCCGTATTCCTTCTCCACTCTGTCCAAACGTGCTGCAACTCGTCCCAATCTCTAGAATGGGACATGATGAACTGGAGTTCCGGTTGTAAGTGCAGACCACACTTGAAAGGTTCATTGTACGCGCAGATCTCGGCAGTATTGTATACGGCTAACATGTCGTTGATGAGACGATTGTACTGAAATAGTAAAATATTTCAATTAAACACAAAATTTTCTTGAAAAGTTATCAGACAGGTTGACAGTACATTTTACAGTAGATGACTGCCGTAGTCTATGTAATAACAATAAAGGCTATTTATGCAGTTATTTAACAGTAGTAAACCCAAATTCAAATCAATTGAACCTGTGGAAGTTAGTGAAATCAGTTCGATAACTGAAATGAGCTGTTATTCTTCAAACGGCTGTATAGAACCACCTAGATAATGTCAGCTTTAAAAAAATAACAAAACGGGTCAAATCTGTCCATCTATTTGGGAGCTATGATGCCACAGACAGACATACAAGATACACAGGTCCAAGTTATAACAAAGAGGGAACAAAGCTCTTTTGTCGGGCTTCGAATACACTTACTCTATCGAGTTGGTCCGGAGGTAAAGCAGCGGGTCCAATGATTGAAAGAAGACGCAACTGCCTGAAGGTAGCAAAATCCCTGACAGCTCCACGAGGTATTTGCTGTGCGGCTTCCCAGAGGCCGCGTTGGAACAGTGTGTAGCGTTGCTGGGCATCCAACTGAAATTGGGTTTATATAATTTTAAACTCAGAACACTTGTTGCAGAGCTGCTTTTATAAATTCCATGTGTACCTTAGGCTGACTATTCACTGTGAAATATAATTACGAGAGTAAAATTTCCACTTTTTCCCTGCATAGTGAAAAAATCCCCAATAGAGTTCAGATTCCCCCTAATTTTGGAGAATTCCCCACAAATTGGCAACGTCCAAAGGGACTTTTTTGATAATTTACTCAAATTTCTTTGGACATTCAACATTCTCTCAATATTTCTAACATGCAAAAGATATAGTCATATAGTGCAAAGAGAACCGCACGTTCACATTAAATTGATTCTGATGGCCGTCATTGGAACTGTATTTTGACAGTAATAAGAAATGTATAAAAAATGACTACTTAAATGATAAATTTGGAAATAATAACGTGTACTAAGGGGTACGCGTGTTTGAGGTTACTTTTGAAGTGGTACGCACATCAATGGGTATGCATGAAAATAATATTTAAACTAAAACGGGTCATTCTGGAATGAATCCCAACTTCAGCCAAATATTTGTTGACTGTTGTTATTAGCTATTGCTATAACCAAAATATGGTTTACTAACAAACATACAAGGTGTTTAGTCACGGTCACTCACTGAGTGACAAATGACTGTACGACGAAGACAGAATACTAACCATCTTTGTGTCATTCAAACAATGACATGTTATAGTAAAAATTAGCATTATTCGGCACATATATGGATTCTGTAGAATGGTTGACAGTTAAAGATAAGAGATCTACTCATTACAATTGAAGAGAATCGACACTTAGCATTATGTATAACAATGTTTGCGGCTAATACACTAAGACAGTTTTTAAGAAAAATAAGAAGATTGTTTTATTATATCATTAGATTTTTTTTTAAATTAGAGATGGGTTTGCTCTTGGCCAACAACCAACTGTGTAGCAAGGATGAAGATTTGATGGAGCGAGCTCACCCAGAAGATGCCTATTCACTCCGACTTTGAAAAGCTTTGGTTTAAGTATTTATAAGATCCAAACCTTGGCAGTGCGCATTATAAAGGACGTTTTCAAGCGCTTGGTCCGGATTTCGACAAGATGGGGCTGATAACCAGCCGTACGTAACTACTTACGTAAGTATGGCCGATGGAAGAAAGGATAAATTGTTCTGATGGTTTCTGATATATAAATAAAACCTTTTTTATATGTAGGTAGACAAGCAACTAGCAGCAGATCAGGTAGTAAAGGGCGAAAGGTCTTTTTCAAAATTAAAGATAGCGAAACGGGCGCAAGTTAATTTTTTCACTCCAGCCACCTCCAGCGCCCAAGCATTTTTTTATTATTATTTAGTAACTAGTTGGCGCCCGCGACTTCGTCCGCGTTGAAAAAAAAAGTAGCCTATCCTGTATCCCGTACGTCTAAATGTTTATCTACCAAGTTTCATGAAAATCAGTTGATTCGTTTAAGAGTTATAGAGGAACATACATACTTACATACATACATACATACAGAAAAAAATTCTAAAAATCGTCAATTTAGTTTCAGTATCATGTATAGAGCCTATAAACACGATATCTCCGAAAACAAAGTAAATTACTCCATGACCGACCCTTACAGATTTATTATTAGTATTGATTGATTAGATTAATGATCAATTAGATAGCAAAAGTTACTGAAAATTTTAAAATACCAGAACATTAGTATCTCGATAAAAAAGAAGTCAAATTACGAAGCATTACTCTTAACGGTCATTTGCAAGACAATGAAATTATAGGTAGTTCTTTTATAATTAACAGTGACTCAGTTTTGATTGCTATCGGCATGACCAACGTCATTAACTAACTTGTGAATCAGTGTCATTAAAAGCGTTATAATATATATCTGAACATCTTAAATCATCGCGTGACACATTCGTAGTCACATTATACAAGGACTTTTTTTTAATTTGTATGAAGGATATTTCTTTTTAAATTTGGATGATATTTTTATATGAAACGATTGTCGAGTCAACTAGTTTATAATAGATTTTGGTAACCACAAATCGTGTAGTATTTTACAAGAAAATAATAGGTAAGAAAGAAACCCGGTAACAAACTGAATGCAAACCTTAAATAACTTAAAATTAAATAACATCACCAAACATATCTTGTATAAAATCTTCAATTAAATTAATTATTTTTCAATTAAAAGCCGTGACGAAAAACATCGTTCGTTCACACTTTTTTCATAATAGTGCGGAACATAAAAATACAAAAATTAAATTTATGTTTTTACGCTAAATAATTTATATGTAAATTGCTTCGTTTTCTGTCTAGAATTTATAAAAAAAAACTTATAAAGCGTTGTCTAAATAATTCCAAAAATTCTTAAATTTTGCTTTTTTATTATTGAATGATCAATCAATACTAATAATAAATCTGTAAGAGTCGGTCATGGAGTAATTTACTTTGTTTTCAGAGATATCGTGTTTATAGGCTCTATACATGATACTGAAACTAAATTGACCATTTTTAGATTTTTTTTCTGTATGTATGTAAGTATGTATGTTCCTTCATAACTCTTAAACGAATCAACTGATTTTCATGAAACTTGGTAAACATTTAGACGTACGGGTACTTTTTTCTTTTTCAACGCGGACGAAGTCGCGGGCGCCAGCTAGTTATTAGATAAGTTTAGAACTAGTGTCGCAAAATTGTAATGCATTGATTGAATTGTACTTGGACTTCTTGGTGTCCGTCTAACACCAAGAAGGCGTCCATTGGTGGACATATTAAGCGTCTTCCATAATTCTTTCATAATTATCCAGTAGAGCCGATTAGAAGCAACCAGTATCCAGCGGCGTATATTAAGTCGGCAAGTCATATTAAGTGGAAATCAAATAGAATTAATTTTAATTATTTTAATGCGAATTTGCAACGCCCAAGTATCTAGTTTATGCTAACTTACATAACATCTGGGTTCCCACGACCTTATAACTTATGGTGAACTTGAAAACCAGTTCGCTCGTACATAGTTAATTATTTAATATTATTATTATTATTAAAACAGTCATCAAACCACTTTGCGTCATGTCACGAATCAGTGTGATTCTAAAATATTAGTAAAATTATATTTGTTTTTTAAAAATATTAAGATCTGCAATGGAAAGAAAACGACTTATGCAAGTTATTAATAAAACAAATATTATGAATTTCTTAAATATCAAAATGTATTAAAAGAAATTCATACTGCGTTCTGCAGTCATAAACTGAGAAATATATCTGGTAGCTAAAGTTTTAAAGAAAAACACCGTGAAATAACAGCACCTGTGCTGTTGGGTTTTAGATAAGTGAGTAATAAATTTTTAACAGATTTTTCGCAACAAATACTTAAGTAATAAAATGAGATAATAATTTAGCCAACGTCCAACCGAGGAGTCACCTCTCTCAATGCCACCTGTGTTCCGTACAATAAAAATACTATTAATTCACACACGTACGTGCAGCCATTGTAGCGATTAGAGGACATTCCCACACGCTGTCGTTTCTCTGTCGCAATGTGGACGTAACGACGTTACTGTGTCCTATGGTGTCGTCGCACATCTTTAAATCCTCAATCCTCCTAAATTCACCAATACAGGTTAGGTTAACTTAGCTTAGAAATAAAAAAAAACATAAACATGTCGCTGCTTAAAAACTAAAGGGCCACAAATCAAAATTACACTTTTTACAGGAGAGCTAATCGAAAAAAATTAAATTATTTTTTGTCTATTTTTTTCATATTAGATATATATCAAATATATGCATATTATACATCGTTAGAAGCGTATTTTTAAGAAGCATTAAATGTTTTAAGTACATTTATAATAAACTAAATACAAGAAGAGATATAAGCATATAAGTTACTTTTGAATATATAAAAAATGATCAAAATATACTAAATATGGAAGAAAACAACGATAAGTGTTTTTTCAACATGCAATATGAAGGATTGGGATTGTATTTTTGCAATATTTTTTTTTTGTTTTATGGCCCTTTAGTTTTTAAGCAGCGATGTATTCACACTGGTAGATATGATTTTTTCATTTATCCCTACCAGTGGAATGGAATTTTTTTTGTCCATCTATCCTCGTGTGAATGTACAATCAGAATGAAACAATAAAAAGATTAAAGGTACCTTTTTCCAGGTTTTTATCTGTATGAATAGTAGTAAGATTACTTTTAACAACAGTTTCTGCATAAAATTTTCTACAAATTTGGATATATTCATTTTTACTCCACGATCAATACTTTAGGAGCAACAGGCTGTGTAAGTTGTGTAAGAGCTGTTGTCTTATTTTGTCTTTTCCTACATAGTTTTAGGGACTGGTCTAATTTGCAGAGTTTTAGGACCTGGAGGGTCAGTGGTGTGGTGGTAGTTGGAATCGGCTCGAGGGTTCCATCAGCTTCTTGCTTTCAACTCTACATCTCAGGAAGCGTTTGGTAACCCAGCCACTCTTTTATTTGGTGGTTATATAATTTATGTTCATATAGCATATTAAAATATAGATATAATATATTATGTTATGCAAAAGTATGTCAAATGCGTTTTTCAAATCATCTGTCAACAAAATAAACAAAACAATTCATTCATAACGAAACGAGTTCAAGTGTACGTACAACCGTGCACAAAAGTGTTAACATGTTTGAAAATGTTTCAATGAACGACGGTTTCATTGTTTAACTAATTTGCAAGCTACGAGTACATCAAAGTTACATTTCTATTTTAGAATTATTACAAAAGAATTTCAACTTTAAAGCGTTAGTTTAGACGTCATTGTTGATTGACGTACTATTGTTGTTTAGAGGTCACGATCGATTGTAGTAAGTCATCAATTAGCGCAAACTAAAACGTGCGTAGGTGTATGTGAATATCATAATTTTGCGAAAAATATGAATACCTATATACAATATATGTACTATAATATATACATATTATACTATATTTTGTAACTAAATTTACATAATGTTGCTAGATACCAATGGTTTTAATATAATAATCCGGATAATTTTGTATGGAGCTAGTAATTAAATTAGTTAAATTATTACAATTTGAATAATACTAAATATTTTGTGAAATTGGAACAGTATTTTTTAAAACCATTATTTCAGTTAAAAACATTTCACCTTAACTTAAAAAACTTAACTGTATTTCTTGTTAATATATAGGTACACATAAAAATATAACGACAGACTACTGTATAAAAATAATCCTTAGAACTAAATTTTATTGTCAACTAGCGTCCCGGCTCCAGCTTCGCACGTGTGCATTTTCCGGATAATTTTCCCAATTTTTCCCCACGTAAGAATCTTCCTCCGATTTCTATTTTTATTTATAAGTAGCTACTGCCCCCGACTTCGCCCGCGTAACTGTAAATTATATACCAAAACCTTCCTCGAGAACCACTCTATCCATTGGTGAAAACAGTATGAAAATCGATGCAGTACTTTTTGAGTTTATCGCGAACAGACAGACAGACGCAGCGGAGGTCATTGTTTTATAATATCGCTTATCTTTATAAAAATCCAAAAATGTTTTATTGCAAAATCCTATTTTATTTTATCACAATCCTTCATATTGTATGTTGCAAAAAGACTTATGGTTGTTTTATTCCATACTTAGTATATTTTGACCATTTTTTATATATTCGAAAGTGACTTATATGCTTATATCTCTTCTAGTTTTCAGTTTATTATAAAAGTACTAAAAACATTTAATGCTACTTAAAAATACGCTTCTAACGATGTATAATATGCATATATTTGATATATGTCTAATAAGAAAAAAATAGACAAAAATTAATTATTATTTTTTTCGATTAGCTCTCCTGTAAAAAGTGTAATTTTGATTTGTGGCCCTTTAGTTTTTAAGCAGCACTATGTAGGATAATATAGATAATATTATCCTACATAATATTATACTTAAGTTCATGTCTATACCAAAGAAGACAATAACAAAGCCTGCGACGCAAAGCATGATAAATAATATTAAAAAAAAAAACTCGAACATTGAAGCTTGAGCTGAGTTTGAATGTCACGACCGTGAGAAATCATAGCAAACCCCAAGGTGAAGGCTAATACATCGAAAATTATGTGAAACTAATCATTCAGGACCTTATGACAATTTTTAATTCTTAAAGACTAAAAAGAATGAGATTATAAACTAGAACTATAACTAGAATCAGATTATAACTTTTATTTTTCGAAATTCAGTTTAATTAACCATAAATAATTTTATATGAATAACTTTTTATAAATAACTTGTTACAGAAAATCTCCCAAATCAGCATCCCTTTTCATTTATGTTTTACAGGGAATCTCTCGAGATTTTATTTTGTTCTCCCCAAGATGGCAACCCTATTCTTTGGTAAAATGGTCACTTGGTTATTACGTAACGTTTAGGGAGGATGGAGGGTCAAAAATCTTCAAAAATTGCGTTACGTAATACTTGAACGCACACTTACTTGGCTAAAATATTAAAAATAAGAATAACATTAAAAAAAATCATACATTAACTATAATATAAATAAGAAATAGAAAATCGAATAGATTTTTTTTTATAAAAATCCTAGCAGAGCATGACAGGTTCAGCAATAATTGTGTACTTAGTATCGACAAAGTCTATTGCGTGTTCAGCGCGAATCACTTTTATGAACTTTTTATTATTTAATTCGACATTGTAGAGCATATTTTTTTTTCAAGAATTTATATTTTTTCAATAAAATAATATATACGTGTTGTCTCATAGTTTGTATAAGATACTTTTAGTTATAGGCATTGCCTTATAGGCAATTGCCCTATAGGTAAATTTATTTTAACACTGCGTTTAGGTATATCTATACCAATATATAAAGCTGAAGAGTTTGTTTGTTTGGTTGTACGCTCTCTCAAGAACTACTGGTTCGAATTGAAAAATTCTTTTTGTGTTGGATAGTCCATTTATCGAGGAAGGCGGTAGAGAACGCGGACGATGTCGCGGGCACCAGCTAGTGTATAATAAGTACGTAAACAAGTAAACACCCAATCAAATTCGTTTAGAAATTAATCTTTTTTCCTTCAGCCATTTTAAATCTTTAGCTATAAAAGCATTTACATGCGTCGGTCATATTTGTCCTCCGCCTAATTATTTTTATAGCCCACAGACAATAAGATACAATGAGGGACCTTGCATTAATGAATTATCTTATTGTTACATAGTCCCAGGCCTTAACCGGCCACGTACCCCAATGTTTATAGGCGACAATACGATTAGTTCCGCCATTTCGAGCTCCCGTACTTGTCGGCCATTTTGTTGTAACCTTGTTATTGGCAAATCGTGTGTGTCGTTTATAGGAAGTGCGATTTGGTATGGAAGCACGAACTTGATACCATAACGATGACACGTACCAAATAAATACATTAAAAAAAATTGAAAAATATTCCGAATAGATTTGTCAGTCAGTGTACTGTTTCAGTATAGTATATTGTCATATATTTTTTTAGTTATAATTAACTTTTTTTAAGTAAAAGAGACTCACAGTCCAATTGTTGGCTACCATCGCCTTTAACACAAGCAACATAACTATAATAATTTTATGTATAATGTTCACATCTAAATTCTTAAAGGTCTATAAGTTCATATTGTATTAATAGCTTATTCACTTTAATGAATACTTTGATTTGACAGCAGACTTGACAAAAAGCGGATTTACTTGAAAAATCAATTTCCTAATATAAGAGCTGTTGTCCAGTAACATCCGTCATTGTAATCCCAATTCAACAATAGACAAAACAAAGGATTTCATTTCACAAAGTCATTGTGTCAACAAAGCATTTTCATAGTGGTTTGGAAACATAATTGTCAATGATTTGCAATTGCAAGATTTTTTTAATTGTAAATAAAATTTAAGTTTCCTTCGCTTCATTCGCTATAAAAAATATTTAAAGCTAAATTTAATAACTAACAGTTAGGTATATTAGAAACTAAAACAGATGCTGAAGTTTCAACTCAAATTAACTATTCTAAACCTACTGAGAACTTATAGTATTATAATTGTGCAAATCAAAAGCATTCCGATGACTTAAGTATAATTTAAAAAAAATTAAATTAAATTATTTTATTTTATTTAATGGGTTGCCTCAACAATGAGTTAGGTAGGTATCTTATGCAATAACATATAGTTATACTAGCTGGTGCCCGCGACTTCGTCCGCGTTTGCTATAGCCTATATAGCCTTCCTCGATAAATGAACTATCCAATACAAAAAGAATTTTTCAATTCGAACCAGTAGTTCCTGAGATTAACGCGTACAACCAAACAAACTAACTCTTCATCTTTATATATTGGTATAGATAGATTATAGACCACATATAGCTTCCTTCAATTTATATAGTATTTTTATACCTACTTTACTTTTAATTTGAAATTGAAAATCTACACATTTTAACCATACCAAACACAAGAACAGACAAATTTTATAAAAAAGATATTTTGTTAAAACTGTCACAATTATGAAATATATAGAAAAATGTTAATTATTGGCTTTTACACGAAATTACAAGAATTTACTGTAACAATAATGCCTAAAATTAAATATTGATTTAAACTTGTGTTCTTTGAAATTTATTATGTTTTGAAGCACTAACAGTAGGTATCGGAAAAGTATACATTTTTTTTGCTTTTAAATTAGTTGTTTTTTTTTTTTTTAGTTCCATCTAAATAATCTACTCTTAATATTTTTATAAATACAACCAATATTTAAACTTTATTTTGAATTTTAATAATTAAGGCAGAGGATTAAACTTATTTGAATCAATGATTTAATTTACATAAGCCTTATCAAACATAATAGCAAATAGCCCAAGTCTCGTGGGAAACTAAAATCGTGTTATATTTTTTTTAGTAATGACCTTATTAACATGTGACGATAACATCATTGTTTACGACAATATAGTATTGAATTATTGAATAAGGAGTTAGAAAAACACTGAACAAAAAATAACAATGAGGATAAATAAAATCTAGGCAGGTGCGTGATAAAGTGTTAACAAATAAATGCGATTTTTTTATCAACCTTCAGTGGTTGAAAATGTATCTGTAAGCTTTTTGGAAGTTATAAAATTGAAATTATTATGTAATAAACTAGTTTTGGGACTAGTAATGAACTTTAATTTGAAAAAGATTAAAAAAATTAATTATTTTCTAAAAAAACGTTCTAAAAATGTTCTCTTTTTTTGAAAAAAATCAAAAAGCAGGCTACATAGTTTTTTTATATGTTATTAAATTTGATGATAGAATAAAATAGAAAATACACAATTGAAAATTCACTATTTCTTTTTCTAGGAAAGCCCAAATAATCCTATATATAAACTTAAAGGAAATAATTTAGAAAAAAAGTCAGCAGTAAGGGACCTAGGAGTTATTTTCGATAATAAATTAACTTTCCGTGACCACTACGATAGTATTATCAGTAGAAGTACTAGGACATTAGGTTTTTTGACTAGAGTTACTAAAGATTTTAGGAATATATTACATTTACATAATTTACATAGATTTACATATGTTTATTTGGTTTGTATATTAAGTTAAGTTAAGTTGAGTTAAAAATGTGTAATTCTACTTAATTATTACCAACAAAAATTAAAGTAACAGAATAAAACAATTTATTTTACTATCTAATATATAAAATTCTCGTGTCACAGTGTTAGTTGCCAAACTCCTCCGAAACGGCTTAACCGATTTTGATGAAATTTTATATGTACACTTGGTAGGTCTGAGAATAGGTTTATAACTATTTTTTATAATTGAAAAAATTAACGATAAAAATAAAAACCATAAACCGAAAATTACTATAGAAAGAAATTGTACTTTCAAATCGTCAGAAAGAGGCCTGTCATAGACGTAATCTAGCACCTAGCAACCGTTGTTGATAACTTTTTTACTGACAGAAAATACAAATATATATACATAGGAACTGTCAAATCGATTGGTCTCATGTTGTGAAACAATGCCGCGACCCAGAAGATCTAATCTTTCCGCTTACCGCAGCTTTGAGCGTTTCGATCAAGAGACCAGAGCTTTAGGCGGTACGAAGTTCGCCGGGTCAGCTAGTTTTACTATAAAATTTTCATGAATTCTCTATAAAAAAAAGAATGAAATTAAATAGATATTATCGCTTTCTTTATTATCTGCAATTCTATTGTGTAATTTCTCTAGGAAATTATTGAAAAACCAAACTTGCTACAATCAAATTTCTAATACGAACAATACTGTTTAGTTAGTGAAGACAGAAGTGAAGAAACCGAATAATGGAATCTCACGCATATTGTTGTCATGGGAAACAAGCTATGGTGTGTGGATGCCGAAACTTTCCCACTTTGTACCGATCGCTATCTGCTCGTTGACACCGCTTAATACTTGAGCTAAATGGCTTTTGATTATTAAACTGATAACTTTGTTAAGTTAATTGAGAGGGAAACGGAGAAAGAGTAATAAAAAAAAATTGTGCGTGATATATACAATATTTAGTTGGGCCAAATTTTACCAGTCAGTTACCAGTGAACACATTGAAAAAAAATTATACTTTACTTAGCGCCTCTTTCACCAACTACAAGTAAAGTGTTGATTAGTTACTTTTACAAATCATTTACTGTTTTATTAAATTATGCACTCGGTTTACTGCATCATTCAATAGGCGATTTTTTATTATTATTTTCTATTTAATGTTAGGGACGTTTACCGTACAAACAAAAGGTATATCAGCTAAATTATTCCCGGTGACAGGTGACTTCAAGTGACGGTTTAGCCTACTTGACGTTGGTGAAAGAGTTGCTTAATTTTAAATATAAATTTATTTTTAATTTATACTTTTCATGCGTATAAAGCTCGACAATTAATTTATTCAAATCTTTATATATATATTTATTCTGTGCGTGTGTATGTCACTGAACTCCTCCTAAACGGCTGGACCAATTTTAATTATGTCTTCACTTATGGATACAGGGATGATTAGGAATGGTTTGTATGTAAAAGAAAAAATTGTACCATATTTTCATTCCATTCATTGTACTATAACCGGTAGATTATTTAAAAGCAACTATTATTTTAACAAAGCTGTAAACCTCTTTTGTTCTCACACAACAATAAAGCTTAAGGCGCGACGAGTAATTTTTATAATATGTGGCGAATATTCACATTGTTTATATGATAATAATCTTAAATACTTGCATTATTAACGCCAACCGACTAAGCATACACACTTTATTATTATAAACAAAATATTAACTTTTAAGTACTAAATTATGTACTGAAACATTTTGTTATAAATGACTGCAGCATTTCTAGCCCCAAGGGTGACTAGAAACTAGAATCAGAACCAAATTTTAGTGTCTTTGCATTTCATATGTTAATTATAAATAGTCATATCTTCTTTTATCTATAAAAAAAGCCTGAGGGACCAAGTAGGCTAACAGTTTTCAAAAATTGCTAATACATGTTAAAAACATACAAACTCTTAGTTAATCGTAGTTATGAAAGGTGATTTTCTAGAAATATTAAGTCTGTCAATCTGAATCGCTATTGCTTTATATATTACACATTTTATTTGATAAAAATAATGACAAAATATTTCATGGTAAGGTAGCCTAGGATAGTCGTCAAGACACCACACCAAATACGATTCCCCCAAAAATCGGTCCCTTAGGTATGGAGAAAAAAAGCTTATGTATATGTAGATATTTTAGAAATGTCATAATGATTTCTCTGGAAATACAGATATTCATTAATGTTGCTAAATATAGGACTTAATCTAATTTCAAAGTTTCAACTAACTGAGAAATAAAATAGAAAATATTTTTACGACACAATAATAAGAATGAGAAGTAAACAATAAGTGCAGAAGGTAATTAATACTCACAGCGGCATGTTGTGTTGCGTCATTGACGTCGGTCTCGAAGTTCCATTGAGCTGCCACATTATTAGTACACTCTTTAGAAGCCTGTTCATCAGCATTCAACAAAAAGTCCCTAATCTGGGCCAAATTCACTTGATGGAATCTGTCGTCTACATTATTTGTATTCCCACCCCTATTAAAATCATAAGGGTTCGCTCCGACATAGTTAGGGTCGTTTCTGACGAAATTTGGATCGTTTCTCCTAAAATTAGGATCATTATTCACATCAATTCTGTCATCTCGATTTCTATCGTCAAATGGTCTCAGCGTTGAACTGGGATTTCTTCCATTGCCGTAGTCAAGACTTGGATATCCATTGTTACTTATGTCTGGAGTTATCCCCCTATCATTAAACGGTGTCGAAGAGACAGGAAATACACCAGAATTTGGATTCGAACTGGGTCTGGCGGTACTGTATTGGAGATTTTGGTTGACGTCAAACTGATTACCAGGGGAATTTATAGATTGTGTGCTGGATAACAATCCATAGCTATAAGGATTGCGTTGAGTACTAGAACCCTGATTCAAGGGTGGAAGATCTAATTGTGGAGTCGCAGAACACAGCGATGATAAGTATATCACCAGTTTAACTTGGAGCCATGTTGTGGTTAATTTTCTAGCTTGAACACAGGCCATGATTGATTGGCCACTTGACCTAGTTTTTTTTTCGCTACAGCCAATGGTGCGTGGTGTGTTGTCGCGGTCGCGGGTACAACTGTGCTGCTTGGTCCCTGCTTACCTCTGAACTCGAGGCGTGTGAATCTACTGTGTCTGTGTGTATACAAACACCAAGTAATTAATAGTTACGGTTCAGGAGCATAGCATTAATCTTTAATTGTGAAGATTGATTTCGAGATAGCATTTATAATTTTCAGTCAAGTTTGCTCATGCATGTTTTGTTGTTGTTTTAAAAGGATATTAATCATTTTAAGCTACTAAATATTTTTAGTGTAAAACATCAGAGAGTGTCGAGCAATTGTTCCAGTTGCTCTTAACAGAGACAGGTTCAGGGAGTTAACCGCCAACCTTCAGGACTTAAGAGGAACTGAGAGGGAGAGAGGTAGATACAAATTTTTGTCCTTGACATATTGCTCATTGCTCCAGCACACTCGTTCAGCCAAGGACATCAAAATGCAATGTATGGATGCGGAGGATGGAAGTCAAAAGTTAAATTAAAAATTATTATAAAATTAAAAAGGCTTTACTCTTATGGGTTGATGACAAAGATAACATATTTGCAAAAGACGTGTAAAGTTAACCGGCCTAATTTTCATAAATAAATTACATTGAATTGCATTATTATGTACAAAACAAAAAGTGTTCAACTTACAAATGACATTGGTAACAATTCAATGTTAAAATCTAGATACACAGGTACCAATACCTGACTGTGCATCTAATACCGTGGTGAATCACAGAGCGGTCACATCCTTGATTTAAGTTGCCATGAAAATGAAGGGACGATTATAATGTTAATTAAAAATTATTAATTTTACGGATGAGATCACGTCTGAGATAAATTTAATCAAAGCGCATTAATATTTGTAGGTTTTTTAGCAAGCTAGGAAAAATATACATATTTAAGACTAGCTGGCGCTCGCGACTTCGTCCGCGTTGAAAAAGAAAAAGTAGCCTGTTCTGTGTCCCGTACGTCTAAATATTTATCTACCAAGTTGCATGAAAATCAGTTGATTCGTTTAAGAGTTATGGAGGAACATACATAAATACAGAAAATATTTTAAAAATCATCAATTTAGTTTCAGTATCATGTATAGAGCCTATAAACACGATATCTCTGAAAACAAAGTAACTTACTCCATGACCAACTCTTACAGATTTATTATTAGTATTGATGCTCCAAAACACGTCATGTCCCTTATGATCGCCTCATTGTGAAAGCCAAGCACTTAGGGAATTACGCAAACTCTACAAAAGGTACATAAAATCCAATGTCTTGTATGTTTTGTAATATGGTCCTCAGAGTCTTGACCAATATTGTTTGAATTTTTTTGTTACTTCTACTTCTCAATTAGTGCACACTAAAAGCATACCAATAACGAGTATGATAAGAACTAACTGTATTCCGCGATCATACAAATAAGTTTAAAGTTCTTACAAGTAAGTATTAAGTCAGGCTTAGATGTCTTTATAAGTTATGCACAGCAACTATAAATAATTAAAATAAAATATTTACTATACTTAATTCTTACTTTGTAGCCTATGTCTTCCCAGTAAGTTCTCCAAAAAGATAAATAAATATATTTCTTCGAGAATTACTGTCTTTGAACCTTATATCCATCGAAATACTACAATGGAATTTGCATCACAAATGCCAAAGCGGCACATAAAAAGAACGCCTTTGACAGAATCGTGGCGGACTCTTGCCTTCACGCGTCAATGGTAAAAGGTAGTTACAATCAACTTCTACTATTTCACTTTTAACTCTAATGGGTTGACGTAAAGTCACATTTTCTTTTAATTATGTACTTATTATTATGTTTGTTTTGTTATAAATGACAGTTCATGCTCTACGCATCTCTCCATGTTGTAGTAGTTTGATGCTTATATCCAACGAACTACTAGATATATATTTATTATCTATAGTTCAGTCACAACTTACAAAGCGATAAGAAAAAGAAAGTAGGTCCGATAAGGCGAGATAGAGTCGTAAGTGAACAGCACAGGAAACCATAACCTGATTCGTTTGTCCTACGATAAAAAGTGACACTCAATACTAGCTGTTTTTTTTTACTTATAAATTATCAGTTCTTTAGCAGTATTTCGATCGCTTATAACAGTTACACGAAATTGGAGTCATTGATTAGTCTCAGACAAATATCAATTAACATGTGAGCCAAAATTTTGATTTTCGTATTTCTCTATCATTAACAAAATACAATTAACAGAGTAATAAATTTATCTATATAAATAATACATTATAATAACAATTATAATAATTTGATGACAATTACTTTAAATATATACTTATTGTAATTAGAGAATTGTGTAAAATTTCAAAAAAAAAATCATTAACATAATTAGATTATATAGAAAACCGCCACAAAAGGAAGACTAACGTAAAGTAATTGTTACAATACTTAGGGCCTCTTTCACAAACTACAAGTAAAGTGTTGATTAGTTACTTAGATTAAATCATTTTCTTTTATATTGAATTATGCACTCGACAGCCGGTTGGTTTAGTCCATTATTCGATAGCCGATTTTTTTTATTATTTTCTATTTAATGTTTGGGACGTTTACCGTACAAACAAAGGTATATCAGCTCCATTATTCCCTGTTACCGGTGACTTTAAATGACAGTTTGGCCTACTTGACGTATGTGAAACAGGCGCTTATACTTCGATTTATGAAACTTACTTCCGGTTTGACTTACTTACTTACTGAAACATACCAAAACGGGGTAAACTACTAATTTTACACGCGCACATAAACTAAACTACAGGCTACAGTAGACGTTGAGATTTTATTTATATTTTACTGAATGAAAAATCCTTGTTACATCCACATTTAGCGATTAATTCTCAGTGTGCATATACTGACATATGACATACATTTTCTATGTATGAAGAAGGTGCATTTGTAACTGTTTATAATATGTTAGCAAAGAATGCAAACTGCACAATGTAAAAATTTGCAGTGCAAGTCTTAGAAATATATAGAGTGAGCACTTTTATACTGTGAAATATGATTGCTTGAATCTCTATGGCCTAGAAATCTAAATCTGCTTAATTTCTGTGACATATGTAATATGTGTATTGATTAAGAGTAAGGAATAGGAAAAAGGGCTCAGACATCTTTTGCTCACCAAAACATAGCAGACATTATAACATTGTTATTTCCATGTTATTTCACTATGGTCTTCTGTAAGGAGGCTACTGTCGAAAGACGGACTTCCCAAGTTATGACTGTGGAACGCAATGTGTCCTGCCACTACTTGCCACATCAAGACTAAGAGTCAGTTGTGAAAATTTCAGACAGACACTTTGTTTTATTATAATATGTACATATAAATATAAACATAAATAGACATAGCGCCTCTTTCGACATCTGTCAAGTAGGCTAACTGTCATTTAAAGTCACCGGTAACCGGGGATAATGGAGCTGATATACGTCCCAAACATTAAATAGAAAATAGTAAAAAAAATCGCCTATCGAATGATGCTGTAAACCGAGTGCATAATTCAATAATCAGAAAATTATTTCTAAAAGTAACTTATCAACACTTTACATGTAGTTTGTGAAAGAGGCTCATAGACAAATAAAATAATCATGAAATCAAGTACTACAAAGAAAATTGTAAATTTATTTAACCCTTTATTGGACTTAAATTATTTTTCTCTTTTAAAAGATGACAGACAGACAGACGGACAATTCGATTTTAGGTAACTAGTGTCTTCTGTAAACGTTAGTAACATCAGATGGGATGAAATTATCCTACAGGGATAATGAAGGCTCTATTTAGGATTGAAGTTAGAACAACACACCTTTTATTGCAACTCTATATACATATGAACAATGGCTTTGCGTACGATACGTAATTTTCCTATTGTGCCAGTTTTACCGTGGGAAATACTTATGTATACTGAGTATATATAGTTAAGTGTTTTATGCGTTCGTATGCGCCGCTCCCTGAATACTAAACACTACACTTACATACTTATACTTACGTTGTCATAATGTTGGAAGACTTTATGCACTTAAGCATGACGTCATATTGGGTTTAACCAATACAACAGAATCTATATACAAACTAAAGATTTAATTTATACCAATATATAAAGGTGAAGACGCTGCTTTAAAACTAAAGGGCCACAAAACAAAAAAAAAAACAAAAATGTTTTTATTGCAAAAATACAATCACAATCCTTCATATTGTATGTTGCAAAAAGACTTATGTTTGTTTTATTCCATATTTAGTATATTTTGATCATTTTTTATATATTCAAAAGTTACTTATATGCTTATATCTCTTCTATTATTCAGTTTATTATAAAAGTAATACGCTCCTAACGATGTATAATACGCATATACTTGATATATATCTAATAAGAAAAAAATAGACAAAAAATAATTTAATTTTTTTTCGATTAGCTCTCCCGTAAAAAGTGTAATTTTGATTTGTGGCCCTTTAGTTTTTAATCAGCGAAGAGATTGTTTGTTTGTTTGGTTGTACGCGCTAATCTCAGGAACTACTGGTTTGAATTGAAAAATTCTTTTTGTGTTGGATAGTCCATTTATCGAGGAAGGCTATAGGCTATAGAGAACGCGGACGAAGTCGCGGGCACCAGCTAGTGAAATATATACGTAGATATAAAACAGTGCAATATATCTTATTTTTTCAGACAGGCAGTCCACTTGATGGTAAGTGTTTACCATCCTTTTTGAAAAAAAAAATATTTTTTGCTTTTTTTCCTTTTTTTCTAGTTATGTTTCAATTGAAGTCTTTCAATTCTTTTAGGTGCTAGTTATTATTATATAGTTTACTTTTTTATAAAAATTAGAAACCAATACTTTTTATACAGTAAACAAACATATATTTTGTTACTTTTTTATATCAAATAATAAGAGTCAAACAGCCATTCTACATAATATTAGCCTATTACGTCACTTAGAAAAACCAGGGATAATCAATTATATCAGAGGCAAAAAGGGCAGAGTCATCCCCTGTCCCTTTTCCCCTCCCCTGTCCCTTTTCCCTTCTTACTTACACTTGATTCCTCGCTTACATTCTATTCTTATACTTAACTTTAGTATTAGTATTATGTTCAGGTGTTCTTTATTCATTCCTTGTCTGATTATTTTTCTAAATTTTGTGCATTTACAAACAACATCATGCATGATAGCTACTCATTATATCATAACCACAATAATAAATAGCGTGAAATTACGCCACTTATATAATATTAAAAGAATCCAAGAAAATTTATTGTCCGTACTGATGCCCTTGGAGCGCAACTGCAAGGTCGCTTTAAGATGACAAATTACAGATTTAACATCTAATTTGAACCTTATTTCAAAGTGGTTAAGGTTGGTATAACATACTTAAACGTGAGACAGTTTTATTAGATTTGAAGCTTTGTTGTATAACAGTTATATTTTAACACAAATGTCATTCGGACTTTTTTTAATGTTTAGTGTCCCAGTTTTGAACGAAGTTATGATCTAAACACGTCGTGAGGTCAGCTAATAGGATTTTTTTAAAATATAGGTTTTATTTTAATACTGTAGATTATAGGGGGCATATATATTATTATTAGCAGGCGCCCGCGACTTCGTCCGCGTTGAAAAAGAAAAAAGTTTATTAATAGTATTGATTGATTGATTATGATTGATGATTAATAGTTGAAGAACATCTTTCTCGCTTGCATATTATGGTATGCACTGGTATACAGCTTTATCGAAAAATTCTTATTTTATTTTGAACTATATAGCCTATGTGAGTCACTGATAACTTTCTATAGGCAAAATAATTTAGCAAAATCGGTCCAGTAGTTTAGTTTAGATAT
Source organism: Synanthedon formicaeformis (assembly GCA_945859745.1). Taxonomy (NCBI): domain Eukaryota; kingdom Metazoa; phylum Arthropoda; class Insecta; order Lepidoptera; family Sesiidae; genus Synanthedon; species Synanthedon formicaeformis. The sequence goes on along the minus strand of OX243962.1, from coordinate 11,142,541 downwards.
TTTCTTTTATACAATAAAATAAAGTCGCTGCCTCTGTCTTCTTCTTCGCTAAGTTCTTCCAAACCGAACAGATTTTGATACGACTTAACACCCCTTCACCAACGTCAAGTAGGCTAAACCGTCACTTAAAGTCACCTGTCACCGGGAATAATTTAGCTGATATACCTTTGTTTGTACGGTAAACGTCCCAAACTTCTATTTAATAATAGAAAATAATAAAAAAAATCGCCTATCGAATGATGCAGTAAACCGAGTGCATAATTCAATAAAACAGAAAATGATTTCTAAAAGTAACTAATCAACACTTTACTTGTAGTTGGTGAAAGAGGCGCTTACACTAATGGAAAGAGTGATAAACGAAATTGAAGGACATTTGTGTTATATGTATATGTACGAGTATATATAATTTACAGAAAAAAATGCATTCGTGCGAAGCCTAGTTGCTAGAGTATTGAAATTATATAAAATATATACTAATTGGGAAATATTCTTATCATTATAAAAATGTTTTAGCCCAATCTAATACAAAGTCAAATGCCACTTAACGCGTTGATGTCTTTTAGGCTTCAAGATTCGTATGCTTCAAAAAATGCGTCAACAAGCCATCATTAGACCAACAAATACACAATAAGATTAATAATACGACACGTAAAGGCCTTGTCACACAAAGACAAGTGAACCGGAAAATATGACGCGAACAAAAAATACTATTTGGGTGATAACAAAAAAAATTACACTCGCGAAAAAAAAATGAGAACGCCCAGTAATGTAATTTTTATTGTTAATTTTTTTATACGTCCAAAGTAAGGTTGAAGAACTTTAATCCTAGAAAAAATATTCACATAGTGAACAACTCACATTGTTGTCGTAATCATGCTGTACAGAATCTGCTCCAACCCTCATCACTATCTTGAGACCTAGATAGATCACAGTGGCAGGTATCTGGCTTTCCTATTAAATTATTGTTAAGGGAGTTCTAGCATGTATGTGTATATATTGGTCACATAATTATATAAGGTAGGCAATTACCATGAAGTAGAATATCAGCCAGCTTGCTAAACTTTAATTTCAAAAATAATTTTTATCCTAACAAACTTAGGATAAAAGTAATGGTATCATACTTATTTCCTTTAATAATCTGAAGAAGAGTGAGTTGCCTAAATATTTGAAGCAACAAGTTTTTGCAGGAGACTTTCTGGAAATCTTGTTTCAAAACCATATAAAAACTCTTATTCAATTACTGGTCTTAATTGAATCCATCGTATTTATAGAACGAAATAGAATTAAAGCTAACAATGAATTTGTTTTCTTTTCACATGACATCACACTTTGATCTTATTAAATAGTCCGTTGGAGGAGTGATTAGGGTTCTATATAGAGTCCCCGGGTTCTATTCCCGGCAGGATCAACTTTGGTAATGAACTTTTCAAAATTGGCTCTGGCGAGCGTTTAAGTATTACGTAACGCAATTTTTGAAGATTTTTGAATCCTTTTAATTATTTGGAAATATAAAAAAGTGATTGCTTTTAGGTAATTCATTCGACTTTTCTTTCTGGTTCAGACTGATGTAAAAGAAAAGTTAATATTTTGTCGTTAAATAATGAAATCGTCACTCAGGTCAGGGCTGCTATTACCACATGCTATTGTGGTGTTTCCTGTCATTCAATTGTAGTGGAGCCGTGACGCATTCGATTTAGTGTATTAAAATCTAGACTTCGACTGACCTGCTTGTCACAAATTGTGTCCTTCACTCCTAGTAACTAGTACATGTAGATAATAAAGATTAATTTAAAAAATCATTGTCTAGCAAAAATATTTATTTAGTATATTCTGTATAAACTTTTAATTTCTTTTTAAATTCTGATGTTTCCATCGCTTCTTTTTGCTGTGGCGTGCAATATTCTGAAAAAATAAATTGTTTAATTAAATATTTCGACTAAATATATTGTGAAACCGTTGACTCACACACTTTATTCAACGCAACTTGAAAACATCCCATATTTAATTTAATGAATAAATCCTAGACTCAGTATACTTATTTACCTATGCACTAATAACCAGTCTGACCTGAATATCGAAATTTATTTCAAAATTAAAAGTACATCCAATTAATTTCATATAAACTAATGTAAGTCTGACCTTACATATTAACTTATTTTAAAAGGATAACTTTTATTACTTCATTTTTAGCAAAAATATTTTCTTTTTGTTAAGCTACCATAACATTCAAATACACAGAGAACCATAATAAACCTTATAGCTACTGATGAATTTAATAAGGTTTAAATTTTTTTAATTTTGAAATTTTATACTCACGAACAGTACTTTCTTCCCATCCAATAAATTCCCCATTACGTTCATTTTCGGCCTTCAGCCAGTCGTGTAAGGGTTGGAAATATTCCAACAGACCGCTTGCGTCCATATGTCGTTGTCCAGTGAGAACTTCCATTGCATCAGGCCAAGGTTTCGATGATCCCATTTGCAGCATTTTTCTAGAAAAGATATACACTATTGTCATTCAAAACCATTAAGGCAGGTTTATGAATGATGATGGCTAACCAGAAATATAATAGGTACCTAAATTATTCTGCATTACATTGCCTACATTTTTAAATTACCTACCATCAAGTGGACCGTAAGCCTGTCTGTCGACCTTAACATAAGAAAAAACCTAGTATAATGCTGAATTGCAGCCAGTTTAAGACACATAAAAATTTGTATGTGTATGTTGTTTTTGTGTATTTTCTGGTATTATCAAATATATAATATACTACCTTTACATATAGTAAACTACTAGATTAAGCGCCTCTTTCACCAACTACAAGTAAAGTGTTGATTAGTTATAGAAATCATTTTCTGTTTTATTGAATTATTCACTCGGTTTACTGCATCATTCGATAGCCGATTTTTTATTATTATTTTCTATTTAATATTTGGGACGTTTACCGTACAAACAAAGGTATATCAGCTAAATTATTCCCAGTGACAGGTGACTTTAAGTGACGGTTCAGCCTACTTAACGTTCGTGAAAGAGGGGCTTATTTTTATATATTGTTAAATATATAAAAATAAAATTTATAACCCCTGACAATTAATATGAGCAATAATTCATTCAATCTTTATTGCCATTATAGTTTTACCAGGCGTTCCATTTTTATTTTTATGATAACTCGGGATGTGATAGCTAAAAACCATTTTCGATACGAATATATTTCACTTACCCTAACGCGTTACCAGCTTCAGTACTTCTGTAAATGTCACAGTTGGACAACAGTCTGCTTGTATCACCCGGCGTATATTCTCCGGCAAGTTTACATAGCGCTTGGTGGAATTGAAACTGGATAATATACGATATGTAATAACTGAAACAAGATTGTACAAATGTTTGCTTTACATAAAATTATTATCCTTTCACTCAATTATTGTTTTTGATTTGTTAAACCTGAGGACAAAGTAATGGTTCCAGCAGGATTGTTTTTTTTTTTTTCTGAGTTAATGCCAATTATATATTCGTCTTGTTGCAAACGTTTTTGAATATATTTGGATATTTGTAATACAATTATAAATTTAAACGAAATCGGATAAAATTATACATTGTTTGTTGTTTTTTTTTTTTAACTATTTTTTTTCCTTTGAACATTTCACATTTTATGGCAAGTGGCTTACATTTAGAACTTAGTTCACCACATTTAAATCAAAACGGTAGAAAAAGTGTAGAATGGTTTTGAGAAACCCTGGAGAAGAATAAAGGCATTTTCGCGTGGACTAAGTAAGAACGCAATAAGTAATTAAAAAAAGAATGCATTTATACAGAGTTTGTCTCTATATAAAAAGAGATTATTCTCTCATGCATCCCGTCTTTTTACCATAGTTTTTTCCATGGAAACACAACACCCACCTTGTAATAAATATTTCAATAGAAATGCCCTCCTTTTCTATCAAATAAGTACTCACCGCATATATTCAACATTAGCAGAAATGTGATACTTGGCAGCTGGATCAAAATCTTCTTCGGTTCTCTCAACGGGAGGTTGGATACCTTGAAGCGACTCTCTCAACTTCCAGTAATGGCAGTTATAGTTGTCAGGTGTAGTGGTACCACGGAAAACTCCGTATCGGAATAAATCCAATAGATATCCATATGGCAAGAAGACTATTTTACCGAGACCCTGGAATAAAAGAAAAAGGATATATAATTGTTTATTCCTATACTTTTTAATGGATTGAATACTGTACGATATGACTATATTATATATCTTTAAATAGAACGCTTCTAAATAGTTCTGAAGGGATAACTATTATGGTTATTAAACTATCAACTATGAGTTGCGTCCATATGATATTTCTGAGTTTCTGGAAGTTTTATATTTTCTGGAACTGCGAAAATTTTGTACCATGCCCTTCTTAGCATATAGAAAAATATTATGGCCACTTCTGTCTATTAACAAATAACATTTAAATGAATTTTCACGTACGATTTTATAAAGTTGATTTATATTTGATTCATCATCTTCTTCGCTTGCATCTAACAATCCCATAACTTTTAAATGTTTAGGAGTAGAAACCGATAGTGCTATTACGTCGCCAACAGCTTCATGGAATCCTAGAAAATAAGTATGAACGAAAAAACAGTTTTACATAAATTCCAAATAAAGATGATAGTAATATAATGTAGACCTTAAGTTATAATATAATTTTAATATTACACTACACATTATAATATAGTAAGTATATAGTATATAAGTATAATACATTACAAACTGAATTTCAGTAAATATACATTTTACACTGTACATAATTCTGTCTACTGTCAACGAATTTATTAAAATTTATTACAAATCTATATTACAATCCACATGAGACATACCTTATAGTCCTTAAATATGATATGTGTTTATATTAGAATCTTTGAAATAATTATGGTAATTTTATGCTAACAGTATATAAATTTAAAGTATAGCAAGTAGCAAAAAAATATAAAAAAAGTGACATCAGAAGCAATAATTTAGAAAGTTATCGGTTCTTAGTATTTATATCTATGTTATTTTATTAGTAAGATCGAAAACAAGTAATAAATATAAAATATTCACCTGGATTAGCACCGGCTCTGTATATCACAGGCTGATCCTTGTATTGCAAGTAGTACTGGATGTGACCCATTTCGTGGTGAGTGGTTTTAAAAAATGCACTTGTTATCGTTGTGCATTGGCGAATTCTGAAAAATATGTTTTTCATTTAAATTTCGAGTCTAATTGTCTCATTATCTTCTTTAGTTTTTTTTCTTCAGTTCTAAATTTCTGCTCTATCTCTCTTGACATCTGTGGAAACGCTTTTGGAATATGTTTTATTTTATTTTTTGTCTAAAAGACAATAAAAATCAATATGTTTTTTTGTTTTTATTTCTGTTTTTGTCCCAAAAAGTAATGAAATAAAATAAATTATGTGTATATGGTTGAAGGTCTATAATTGCTTGCGATTCAATTTTTTTCATGAGAACTAGCGAAAGATAGGATAGCCTGGACCACAAAAATTATGACTATTATTTTTTTATTAATTAGTATTTATTTAGTATTACCTGAAATCTTCTCCATCAAAGAAATCCCAAGCTGACGCGTGACAAACCATATCTCTTCCGTCATCAGGTTTTTCTAAAATGGATCTCTCCCAAAAGAGATCAGGCATACCGCTCAAATTTAAGGATTTAAAGAATTCTTCTGCTGCTTGGAAAATTTTTAACGGCGTGTAGTTCTATAATAAATAAATTAATTTATATAAATTAACTGTTATCAACATTATAATAACATTAGTGAAGTTATTTATTCCTATTTTTATTACGATTTTTAAAAGCTCTGATACACAATTAATACAGAGTCAATATACCTGTTCAACTAATGCGGCAGTCACGTCGATGTCAGTTTTATTGGGATAAGGTCTAGAAAACTTTTCTACATTATTCCAAGTTTGACCCCAAATGTTTCCTGCAATTGTTCAATAAATTAAATTATTACTCAAAAAATATATAATTTGAGCAGCCCATGTATTATTGATCTAGTTGAAATATAAATATCTTGGCCGTGTCCTTAGACACGACGGATGTCTGCTTCGGTTAATCCTGGTGGGTAAAGTAGAAGGAAGAGTCGCGCTGGGCGAAGGAGGAAATCGTGGTTAAAAACATCCGGGAGTAGACTGGAATTGCCTCGGTTAGTTGATGGCTAACCTTCAGTTCTGAAGAAGCACAGAGAGAGAGAATTTGTCCCAGGGGTCCCGAATTCGATGCCTGGTAGGGCCAACTATAGAAATGAACTTTTTAAAAGTTGGTACTAGTCTGCATTTGGTCTCTCTCTCTCTCTGCCTGTCTGTCAACCTTAACATAAAAATCAATATCCCTTTATCAAGAAGATTTGATAAGGTTTGATAAACATCAATGGGTGTTACCTAACAAATGAGCTGGAATAGGTCCTTTCGCGGGCACCACATCGTCGCCATATTTTAACCTCAATTTTCGTCTCACATAAGCGTGGATCTGCTGGTACAGTGGCTTGATCTGCTGCCATAATGCAGCGAATTGGTCTTCACTATCTGATTCCTCGTATTCACTGAGCCACCATTCTGTAGCACTGTCAAATCCTAAAAAAAATCTGTATATGTGATGAATAGCATAATATATATACTCACCGAGAGGTGACTGATACAGAAAAATTTATAAGCAATAATGTTTGAATGAATAAATTGAATGGGTATTTGTTACAATGCGGACAAATGCTAGTATTTGTTACATTTATAGACAAACTAGCTGGTGCCCGCGACTTCGTCCGCGGTGAACGATGAAAGGTACCCTATGTCGTTTCTGGTGTCCCAGAAAACGTGTATGCATAATTTCATCGTGATTGGTTAAGTAGTTTTTGCGTGAGAGTAACAAACATCCATACATCCATCGTAGTTTATTTGTTACATTTTCACGCCTTAACTACTGAACCGATCATTATGAAATTGTACTTACACTATGTCAAGGATTCAGTAAAGAACATAGGGTACCTTTAATCCAGAAAAACGTACTGTTCTCGAGGGATCATCGAAAATATACCTACCTCATATTTTCAGATCTTATGAAATAATACATGATGGTATGTTACTTATCACAAACTTCCCATTTCATTCCGTATATTAAAGATAATAAATATGATTTTTTTCGAAATATAATTTACCGTTTAATTTGGCAGCTTCATTGTACATGGATACATATTCGGTAAAGTTTCCTTTAGAAGGAGCGCCTGCAGCTTTGCGCCATTCAACCCAAGCATATTTTAACTCTTCCGGATCCTCACTATTGGCGAAGACTTCTGTTACACCTGAAACCATGAAAACCATTTTTTTTATGTGTTTGTAGTAAAATTTAGCAGATTTTAGAAATTTCTAAATTAACCATTTTAGAAAATTCTAAGTAACCATTCCCTTACAGAATGTCACCGTTGTGTTTCGGTACATGAATAAGAGATTAGCCATAATGAAGAAAAAAAACTTATACTACAGGTTTTGTTTCTCCTTATAATAAATATATAAATACCTGGTTCAACAGTTAAATCACACTTTGTACTGTCTTTATAATCACAAATCGTCGCCTTTGCATACGTCGACTGCATGTTGCTTATGGCCTCTATCAATCTTTGGTTTAGGTCTTCGGGCAATGCTGACGTGCCAAGTACTGAATATTTCTTAAAAATTCTCTGGAGATCTTCATCTTCAAATTCCTGCCATAAATACGTCATTGTTTCTTTCCAATTCTCCTTTTCTTCCTCAGCCACTTCTAGCGAAATTTGCGTCTGAAATGTTTTCATATTACAATGTCTTACACATTACAGTTATCAATAACAAATTGTGCAGCCCTCTGGTACTGTAACCACCTCTTATAAAGACATGTGTGATGTGTTTCGATGCCTGAGTATATAATGTCAGAGCTTATTTCCCTATTCCCACTTTGACCTTACACATATCTTTTGTTTTATTAGAGTTGGCAGCGCACTTGCATTTTATTAGATTTTCCTATTGCATATGTTTTCAAGTGGACCGTCAATTTGTCTGGTCACACAATTGTCTAGCTAGAATGATAATAAATGCGGACACATTTCTTCTGGTAATTTTGTTTTTTATTTTATTTTATAAGGCTGTCAGAACAGATGGTCAACTGAATGTTTACTACCATCGCCTTTGACACAAGCTAGGAGGAATGCAAGTATGCCCAAATTTAACAGCGAAAATATATAATTTCGCAGAACCCTGGTAACTTAGTCCGAGGATCTCACTTTAGGAATCGCTGCTGGTATAAATAATCAACTGCACAAATAAAACACACGAGAAACACAAATGTGTTTAAAATATATTTGAATGATTACTTACGAATTGCTCCTCGTTATACTTTGTAATGTTTGATTCATAATTCCATGAAGCTATAGTTTTTCTGTTATAAGCCTTAGAAGTCAACTCATTAAGTTTTGCCATGTACTTGCGAGCTGATGCTTCCTCGGCTGCTCTCTCTGCAGCTCGACCCTGAGCTGCGACGATGAAGACCGAAGCTATAGCTCCTACCAAAGCAAGCTCCACAAGGATCTTCATTATCATCTGCAGTTTAAACAAGAATTGTTTTCATATGTTCTTCATACATACTTAAATATTAAAAAAAAAACTATATATCTAATAATACTAAAATCCTTCGCTTTTAGCATCAAGGTTGTACAAAATTCTATGATGAAATTAGTACCTATTGTTTTTCTTTTATTTGTGCACTAGCTTTTTCCTGTGACTGTGTTTTTTATTTGCTAACATATTTTTGTCAGCCATTGATATTTTTTTTAGATGATTTCTGGATAAAAGGTACTACATGCCCTTATCTGTATCCCTGACAACGTGAAAGTAAAATTTCATGATGACTTCAGTTGAGTAATTAAGACGTACAGCGTAACAAACACATTTTCGCATTTTTAGTATTAGATAGGATAACTAAAACCGTGAATTGGGACCACTTTCATACACAAGGAAGAAATATTTTCAGAGAACGATCTACAATAGGTACACGCGGTATATACTACGAGTATTTCTGAATCGTCTATATGCCAAGAATATAACTTGAAAATTACTTTAGAAATTAAGATTCTATAAAATCGTATTTTTCCTATATAATAGAATTTTCATACTTAGTAAACTAACGCAGTTAATTTTTATTTATTGCAAAGTAAGACTTGATTGTTAAATTTCAATTTGATTAATATTAACACTGACTCACCAACTAACTACACCAAACAGATTAAAAGACTATCAAACACTGAATTAATTATTGAAGATATAAACAGACAAAAGTAAACAAAAAATAGAATATAAATATTGTGTCAAGGCATCTAAACAAAAAAATAACATAATTTATGTTTTATTAACTGGTTTTTAACCAATAATACAGAGAAAAAAATCCAACAAAAAGCTATGCCACTGAATCGGTTCAGTGACCAAAATGTTAGAGCTTCTATTAGTTTTACAATGAACGATTTTTAGTTAAATTTGGTTATTTTAGGATCTTCTTTTGGGCCATATACTTAATATTTTTATTCCTTCAGTGAAAAACCGTAAAAAATCCGTTGGGTGGTTTAGAAGTTAGCAGAGAAACATCTACCACATAATATTATTAAACTGATACTGCATCGATTTAGTTGATCGATACAATAATAATGTTAAAGAATTTTTTTCGAGCATATTTCCGTAAAAATCACTTGTCCAGAGATGGTTTCGTTATAAGTACAACTTACAAACAAAACCCTTTTCGTTGTTTTAGTGCAATATCCACAAGGCATTTTTCACTGTTTATAACAAATAATTGAATAAAATCTCCAACACTAATGATCTTTTCGACCGAAACTCTCTATGTAAAATATTTTTGTGCAAATGAATTAGTATCCGTCTGTCATGCTTTAACTTCAAGTCTTTTGTATTAGGACTACTTGAAGCTAATGTGTGGATGGACGGTGTTAAACTCTATTTACAAATGAATAATATTTTTAAGCATACTTTTATTCGTTAATTTAACTTGAAAAAGCAATTTTTCCTTGTCTGTTTACCACCCCCTCTCTCGCCGACACATTTCTCTTTCCCTGTACATTAATGAGGGCTTTTCTTTGATCCTGAGAACTTGATTCTTAAGACTAAATATTAGATCTAAAATTTAGATTTTGTGACATATTGACTTGAAGAAGTCTCTCAGTGGAATAGTTTTTCTTACTTATATTGTGACCAAAGTGAAAAAATCACTGATCAAAACTTGACCAATCTCTATTGTCATGTATATTTCATGCTTGCTTTAATTAATTAATAATAATTAGGCGTCGTCATATTTCAGTTGGGTACTACTGTGCATGTCTGTCACAGAAAGAGACATTCCGTGTAATGGACTACTGCCATATCATTTAGTATTTAGTTAGCCAATGTAATGACAATTGCCAAATCAAAGATAAAAATAAATTAATAAATATTCCCTCTTGCATAAACCTCTTCAAACATCCGAACAAACTTGAAGGTGCCATGAAAAATTTCTTCAATGTACTCAAACCATAACAAAATCATAATAGACATTCATTCTACACTCATACAACTTACTAACGAGACGAAGCTATGTACTTTTTTATACATTAACCAATGTTCAAATTTACCAGTTTAAGCATTTAATTTAACAGTTTTTAAGATTTTAACAGAAGGTTACATTTTAGAATATGGTGAAATTTATTATTATGCGAGTATTTTAAATTACGCGAGTAATTTTATGATTAAAAGTGTACCTACATCAGTCTAAGGGCCTCTTTCACAAACTAAATGTAAAGTGTTGATTAGTTACTTTTAGAAATAATTTTCTGTTATATTGAATTATGCACTCGGTTTACTTCGATATTTGATAGCATTCATTCATCGAATGCTATCAAATATGAATCTATCAAAATGTCAAAATGATATTTGACATCATTCGATAGCCGATTTTTTTTTATTATTTTCTATTTAATGTTTGGGACGTTTACCGTACAAACAAAGGTATATAAGCTGAATTATTCCCGGTTACCGGTGACTTTAAATGACAGTTTGGCCTAATTGACGTTTGTGAAATAGGCGCTAAGAATGTCACTCAACAATCCTTCCTTACATATTATAAAACAAAGTCCTCCGCCGCGTTTGTCTGTCTGTCTGTTCGCGATAAACTCAAAAACTACTGCACCGATTTTCATGCTGTTTTCACCAATGGATAGAGTGGTTCTCGAGGAAGGTTTTAGTATAAAATTTACAAAGTTACACGGGCGAAGTCGCGGGCAGCAGCTAGTAAAATGTATTTTAAGATTTTTTAATAGGGGCAGGGCATATTGCCTAATGCATCTGCAACCATGGACTAACCGGCTATTGGCAGTTACCATTGTGTACTTGTGCTGTTGTGTTTTTTTGAATGAGCATTCAAAGCCCATTTTCCTATCCCCACTTTGTCCCTTTCAAGTTCCGAGGGGTAACTGTGTGAAGGGTACACCCAGAATTAAGTGGACTTGAATATTAAACTTTAAAAAATAACAAATGAGATCTAACCTATTATTTTATGTATCTAGTTATAGTAGAAAAACCTCTAAATGTATTTTCATATATTTTAAGACAAACACTTACCGAATCTGCCGTACCCTTTGAATTCTTGCGACAGAATAGAGTTAGCAGTATCAATCACTTATATACGAAGATAAAGGTCGATCACAGTTGCTATGATATATTATCAACCCGCTTGTGTATGCAAAATTAAATCTTAATAGCGTAGATAGTAGTCACATTTTCGATTGCTTGTGTGTATCGTCCATTTTTATCACAACTATCTATTGTCATTTGATTGTCATACAATTAGCATTGTACCTATGCCATTGCGAGCCAAATACTATGAGTAGTGTTTAAAGATAAATTGATAAAATAAATAAGAAATTACATAATTGGAACTGGGCTGCCCGCTTGGCAACAGTAACCATCAGGTCTTCTGTAACCATTTTGAAATAATAGCACTTGTGCTGTTGTGTTAGATTATTGAGTAAAGAATGCCAGAGCCTTATTAAAATACCTATTATGTACATATGATCAACAAATAAATTATTATTATTATCCCTTAATTTTCAAAAGAACTCCTAGCTTTATGTTATTAATAGGTACTGGATTGTATTTGTGTTAATACAAGTGATTGTAGCCTCCTCCATTCAAGTAGACCCTCAGCCTTGACGACTCATTGGTTGAGTGGTAAGATACTCGCCTTAGCATCTCTCAGAGGTCCCGAATTCGATTCTCGGCAGAGCCAACTTTGTAAAAGAACTTTCAAAGTTGACTGGCCTGGATCTGTAAAGTAGAGGCAGCGCAGCGTTTCGATGTCATTTGGGCACAGGTCATCCAAAGACTATGCGATATGAAGGGAAAGTACCTTAAATATCGTAGATCTCGTATTTTGCTGAAAGAAGACTATGTTATTTTTTAAAAGTAAGTAATACTGCATTCAAAGATTTTCTAAAAATTACGTCGTCGTAATTTTTTTTTCACATTTAAGTCGGTTCGATTCCCGGACGATGCAAGTAATTTTTAGAAAATCTTTGAATGCAGCATTACTGACTTTTAAAAATAACATGAAGTCTTTTTTCAGCACAATATCCTATCTATGACAATTAAGACACTTTCCCTTCATGTCGCATAGTCTTGGGACGCCCTGTATAAGACCACCGTGAAATTGTAGCATGTGCCTAATATGCTTTTGTGTTTCCGTAAGTGAGTGAGGGATGCCAGAGCTCATTTCCCTATTCCTATGGCGTTGCTTGTATGATAGGTGTTGAGGAAATGAAAAGCTGGTTTTCTTAAAGTCAAAATTGAAGTCATTTTTTTCTTTTTACATTTTAAAATATATAAAAATAATGACATAAGTAACCAAGGAGGTTTTCAACTAAATAGTTTACAACAATAGGCGACGGTAGCCACCGGCCATCAGGTCAGGCTGTCTGGAGACGTTCACATTTAAAAAAAAGCCTGCCTAGTATTTATAAAAATTAAAAGTTGGATTATACATGTTACGAAGACACAATAGTTACCAACAAAGTTAAACCAATATTTTTGTAGGCCTTGTAATTTAGATAGGTACTATTAAAAATGCCCTATTCATTTTGCAAAATATTATTATATTATTATTTTCGATAAAGTAGGTACTTACTTTTAGGGATTTATTTTTTATTAGCATAATTTATTATTATAAAGATGACAAATAATATTTATAGTATGTAATGATTTGAGAAAAGATATATGATCGATCAATTAGATGAACCTATGCAATACCAGAGCAGTTGTAGTAGCTCCGCTTATCAGACAGGAACTTGAAACCTCAGTCCGTAGGTAAAGGTTACAGAAAAATAATGCGCGTTGGGTTAAATAAATAAAACATCAATATTAATTAAAAATGTTATTATGAATACTGTGACTTCCCTATTATAAATTAGACTAATTGTGATTGTAAGTACAAGTTCGCGGGTCACGACTCTCGCTCTGTTCGCTCTGTGGTCTCACACGGCTTCGTCGACTCCTTGGCTTCTAACGCCGCCTTTTGCTCTGCTGTGCAGTATTCTAGAACAACCAATAATATTATGACCTCTTTTATATATATGAAGCTATATAATATAAAAGCTATAATATACCAAGCTAGCCTAAAAAAGAATAATTATAAATCCCTCTCAAATCATTGTAAAAATTTTACTGTTGAAGTCCTAATTCTAAGAACGTCAAATTCGCTTTAGATCAAATTAAAATGTTTAAACAGAAATATGATTATGATACTAAAACGCCGTTGTAACTAACTCAAGCTCAAAGAACTAGGTATCTTTCATATTGTAATCGTAATTTTAGGTACATACGTATTTTACTGGGTTCCCATCCTATATGCTCTCCAGTTCTTTGATTCTCCGTAGTCAGCCACTCGAGTAACGGCCTGAAGTATTCCAATAGACCGTCTGCTCTCATTTCTCTTTGCCCTGTCAGTACTTCCATCGCATCAGGCCACGGCTTCGATGAACCCATCTGGAGCATTTTCCTACAGGAATAAAATTTACATTAATATGAAACTGACGGACTAGATTTTCTGAGGTCACCGTCTACCGTTTCTGATCGGATAAAAAGTAAGTTAGATCACCCACAACCCCTGCACTAGGATATCCTGTGTTGGAAGTGTGTGTAATATAGGTATTATGTGGTTACGAGTATATACCGATTGTCATTGTATGGTTCCAAGTGAATCGGTCTTTTTACATGTTATTACATATTATATATTATAGCCTATGTTACTCGATGATAATGTAGATTTCTATGGGTGAAATAATTTTCAAAATCGGCACAATAGTTTTTGACTTTATTCATTACAAACATACGAATCTTATCTGTTTATAATATTAGTAATTAGGTATATACTTAAAATAAAAAAAGAGACTTTAAAAGGATAATTGTCATACTCACGCCAGTGCGTTTCCAGCTGTAACGCTCTGGTAAATATCACAGTCCACCAACTTCTTGGTCAAATCTTCTGGAACATACTCGCCGGCTAATTGACACAGGGCACGATGGAATTGGAATTGTATTATGAACGACACGTAATATCTGCAAGGAAATGTCTGAATTTTTTATAAAGTCATATAATATGAAATATGTGTGATATTTTTTTGTGAACCCATGTTATGTTTAATTTAACCCAAGACAGATAATCATTTAAGAATATCTTAAGAGTAAGAGGATACGTCGCTCGTGACGAAATTCATTTCAAACTAGGTATTACTGCTTATTGTTTATTATAATAATTAATTGTTTCTTGTGAACCTCTTAACTGAGATTTGAAGTGTAACTTAATATTACAGATAAATCAAATTTAGAGTTCATCAGCAAAATTTTATTTTATTTTATAGCTAGAACTAAAACAAAATACGACTCATATACGAAATATGAAAAGTGTGAAACATCACCAAAAAATGTTTTAAAAAAAAATTAATTAAATATTGATTTTAGTAAACCATCAACTTCATATTCTTATACAATGTTGAAGAATTCATGCTAATAAATATAGATTTCTAACCTGGCATATTCTACATCAGCAGATACGTGATACTTGGCAGCGGCGTCAAAGTCCTCCTCAGTCCTGTTCACAGGCGGCTCAACTCCTTGCAGCATTTCTCTCAGCCTCCAGTAATGGCAGTTATAATCCTCGGGAGGAGTAGTGCCTCTGAACACACCGTAACGGAACAAGTCCAGTGTATAGGCGAATGGAAGAAACACTATCTTGTCTATGCCCTGAAAGTTATACAAAACTAAAATAATTCTTAGACTACATCGGTAAGTAAGGGACGAAATCACATCGCTTTAAAGCGATACCTTAATTCGCAAACCAAATAACTACCTCTGGGGCAAACTTTACAGGTGAGACTAATAAACGTTATAAATTTTTTTTGTATGATACGAGAAAAGAAAAAAGACAATTTTAAATTTGAAATTATAGCTCGTATTAACCGATAGACCTTTTAAAAATTAAATTCTAATTGTCATTAAGTTTCTCCCGTATTAAAAAGTCATTTTCAACCAAAAGTGGAGTTATTCGTTTTGTGAATTAAGGTATCGACATGCTGTATAGCGCTGATTTTCTGTAAGGGACTGCTACCAGATTGGCTGCCTAATCGACTGTAAAACGAAGTGTACCCTGCCACTATACTAACTGGTATCTGAATATATCATGTTTAAAAAGTTGAGAAAATAACATCATTACTTACCATTTTGTAAAGTTGATTAATTTCAGTCTGTTCGTCTTCAGCGTCGCCACGGATGAGATCAACTCGCCTTAAATGTTTGGGCGATGACACTGATAGTGCTATCGTGTCGCCAACTGCTTCATGAAAACCTTTAAGCAAGAAAACACCAGTTACTTAAGTTTAAGATAACAAAAATATAGTTTGTTACAAAACCACATCAGTGGGTCTAGTATAAATTTCTGATTTTGTTTTGACTGTTTTTTTTTTTTTTTTTTGTAAACGTGAGGTATTTTTATATACTTAATCGATGGAGTACAAATTTTTAAAATCTTTTGCTAGAGCTTACAGATATGTACGAGTACAACTAGACATCGCGGCGGTACATTATTACATAAGATACTTCAGAGTTCATTTCGCTCTATCAATTCTATATTCTAAGGTACACACACACACACAACAGATTTTTCTTAATGTAATTAACTAAATTTAGGGTCTTGAACATCAGCCTAAATTAATAGCTATCACATTCATAATATATAAATATTAAGCGAAAGCTTCGCATACCTTTTTCTAATTTGTTTGTAAATCAATTTTCACTTTTTTTTTGTTTAGTTTACGACTAGTTTTAGTGTTAGATTTTTTCTAAATGTAATATTTGGTTTTCAATCTTTTCAGTGACAATAAAAAGCCATAGTAATCATCCAAGCCAAACAGATATTATAGTAAACATTTTAATAAAAGTAATTTTTTTGCTTAAATTTTAAATAAACATATATTTTACATACATGTTAGGGTTAGACATACATGTTATGTCTAAGGTTAGGGAGCCTTAGAATGTTAGTACAAGCGGTAATTCTCCAAAGAAATGTTACAATCACCTGGATTAGCTCCCGCGCGAAAAACTACAGGCTGACTTCTGTACTGCAAATAATACTGTATATGACCCATTTCATGGTGCACTACTCTAAAGTGTTCTTTATTCACTGATGTGCACATTTTGATCCTGCGTAAACAAATATTATCATGTCAATTTACCTGGATTGGCTCCGTCCCGGAATATGACCGGTTGGTTTTTGTATTGGAGGAAGTATTGAATGTGACCCATCTCGTGATGTGTTGTTTGGAAATATTCGTAATCTACTGTGGTGCACTGTTTGATCCTTGAAAATTAAGCCAAAACGTTAGGAGGAAAATTTGGAAGAAAAATCAAAACAAAAATAACGCATCCACCACCACAAAATTTCCCCTACAAATTTCACACGATACCATGTTTGATTTTTTTTTTAATAAATATAAGTTTTAAATAGTTTCGATTATATTAATTCCAATACAATTTTGTGTAGAAATAAAAAAAAGGATAAATATCGTAGTAACATTTAAAAACGCTTGGGGAGAGCGGCGCTGTCGTTCCTGTCAGTCATTTCGGTAGTTGATCAAAAAATACGGTGAATTTTTTTATTATGAACAAAGTAACAAGCTTACATCAAATTTTATTTAATCCCCTTCTAAATACACTCCTTGGCTAGCGATGTACTTATCCCAACGTTGTTTCCATGATTAAAAGCATTTCTAGAAGGCTTCTTTCGGTAGGGCCTTCAGCTGCTCTGTCGTAGCTCTTTTAATCCCGGGAATGATGTCAAAACGTATTCCTTTTAACACGGTTTTTATTTCTGGCTCTATTTATCCGGAGAATAAGGTGGATGTGGACAGACAGCAACGTTTTTTGTGGCCCAAAACTCACGAATGAGAAGCGAGGTGTGGCATGATGGGCGACAGATAGGTACGGTAAACACGAGCTCACTCTTCCTGCTCTGGAAGCTGATAGACAATTTACAACTTGTTCAAGTTTGACAGTTGACACTATCTCTAAGTACTAATCACTGTTGAACGTATTACTTCAAATGGATGTAGCATCGGCTGTTGCTGATATAAAAATTCATTCACCGTATTTTTTTATCAACCTATGTACACATCGCATGTGTTAGTCCGCTAACTAGAGATCACTATATTCAACCCGCCGTTTTCTGAACTCTATGATTACGTGTCAATTGTTAACCTTGAAGCTTGAATTCCATAAAGAACCGCTAAGGGGGCTGGGTATAAGTAATGACCACCGATGAAATCAAAATCAAGCTCAAAATCAGTGAACTAATCCTTTACCTACACAGTTAACTCACAACGTAAGCTCAGAATCAAAAAATAATTATTAAAAATCAAAATTAGTCGGCGCCTACATTAATTTTCTGAGACGTTTAACTTTGCCATAATATGCAACGGAATAAACAGTTTGAGTTTGAATGATATGAATTCATATTACATGTAAATATATTTTTAGTTTTAACATTTCAAAAATGCGGTTTTCAAAAGCTTTTCAAGTGGTAACGTAATTTCACAAGCAATAATTTCCTTTATTTATTGTTAAATATATATCCATTTATCCCAATGCTACCTGAAGTCTTCTCCATCGTAAAAGTCCCAAGCTGATGCGTGACAAACTATCTCTCTATCTGTTGGTTTTTCTATAATGGAATTCTTCCAAAACTTCTCGGGCATCGCAGTTAGGTTCAGCGACCTAAAGAATTCATCGGACATTTTAAACATCTTCAGTTTTGTGTAATTCTGTTCCCGCATCGCCTGTGTGATGTCGATCTCCTTCTTGTCGGGATAAGGACGAGTGAAAGATTCTATGTTGTTCCAAGTTTGAGCCCACATATTGCCTGTAATTTTCAAAATATACATGTTAAACACTTAATCACACATTACATTGATGTGACAATGTTTATGGAAACAATCAACATGTAACTGACAAGCATAAGGAATCAGTGGTTTAATGATCACCTTTTTCACAAGATAAATAAGATGTTTTCATAAGATAAAGAAAGTAGAAATAGAAGTAGAAAGAAGTTTCTAATTTAAAAAATGTAGATATTTTAAATCTTTAAATGGTTAAAACGTCAATTAAAAGTATTTATTCTGTTATTGTTATGCTTACCTAGTAAATGTGCCGGTATAGGCCCCTTGGCTGATACAATATGATCTCCATACTTGTCTCTTAACCTTTTCCTTACATAAGCGTGCAATTGTTCATAAAGAGGCTTCACGTCCGCCCACAGCTTAGCAAGTTGCTCCTCAAAGTCAGGCACTTCGTAATCAGACTGCCACCATTCTGCTACATCTTTGAAATCTGTAATTTATACAACTAAAGGTTACTTGAAAGTTTTGATTGGATATACTGTTATGTTAAGTTTCCAGAATGCATCTGCTAGCCGAACCCAAGCTATCTTGGAATATAAGATTGACTATTATATTTTTTTATACAACTAATTTTTAATTTTGTGCTTTATTCTGTTTGTCCATTTTAACAATTTATTTTGGCAATGTTATTATTAATTATCAAAATTCATTAGACAATAAAACGTTTTGTATCAATGTCTCCCCCATCCGCTTGATTCGTGGACAGTGCTGACATAAATTTAAAATAATATACTTATAAATATTTTACTTTGCAGCTTTTACTAAATAAACTAATGATGTCGTCACGGTAGCTTTATTGCTGGTGAGTCAAAATTTAATAAAATCTAGTTACTTGAAATTTATAAAGACACAAAGCAATCATTAGTTGGAACTATCATGTTTTCGTTACCATTTAGTTTTGCTGCCTCGTTGTTCAGTTGCACATACTGAGTGAAGTTGCGTCGCGCTCTGGAACCAGCAACTTTGTGCCATTCCACCCAAGCGTGCTTCAGCTCATCAGGATCTTGACTGTTTGTGAATATATCTGTTATATCTGTAATGTGATTTAATATATTATGAGAAACAGCTTTAACTGGTATAGAATCATTGTTTTGTCTTTCTCCTTTTAATACATTGTAAAACAAAAAAACATAAAACAACACAGCAGTTGATTTTATTTCTGCGTAATATTTGTTCACAATAAGACCGACGTCTTTCAATCCATTTCACTCAATCGAACGAACATAATGGATACATTTCACGAAGCACAATACGACGAATTTGTTGCGGTTGCTTGAGTTGTAAATGTAAAGTATTTCAAAGTAAATATGTTTTCAAACAAATGTGTTACGTTTAACTTTTACAATTGTTCAATATGTCGTCTGCTATTAGATATGTAAATTGAAAACTGTAAAAATAACTACTATGATAATATAAAACAAAAATGAAATATACCTACCAAATACAAACCGATAAGATTTCTAAATAAAAAGTAATACCCAAATGACTTGCGCATTTGGGCAGTCTGTCTGGAAGCATTCTAAAGGCCACCATTCACGGGCACTCCATTTGGCAGCGCTCCACTCCATCCACTCTAAATTAATGCATCATCTCATCGTGAATGTAAAAATAAGAATTGATGTCGTTCACCGATGTCGTGATGGAGTGGAGCGCTGCCAAATGGACTGCCCGTGAATGGTGGCCTTTACAGTTTGCTTTGTGAATAAGAAAGGGTTACAGAAAAAAAAATCTAAAAATGGTCAATTTAGTTTCAGTATCATGTATAAAGCCTTACTCCATGACTAACCCTTACAGATGATTATTATTATTAGTATTGATATTGATATCTTCACTCACCAGGCTCTAACGCTAAGTCGCACTTGGATTCGTTTTTGTACGAACAGATTTTCGATGTCGCATAGTTTGACTCCATGCCGGACACGGTTTGAATGAGCATTTTGTATTTGTCATCGGGCAGAGCGGAAACGCCGAGCTGACTGTACTTCTTGAACATTCTCCTGAGCGTGAAATCTTGGAAATCTTGCCAACGGAACATTTTCGTTTCTTCCCATGCTTGTTTCTCCTGCTTTGATATCTCTAATTGGATTTGTATCTGAAAGTGAATTTATTATTATTTTTATTATGGGCAACATAATTTTCCAAGGACCACCAGGCTGGTGGCGAGACAAAGATATTTAGCATGAAGTTCTAACGCAACGCCAAGCGCTCAATGTCGCTGCTTAAAAAATAAAGGGCCAAAAAATCAATAAAACAAAAAAGTCAAAAATAAATTTATTGCAAAAATACAATCACAATCCTTCATATTGTATGTTGTTTTATTCCATATTTAGTATATTTTGATCATTTTTTTATAAATTCAAAAGTAACTTATATGCTTTATCTCTTCTAGTATTCAGTTTATTATAAAAGTACTTAAAACATTTAATGCTACTTAAAAATACGATTCTAATGATGTATAATATGCATATATTTGATATATATCTAATAAGAAAAGAAAAGACAAAAATAAGAAAAGAAAAGACAAAAAAAAATTTTTTATGAGCTCTCCTGTAAAAAGTGTAATCTAATGATTTGTGGTCCTTTACTTTCTAAGCAGCGATGTTTACTCACTGTAAGAACTTCATAGTTCTCAAAGCGCGCGCTTCAAAACGCCTAGTGTGTACCAACCAGCTCTTAGCCGTACTAAGAATACCAGCACACTTGCAGCATTTGTGGCGTTGCTTGTGTTAAAAGACAGCCAGATAAAGCGGAACATTAGCCTGAAGATCTTTATTTTAAAGAGATATCCAAATTTCTTTCTAACGTAGTATATTTGTAGGTTGGCATACCTTTTTCTCTTCATTCTCCTTAGTAATATTTGAAGTGTAAGCCCATTCAGCCAAACTGGCCCTGTTTCTTCTAAGACCTGCTTTTTTGTCCAGCTGCAGTATGTACTCTGTGCCTTCATGCTCCAAAGCTTCAAGATCTGGATCTCGGCCTTGTGTGGCCACGACAAAGACGGCAACGATCGCCGCTAACAAAGCAGCCCCGCCACCGATTTTAAGCATTGTCTGAAACAAAAACACCATTTTGAGATCACTTCAAAATCATTTTATTATTATTTTGTGAGTACTATACTGTCATATGTTTTATATAGGTAGTTATTCACATCGAAATCGAAATATAAAGTTCTCTGGTTATTCATTAGGCGTTTGAATGATAATAATAATATTTAAACCTACAAAACAGATCAAAATGTGAAGGCAAAACCGATCATACAATTTCTCTAATGTATATTTATTCTAATATGAAACAATTATAGAATTAAGAATTAAATAAACATAAATGCGTGATACAAAAGAATATGACGTCTGAATCAAATTTGTCAAATCATACAATTTTGCTTTCTTAAGTTTTTTAAAAGAAGTCTAAATAGGTTATACTCACTGAATAGGTTACACTCAAAACAAGTAATTTTGTATGAAGTTCAACTAAAGTTCCAAATTACATTTGATATTTGAAAGTGATGAATATATCTATACCAATATATAAAGCTTTTTTTGTTTTTGTTTGTTTGGTTGTACGCGCTAATCTCAGGAACTACTGATTCGAATTGAAAAATTCTTTTTGTGTTGGATAGTCCATTTATCTAGGAAGGCTATAGACAACGCGGACGAAGTCGCGGGCCCAGCTAGTGTAATATACGATTATTTCTCAAATTACCTGGTTATTTGTTTCTTTTTAAAACATTTTGTATGTTGAGATTTTACTATACCAAATTTGTGTATAGAATTTTTTAGCTAAGACCAATTTATACACTGATAGGTAAAAATATTAGGTTCCAGTCAGTGATATGTTAAAAAAGACAGGATGCGCCCTTACCATACTACTAGTGACAAAAAAATTGCCCTCCAATTTGCACATCTAGTTACTAAAAATAATTTGTTTTATTGCCAACTTAATACGTATTTTTATTTCTTATTGGCATATTCTGTTATTGTAAAGTGTTATCATTGGTTGCTTGAACATATCACTGGTAAGTAGGCATTTTCGTATCTTTCTACGCACAGAATGAACACCCGTCATTGGTGCCAATTTCCGATTTTGACACCGCCGCGTCGGTGCCACGTACTAGGAGCGTTAGCCTTGTCCTTACAAAGTAATATAGAAGTCAATGGTTCCAGTGAGATTTTTAGAAAACGAACTATAGTGCGTACGTCGGGTTTTCTAATGAGGTAAAAATAAATGTCCAAATGAGATCTAAATGAATAAGTAAATGGATAAATTGATCAGTGGAGAGTACTTCGGATACGAGTAACCGCTAATTCAGGCAGATCTCTTTGAATGTGGCACGTGAAGTCGGTGGAGTGCGACGAACCGAAACGGCTTCACGAAGGACGTTCCTCTGACGCTAATTATTGTATTTAACTGTCTTAATAAACCTGTCATACGAATAAGTACACTTTTAAAAGATGTGCTCAAATCTTTTTACAGTGATGTAAATCATTTCAAATTCAAATTCAAACCATTTATTTACAAGTGACATGGGTCAATGTAAACCAAGTTCTCATTAGCTTGAATATGCCACGGCAGATGTAAAATCATAATTTACATATAAAATAATTATCATCAATACTAATAATAAATCTGTAAGTGTAGGTATTGTATGTATGTATGTTTCTCCATAACTCTAAGCGCCTCTTTCACAAACGTCAAGTAGGCCAAACTGTCATTTAAAGTCACCGGTAACTGGGGATAATAGAGCTGATATACCTTTGTTTATACGGTAAACGTCCCAAACATTAAATAGAAAATAATTTAAAAAAATCGGCTATCGAATGATGCAGTAAACCGAGTGCATAATTCAATATAACAGAAAATGATTTCTAAAAGTAACTAATCAACACTTTAATTTTAGTTTGTGAAAGAGGCCCTTAATTATTACTTACCTATAACTAACTAATTAATGAGTGACAATATTTTTGTTTTTGGTTTTTGTTCAAGTAAAAATAAGAAAACTTTCATATATATGTATTTTAAAACTCCAAAATAATAATTTGTACACCTTAAAAGTATTCTTAGAGTAAATAAAAGTCATTAGATGTACATAATCCTGTTCAAAAACAAGTCTTGCAATCCGTTCTTAATCTTGAATTAGCGACGACGCAAAGTCGATGTCCTGGCCGAGGGGCAAAGTCCTGAACTGTCGCGCTTTTTGCTCGTATAACATTTCGATCGATTGCCGAACGAAAAATATATATTAAACGATTTGTATTAATGTAATCTCAAGAAAATAGTCAATAATAGGTACCATATTTAAAATTCTTACTTAAATAAATAGATAATGTTTTTTATTACGAAAGGAATTGACTGATACAATATTGATAAAATAGAAGACATATAAACGTACTAATTTGTAAAGGCCTAATTTTCCTTTATAATATAATATAAATATATATTTTCCTTTATATTTTAATATTTTCCTTTATTATTCATCATAATCATAATTAATACTATAATTAATTGCACTACAAGGAGAATGCTAAAAACATTATATTTTTGAGTTCCTAAACATTTTTCATATAATTTTTTTTTAATGTGTAACTAAAATATACAAATTACAATTTAAAAATAGTCCATAAAATAATATCTTAAATCATATTAAAAATTTATGGTATACGCTTTTGAATATACCCGTAGTTATAAGTATAGTAAGAAAGATTTTATTAAGATAAAATCAACTAAATTTGTAAGTCCAACTTGAAACCTAACTTGGGACAAGATCTAAGGCCACCTACTTCGTCTGTTCATCGAAACATTCCTAATAACAGGTTTTGAAAGCAATATCAAATATTATATATAGAATTTTATAGTTTAAAATACTTCTCGGATAATTAGGAAATAATTGAACATTTAAGTGATAACGGGGAAGTACAATGTACCAGATGTGATCATTATCGTAATGATCACTTTAAACATGGAAGGAAACATATATATTATTTTGTAGATAAAATACTGTTGTAGCGAAACATTCAAATTCAACGATACAATTTGCGAGATTAAAATTATTTTTATTAACTTTTTAGTGGCAAAGCACAATTGTATCCCGCAAACAGGAAAGTCCCTTTGGTGGCAGTATCCACAGTCTGTTAGTGAAATAACAGGTCTTTTCATCGATTTTTCCATCATTCCCATTATTTAGAAAATTCTGTCGGCAATTTTCAAGGTGGCAAAGCAAATCAGCAAAATTATTAAATTAAAATTCGGGGAATTCCATTTACAAAAAGTACTAGGAGCGAATGATTGCCAAGAGGTTTTTTATATAAAATTTCGTGTTAGTACTTATTCTGTTAAGCGCCTCTTTCACAAACGTCAAGTAGGCTAAACCGTCACTTAAAGTCTCCTGTCACCGGGAATGATTTAGCTGATATACCTTTGTTTATACGGTAAACGTCCCAAATATTAAATAGAAAATAATAATAAAAAATTCGCCTATCGAATGACGCAGTAAACCGAGTGCATAATTCAATAAAACAGAAAATGATGGAGTCCCTTAGCCACAGATCTAAAGAGTGACCAAGGTATTTTTGCAGATAATTTATATCGTAATATCCGAAGATATATTCTGTTGATAATTATAATCAGTTTGCTATGAGTAATAATAAAAAAGCAATATTAAATAAGTTACATTAATATTTTGTCGACTGTACTTTATAGCAGACGGGAATTGGAACCTTGACATTATTATAAAGACAACAGATTCCAGTGGTAATAAGATTGTTTATAAATTTTATTATTCATTTCATATCTTACTGGCTACTCGACCCTGGCTCCGATGCATTTTTTTTGGCACAACCGATGCACAAACCTTCAAGGTTTATTGCTATTTTCATTAATGAAACTGTATTAAAAAAGGACAGACGAGACTACTACTTACTAAAGTTGGCTCTTCGCACAGTTCGTACGAAATAAAATTGTGCGATACGACTACTAAACCATAAAGATACTGTTATTAGAAAAATTAAGTGCCCCTAAGAGACTTGTTCTTAAAACATTCCGCCTCTATTTCTTCATTAACTTCTTCTAGACAACAATGGATTTTTATAAGATTATCCTTCCATAAGTAATGGAAGGAGAGATAAACGAGGATATAAATTGCAGAAAAAAGCATCCGAGCAAAGCCGGGAGCAGGTCGCTAGTTATTGACAAAATTATGTTATATCATCTTCGAAAAAAAAATATTATATATAAATTACGCATTGAGAATTATCTATTTAAACAAATTCATTGATAACATTAATTGATTGTAATGTAAGTACAGTCGACTGAATATGATGTAGGTACTCATGTATACCTCTACTTGTGATACTCATGAGTATCTTCCAGTACCTACTGTGACACTCATAATTTCCTAGCAAATCTATTACTCTTAAACCTACTAAGGCAGTGTAATTGCTGCACCTGGGGCGTTGCTGTTGATAATTGAGACAATAGCCAAAACTATCTTAACAATTTGACTACAATTATTCCCAACATGTCCCAAATGGGATATTTTTTGTAAAACATCATGAGAATAGCCGGTTGTGTTAAGGGCACTACAAAGTATTTAATCTTTAGACAACTCTGCACTGCCAATATTTGTATTAGAAGTTCGAACTGTACATTACGATAAAAAGAACAACTAACTAATCATAAGACCAATATCTAATGTGGTGAAAATCAAATCAATGTTGATTTGTTGAAGGTCTTTTAGACCCTTATAAAAGCGGACCGTCAGCCTGTCTGGTTTCATATTTCAATTATTAGAATATATTTGTTTGATGTACGAGTAAGGGCCTCTTTCACAAACTACAAGTAAAATGTTGATTAGTTACTTTTAGAAATCATTTTCTGTTATATTGAATTATGCACTCGGTTTATTGCATCATTCGATAGGCGAATTTTTTTTATTATTTTCTTTTTATTGTTTGGGACTTTTACTGTACAAACAAAGGTATATCAGCTCCATTATCCCAGATTACCGGTGACTTTAAATGACAGTTTGGCCTACTTGACGTTTGTGAAAGAGGCGCTAAGATAAAAATGTACCCAAATTCGTTGGTCTAGTTACTACCTACTTAGTTGGTTAGAAATTAAAGAACGCGAATATCTTCAGTGAAGGTTCAAAAATCTTTGTGAAAGTTGTTAATTATTATTATAACACAAGTACGAGTATTAAATTTGACACGTTAATTAATGGAAGAAATACTAAAGGGAATGTATGTCGAATAGGAACTAATTTCAATCTTCTCAGTAATACGTTTGTTTGCTTCTCATCCAGTTAAATGACGTTTAATTAAAACTAGTTTTTTTATATAAGTAAGTTATTTGGTTATACAAGAAGTAAAGTCACGTAGTAGATAAGGAAATATTTAGTTAAAGTACAGTTACATAAAGTGACTAAAATGATGTGTAAAAATGTGTGAGTTAATGGACTGCTCGCCCGAATTTATCTCGCCCAAATGGGCGAGTTATCATTAATAATTTTTTATATATTTATAATATAAAGTAAAATCTAATGTTTTTATATATTGTGATTAATGATAAATTATCTTATGTGTATTTCACGTATTAATCTGACTTATATAATTTTCTTGGTAATTTACAAAATAAAATTAAAAAATCCTCAGCCTATCAATTCGTTAGTATCTAGGTATTTTTCTTCAAATTAAAAAAAAATTGAAAATGTAGTTGTATTTTTTTTAAACTGAGCTTTTTTTATGGAGTTTTCATCAAGTACTTATTAAAAATTAATAATTAATAACTATAACGAATAATTAAGTAACTAAATTGTGAAAAGTATTATTAAATTAGACTTCATACTCACATTTTATGTCAATAAAATATTTATAAGATAATAAGTATGTGAGTAAAACTATTACAAAATTAATGATAAAATACGCTTAGGTTATGTATAATTAATTAGCAAATATTAGTAACATTCACTCTCGTGTATTAGTGAGATGATTAAAAAATAAAAACAATATACATACCTGGCCGTATGTAAAAGGAAAGAAGAAGAAAATGTTCTAAATTGAAAAACGAAGGCGAAGATGCAAATGGCGAAAAAATGGCAGACAGTCGCCGCCGCGTTCGGCCGGCTGATGACTGGAACGCGTGCGCAGCCTCGGTGTCCACTCACACACGCTCAACTAGTGTTGTGACCTCACGTTTCAAATGAGTTGCATCAAAATCAATTTAGGAATTATTTTAAATGTTACGGTAACATTTTCGGTAAAAGTAATAATTTTCGTGTGTATAAGATATAAAAATAGCATAATATTACGTTTATGTATAAAAATAGTATAATGTTACTATTTTTGACTACTTTTTTTTTAATAAGATAAATGGTCTTCATTTTCTAATAAATTAGTTTTAGAATTTCCGAAATAAAACTGTAAATTTTTCAATATTTTTTTTAAAGGAGGTATTTTTGTGTAATGCAATATGTTATTTAGTATTTAGCAACTGCAAATATGTTTATTTAGTAAATTAAATAAGTGGTTATTAAAATAATAACTGTCTGCCTCTGTCTGTTTCTGCACTCTCAGAAAAATGTATTTTTCTAACTAAACCAAATAATGGATTTTAAAACTGTTTTACCCTTTGGAAAGAGCGATAAATGAGGAAAATTTGTGTATATCATTTGCAGAAAAAAAAATGTTTCGAGTCACAACTCATATCAAAACTGGAGTTTATTGAGTGAATCGACGCATCACTGTTGTAAACACGTTCGGAGTAATGCTCGCGGTCACAGATTTGATTGGTTGTCAATATTACCAGAAACGCTATATTATCAAACGGTACTTCTTAAAAGTCGGCTACTAGATTTAAGTTCGTCGACCTCCTTATTTTAATATAATTAAAACTAAATCGTCAATGTTTATTAAAAAATATTATTAGGGGCATTAACCTAAGACGGCGCTACGGTAGGAACGGTAAGTGATCATAATTAAATTTTTAAATTATAATAATTTTAGGTGAATAAATAAAATGAATAATTATATTTGTCCAATATACCAAATTACACGTCTGTCATTATCATCTATGACGTAATAAATGGCGAGCCTGTCAGTGTCTTGCACAAGTTGTCGTGGCCTATGGTACAGTCACGTTTAAAAGTTGAACGGCAATAATTAAAAAACTGTGTGTAATTGTTATTTTGTTAATAATTATTTCACAAGCCCGTTGGATGAGTAGTTAGGGAGCCTTAACGCTCTCTTCCTGATTTCCCGGGTTCAACTGTTCAAAGATGACTCTGGTCTGGATCTATAAAGTAGCAGAAGTACCCTCTTACAGAAGACCACCGTGAAATAAGCATTTGTGCTGTAGTGTTTCGATTAAGGGGTGCCAGCGCCTATTTTCTTATCACTATCCCTTCCCAACCCCTTATCCTTAATCCTACTATAGTCAGCAGAGCACTTGAAGTACCTGTGGTTTTACTTGTGTTATAGGCGACGATTGCCACCTGCCATTAAGCGTCAGCCTGTCTAGTAGACCTTAAAGAAAAACATATACTCGTATCATATGACATGGACTGATAATATAAAATTTAATATTTTTGTGATCTTTTCCCAAACGCATTATAAATTAGCTTTCAAAGCACCCCATATCTTTTCGCCTCGTATGAGATTTTTTCGTTTGTAAAATACTAAAGTATTATTAAGAATTTTCATGTAATAAATTCTATGAGACTCGCTATTTAAGGAAATCATTATCAAACAATGACACATTTATTAATTTCCCACGACACGAAAGTACTGAAACCTGTTTATGAAGCTTTTTTTATGTTAATAAAAAGTGTCTATAAGCGACAAATTACAAATAAATACCTAGCACTTTTATATAATACTTTTAAATTAATATCTAAGACTTTTATGAAAGAGTGTACATTTCAAGCACACGTTTTGCCAGTTAACTCTCTGAATCATCGATGTTTATGTGGACAACGGTACGCAAAGTTCGTGACAAAAGTATGATACATAATAAAACTTGATATTTATTATTGCAATTTTTATAATAATATGTTTTGGTAATAAATAAATTATAATAATTAGATTAGTTAAGCTGTATGTAAACGTCAATCTTTAAATAGAATGTTAGATTCAATTGTATTAATTTTTTTTTTATTATTATACATACGTACATAACTAGAAAAACATTCTTGAAATTTGTTTTATGTTTTGTAGTAGATAATAAAATGTGGCTTACCTACATTTTATGGTTTCTTTAAACACGAGGAATTTCATTTCATTTAATGTCCCATAAGACGATTTTATTTTCCATGAAAAAAATGTTATCTAATTATTGTAAACTAGCTGCTCGCCGCGACTTCGCCTAGGTAACTTTGTAAATTATATACTAAAACCTTCCTCGAGAACCACTTTATCCATTGGTGAAAACAGCATGAAAATCGGTGCAGTATTTTTATAGTTTATCGCGACAGACAGACGCGGAGGACTTTGTTTTATATGTAGAGGGATATGTAAGGATATTTAATTATTAACTAGCGACTCGCCAACGGCTTCGCATTTGTTCGGATGCAATTTTCAAGGTTTATGTCTTCCTAAGAAATTTTCTCGGACTTTAATTAATATTTTTAAAATATTCAAGACTTTTATTAAAGTTTTGTCATTCATCTATGCAAGCAGTTTTTTCAAAGTAAAATCAAAATTTTAAAGGTTAAAATCAGACTTACCATTTACCAAAAACACAAAATAAACATCGCCACACAGCACTACATATTTTGATTTTTAACTTATATAGCAATAGATTACTTTCAAAATATTTTTTCAATATTAAATCGTCTCTAAAATAGGAAACGAGAAGTGACGCGTAAAATTACGCGGATGTAATAGTTAGATACGAGTACACGTCACCACGCAAGTGTAAAAGAAACCGCACTGGAAATGAATGAGGAATCAACTGTATGAAGGTAATTACAGTACATACGCCAAAAACTGGTGCGAAAAGTTCTCTTCGGGGTAAGCTATTTAAGAAATAGATAAAAAAATTGCACAGCACCAAAAAGACTGAAACAAAAAAACCATAGCCTGACAAAAATATATAGAGCTATAATTTATTTAATCTTTATTGCTCATATATTTCTGTCAGGCGTTGAACGTTTTATATTTTTAGATAATAAATTTTTTTCCGCGTGAAAGGTCTCGTGGAAATCTTTCTGCTTTACTTCTAACTTCTTCATAGGACCCATAATATAATTAAATAAGAAAACTTTCTATATCGAATATATTTATAATCAGCCAGTTTTCAAATTCAAATCCTCAACAAATTGTACCCCATAATTCCTTTTCTGTATCGCTGACAACTTTTATAATTATGATGGTCTACAACTGCGCGAGGGATATACAGTACTAAGTACCTAATTACCTATGTGTATTCTATACTAATATTATAAAGGGGAAAGATTTGTTTGTTTGTTTGTTTGAATTGAATAGTCTCCTACTGGACAGATTTGAAAAATTCTTCCACTGTTGAAAAGCTATATTATCAGCGAGTAACATAGGCTATATATATTTATAAAGTTACGCGAACGAAGTCTCGTGCAACAGCTAATAATAGGGAAATAAAGAAATGCCAATATTCAGTTTATTACTTACGATTTTCAATGATCAAGTTGAGGTTGATCTTCAAGAATTTATAGAATTAAGTCGCTTCATCTAATATTAATAAGATGGAATGACCATCTTCGATGGCATCATCGACGATCCATCGATTGGTTGGTGTAGTAACACCTCAATATTACTTTTGAAACGGGTCCCTGGGATCACAGAACCAGTAACATGTCACCATATTGACGTTGACTGTACTACTCGATTAGTAGGACCAATGCCCATACAAAATTATGATTTTCTTGTTACAGTACTATTGGTAGAACCACGGACAATTGCCCTTGGTACTGCCAGTAGGATTACCAACGCAGTAGGACCACGGGCAAAGAATCTTCATGACTCGGCTGTAGTAAACGAAGCATTCTAATTTTGCCGCGAAATGTTGATACACAATACATAAAATTGCTTTATTATCTTACTAGCTGGCGCCCGGGACTTCGGCCGCGTTGAATAAGAAAAAAGTAGCCTATCCTGTGTCCTGTACGTCTAAATGTTTGTCTACCAAGTTTCATGAAAATCAGTTAATTCGTTTAAGTTATGGCGGAACTTACATACATACAGAAAAAAATTCTAAAAATGGTCAATTCAGTTTCAGTATAACGTATAGAGCCTATAAACACGATATCTCTGAAAACAAAGTAACTTACTCCATGACCAACCCTTACAGATTTATTATTAGTATTGATATTTAAAATGAGAAATTTTCAATGTTTTTGTCAAGAAAGCATTTGACCGATGGTCATGTTACATATACATAGCTTATATTTATTACTTAATATAATATTATATAACTGCAAAACAAGTTTTCCTAACTTTTTTTAAATATAATCCTGAAAAATAAATCAAATATTAAAAAGAAACATCATTTTATTTTAATCAACTCGTTTTGTTTAGGATTTAACACATTATTTTCCGAAATAGCGCCATCTTCTATTGAGTAGTGAAATTAATATGTAATTCGAAGTATGTAGTGTCTAATTGTGTTACTAGGTGGCAGTAAGTCGTTCTTTTTGAAATTTTAAGTGTGAATTATAATATTACGATATTATATTGCATAATTTTTTTTATCATCAATACTAATAAAAAATCTGTATGTATGTATGTGTGTATGTATGTATGTTCCTCTATTACTCTTAAACGAATTACCTAACTGATTTTTATGAAACTTGGTACTCGTAGATAAACCTGGACACAGGATAGGCTACTTTTTTTCTTTTTCAACGCGGACAAAGTCGCAGATACTTCGATTTAAGAATCATTTATACTTAATGAATAATTATATAGTAATAAATATTTACTATTTGCCAAAGTATTACTTTGTTTTGCGGTTGATTTGGTTTGTTTTTCAACTTTTTTAGTAAATAATATTATACAACAAAAAGCAATATTTATGCAGAAACCGCAACCGCTCTTGCGTTATCTAAGTATTGTTTGCACTCGGTGAGGCAATTTGTGGCTATCAGTATTACGACACCTTTACAGACCTAAGATGAGATTTAGTAAACTCTGCAATTAATTCAGGAATTCTTATTGATAACATAAGACGCATAAGCATATATTGTGCTTGTGCTATAACCTACCCTAACACAGAATGACAGACTTGGCTGGGAAGAAGTGGGGCTAAATCAACCCTTATACAAATATTTTCATTCGCCTATCAGGTAGAAAGTCCCACAAAAATTATCTGTCTTTTTTAGAATATTTGTTTTTAATTATAAATAATATCCTGTAAAAATTACAAATTGCCTCAATTACATTTTTTTTTAATTTTTTGGAAACAGTTTTACAATGTTTGCGAATGCTGGTGTAGATGATTATTTACTCTGTATTTTTACTCTATATGGACTAATTTGTCAGAAATAAATTATTATTATTATATTATTATTATTTACAAGCGCCTTGCAAAGTTAAAGACCCGACTAATAATAATCTGGCTTATTTTTTTTTAATTTATAAATATTAAATTTCAAAGTATGAAAATTTCAGATTGCGTTAAGGACATTTTGTGCAAAAAAAAAATGGCAACTTTGAAAATAAGGATTATTATTACGATTTAGCCCCACTAATCCCCTAGAAGAGTTATAGGACAAATTTTCAGCTTGCCACAAATGCCTAACTGGAAATGTCTACCATCAGGCCAATATGGCCTTCCATTACTATAATATAAAAAAATCATAAAAAGGTGACTTTGCCATTACTTATTCTCTTCCCGAAACACAACTGCTCACATGCTGTTGTTTTACCGATTATTTCTTATTTATATCTAGTATAAATTGTGCTTATGTAAGAGTCTAGTCATAAAAAAACTAAGTAATAACATATTATTGACCGTTGTGATGATAAATAACTATAAACATTATTTTTACTAAAAATAGAACGGAAGGTGATTCCCATTGATTATAAGCGAAGTGTACCATTAAGTGCATTGTGTAAATGAACTAAAAGTCAATTTTACACAATCATACCCGATTACAGTCAACGTGTCCATTAAAACATCATTTATAGAGAATTCACGTCTGTCGGTAATATATGAAATTATATCTATACAACACGACAACGCGATAGGATCTATTTTTTTTTAATAATAAGTTCAAAATAAATGTTTGTAAAATACATAGGTAAGTAAGTAAATATACCTATTATCGTTTAGTCTTTTAGGCGTAAAGTTAAAATTATCTTTGAAGTACGAGTAACATCTCGTTTATGAATTTAATTGTCAAAATGTAGAAAGAATCAAGACAGAAATAGTTCGAGAAAGATAAGTAGCAGGAAAAAATGGGTGTGGCTCTTTCGTAGACAGGGCCTTACCTACGTTTTACCTACCTACGTAGGTTTTACCTACGTGAATACCAGTAAAATTTTCTTTGATCGTATTATACGAGTATCTATACTTTACTAATTATATAAAGAGAAAAGATTTGTATTTTTGTATTCCTGAAAAAGTGAGCCTGACAATATTTATTTATTTATTAGGAAGCCAACACAGTATACAACAATCTATACATTTATTCACATTTAAGCAAACTTTTATAATATTGTATACCCCCACTTACTCGTATAGGCTACTCAGCATGCATTAAAAACGAACACAAGAGACATTTTCTGTTTTTTTACAACATAAAAATAATAAAAAGAGAACAAAAAGCCAAACTATACAAAACAAAAGAACAAAAGAAAATAATATAATAATAGTATACATACATATAATAGTACCATATAGTTAACAAAACACAAAAACTTGTTAATTCACAAAATACTGCTGATTCAATGGACCTCCTACATAAATAAAACTTAAAACAAAGAGTCCAGTTTCATCCCAAAAGCAAAAGATAATTTCGCAGAACAATGAAATGGTAAAGTTTTGACGAAACATTACTTGAGGCGATGTTGGCTGAAGTCAAGTTAAGAAATTCGTGACATACAGAAAATTTCCAATTATATTTCAGTTATTATTTTCACAATATATATTCATTTTGTAATAGCTTTTAATTACTTTATGCCTAATAAGTTTATTATCTTAACTAATATTATAAACTAATTACTGCCCGCAACTTCGCCCGCATAACTTTGTAAATTATATACTAAAACCTTCCTCAAGAACCACTCTATGCATTGGTGAAAACACCATGAAAATCTGTGCAGTAGTTTTTATTGGGAATAGACAGACAGACAAACGCGGCGGAGGACTTAGTTTTATAATATGTAAGGATAAGGATGATAAAGTATCTCTGTTTTTGTCTGTTACCTTTTCACGCCTTAACTACTCAAACAATCATGATGAAATTTTGCATACACATTGTCAGAAATACAGGACAGGCATAGGGTACAATTTAATTAAAAAAAGGCGTTTCACTAGGTATCATCTCAAACAATATCTCACAGTGTTCAACACCAAGTAATGGCATGGCACGGTGCATTTTCGAAGTAATTTGAGCAGCGCGTCTAGTAACAGTAACCACCGTGGTATGTGTGCATCAAACTACTACAACATGGAACCCGCGTGCCATACAAAACACTACGAATTTTATGGAACATTTAAAAGTGACATATGCGTAGAGCATGTACTGTCATTTAAAACAAAACAAACATAATAATAAGTACGTAATTTAAAGAAAATGTGACTTTACGTCAACCCATTAAAAACTCAGTTTAAAATGAAATAGTAGAAGTTGATCGTTACTACCTTTTACCATTGACGCGTGAAGGCAAGAGTCCGCCATGATTCTGTCAAAGGCGTTCTTTTTATGTGCCGCTTTGGCATTTGTGACGCAAATTCCATTGTAGTATTTCGATGCCAAATTCCATTGCCCATTTCCCGAGCGACATTTAAAATAGTAATAGAAAAGCTTAAAGTATTAGAAAAAGTCACATGATTTACGAATTAATATTAATATAGAGAAGGAAGGAGTGGCGGGACTGGCCAATTTTATCCTACGGCTAATCATGAGACTTCACAATATATAAGACAATTGCTTTTAAAGTTCACTGAACCGTGCGGCTGTGTGTCTCCGTGTCGCAATTTAAGAATATATATCCACTTAATAAATGTCGTTGTTTCAGACAATTCTGAAAGTGAGTTCAATTTCTGCTACTTCGTATGACATTTCTTGGTTCAGATAAATTTTTTGAAGTGAAACTTTTACAAACTACAAGTACTTACGTTTCAAGTAAATCTTATTGGCGAGTAAATGTTACGAGTATCCTGTGTCAATTTTATTGAAATTTCATTGAGTAATGCTACTCGAAGATGGTAAAACTCGTACGCTTTCTTACCGGTGATTTTAAATGGCGGTTAGCCTACTTGACACTTTACTCAGAGATGGTGAAAGAGGCCATAAGAGTAACATTTATATCGTTGGATGAAATAATTGCTACTAAGTGGCAGGTTTTTAAAATTTAATAAATTATAGATAAAAACAGTAATTGATGGGTACTTTGCCACCTGGGTCCAATTTCCCTATTGAATTTATAATTTATAAAATAGTTTTGGTGTTTTCAGCAGTTAAGCTGACAATTTAATTAACGGTAGGTATTTACCGTCGTCTGTTAACACCATCACGTGACCACCGTGAAGCTTTTTCTCATACTTCATACGTAAGAAAGTTCAATATTAAATAACTATTTCATAATAATAATTATTATTATTTTCATTTTACATAATAAATCTGTAATATTTTGTTTTATATTTTCAACAATAATAACTCAAAAAATATTATGCACTTTATTTTATTTAAGAATCTACTCATTATAATTTTTAGCCTTTTATATTTTGCAAATTTTTTTGTAGATAAATATTAATTTTAATAACACCAATTTACAATTAAAATACATAAGAGAACAACGAATAATCTAAATGCGAAAAGAATATTTCACCATCGCTATCAACCATTTTATAACAATTTAAGTGAAACTGACCCCGTTATGTGTACGTGTTATGTTGTACTGAAAAAAAAAATGTAATCAATAAATATTTGTAACATGTTGAAACGTATCGTGATCGAAAAATAGTCAATAGAAAAGAAATACCTTTGAGAATATCGATACACCGCTTTTGTATCAGATGAAGGTTAAACAAGAGAAATTAATTTTATTAGTTCGTTTGTTTGCAAAAGTGTAATGTGTAAACATTTGAGTTACTGACAAATAACATTGTGTTTTATCAGAATTTTTCCTTGTTAGATTTTTTTTATAGCCTTATTGCTTATTTACTACAAGTAAAGTTAGATAAATAGATTTTGATTTAGATTTAGATTTTGATAGAAACTTATACAATATGATATTTCGTTTTTGTTTTATTCAAATTAAGTTCTAAAAAAAGCGTATTTTAATTTATTTTCTTATTGGTATGCAAAATGTATTAAAAGTCAACAATTTTTGAAACTTCATTAAAAAATAGATGATTGATAATGATTGATCGTAGCTTTGTTTGGTATTGAATTTTTACCAAACAGTTAATTGAAATGAATTGTAAACTAGACGTAAGAGATAAAGTTATTTAAAATATAAAAATGTAGATATTTATAACAATAATGACATACCTAACTATTGCATATTTTTTATTATTAGGTTAGTTTTTAATTTTTTTTTAAATAATTTTAATATCTAGTTTTAATATTCATTATTGCACTAAAAATTGTGATTTTATCTTAGGGCCTCTTTCACAAACTACCAGTAATGTGTTGATTAGTTACTTTTAAAAATAATTTTCTTTTTTATTGAATTATGCACTCGGTGTACTGCATCATTCGATAGCCGATTTTTTTAATTATTTTCTATTTAATTTAATATTTGGGACGTTTACCGTACAAACAAAGGTATATCAGCTCCATTATCCCCGGTTACCGGTGACCTTAAATGACAGTTTGGCCTACTTGACATTCGTGAAAGAGGCGCTTAGAATAATATTAATTTTACAAACAAGCATACTAAATTAAACATGTGATTGACTACTTACTTTTTTTCTAGTCAGTTGAACTGCGACAAGAACTAAGTATAATATACATTGATTTTTTTGGAAAATTGTTCGGAATATTATGCCAAACATATTTTTAACTAAATGTAATTAATAATAAGGTTTAAAAATGTAAGCCAATAAATAAATAAAGCCAAGTTTTTTTTTTAAATATTGAAATTGCTGGCTTTTATTATATTATTTTAATAAAAGTCAGCTTCGGTTATTCGCATTATGCTAAGTTGAGGCAACAAATTCCCAAATACCTATTAGTTCCCACACTGTAGTGTTCTTAAGGCAAGGACTAACCTCAGACCGAACACAATTTTTACCAAAATGACCGCAACCTAATATCCTATGTATTAAGGTGCAATATTGCGCAACAAATTTTTATAGCTCTTCGCACATAAACAGATTTAAAATTGGAAGGTTTTTCTTAAATATTGTGTAAAATATGAAAAAAGAAATAAAAGCAGCCGATTTTTTTTATAAATCTTTCCGATTCAAACTTTTTCCAGATACTCTAAGAAGTCCAACTAGGCGATGAAAAATAACGCTTTTCTGCTAAGTCCACGCCTTAAGGTTTAAGTGTCCTTAAGGTGGCGTACAACTGAGATGATAAATAAATAGTCATTGATTCCCAGTAACATTTCAGAATTATCGACTGATCCTGTCGGATGCACTGATCTATACTACCAATATTATATTACTCATATGTATAGTCTTTGGTCGGATGTAGAGAGGCTCCCAGCCCTTCGCTCGTAAAGATTATATCGCGTGTTAGTTTAATTGAATCTAATTCGATCTCATAGACCGGACCTGATTGCCACACTTCGTAGAATTGTCTATATCCTGAGACACGAGATCAACAATGACATTCATTGGATGGGAGTCTCATGCGTACGTAATAAATAGGTACCTCAGAGTAGATATTACAATAGACATAGCGTTGTTATGCTTTCAAACGAGGAAATGTGACCACTATAGACATATTTTTGGATATCTGTCTGACGTGTGATCGGTTTATTTGTCATCTCACGCGATTTTATTTCGTACGAAATGTGCGAAAAGCCAACTTCATATATTTTTTGGTAACTTCATATATCATCTCGTACACTAATTATTTAGTTGCGTGCGACATGACACCATCATGACACCTTCAGAAAATCTTAGTAAGCGATTGGCTTAAGAAACTTAAGAACTAAAGTTAAGAAACTTGAAATACAGTACCGTACAAAAGTGATACCCATAAGTTAGATAAACACAAAAATAAAGTAAAAAATAAGTCATAACAATGCTAAAAGTTTGCTGATAGCTCGCTATACACTCAAATAGTATATATGGCTACGAACGGTTCATGCTAGAACATGCACTCACTATTTGTTCTACCAGTCATTCTCCCCACATCAAGTCAAAATCATGTTAGTTTGGTGTTCCAATTCTTTTATATTGTTCATCATCATTAAAAATCGATAAATGCCCACTGCTGGACATAGGCAGTCTTCAACATCTTCACAGAATGACGATCCACTCGATGGTATGCCGAACATAGTAGGATTATGAATAGGAATTAAAAAGGGGATAGGGAAATAGGTTCGGCATACGACTGTTTTCCCGGATGTACTATTTTCACCCGGCTTTTACTACATTTTTGAACCACTCCACGCGAGGCAAAGTCCAGTGGGAGAGTCCAGCACAGAGTCTTCTGATACGAGTTTGGTTTATATTGTTACTTGTAAATAATACTTATAAAAAACTTGTACTTTACAAAAATAAAGTAAAAATAAGTTTTGTAAAAACTTGTAAATAATATTTATAAAAAAAATTATAATTTTACACCAGGTTTCAAATTCACATGATCAAAACAGATGAGCTGAAAATGAAGCATCTGGTAACAATTTAGTAAAACTGCAATTCTCCGTTTCGTGAGACTTATTCATTTGTTTTGATTAAACTCTGAATTCGTAACGTTTGTTTACACATATTTCTGTGATGAAAATTAGAGCACTGAAAACATTCATTAATGCAACTGTATTAGCTTTAATAGGTACATTTTTTTTTATTTTATTGAAATTTCAGTGTTTAACAGAAAATATTAATATATGGAGATTTTTTCTAAATATTTTCAAATATGTAGAAAAGTATTCAGAGATAAATGGGAAAAATCCGTTTATCCTTATCAGTGGACTTATTAGTAGGGACAGGTGGAACGGAGGGTTTTATCTGACTTTTAAGTTCTGTCACACTTTCACTTTACGTGTAGGTATATAAGTCTTTGCCGAGATCTATTCTCCATGTGTGGTGGAGTTAGTGGTTAAAGTCCACCAAGTTTGCGCATCGCATGTTAGCAGGCTTAAGATGTCTTTGAAGATTAATTAGTTATTTCCGACACGCAAGGTTCCTTCGCCGCTCAAACTGAATGACAATTGATTTCTATTCCGCGCGGGACATTGAGACATCGGATTGAGACAAGGCAATAAATATATTTTTTATGAGAATAAGGGCCTCTTTCACCAACTACAAGTAAAGTGTTGATTAGTTAAGAAATAATTTTATGTTTTATTAAATTATGCACTCGGTTTACTGCATCCTTCGATAGGTGAATATTTTTTATTATTTTCTTTTTAATGTTTGGGACTTTTACCGTACAAACAAAGGTATATCAGCAAAATTATCCCTGGTGACAGGTGACTTTAAATGGCGGTTAGTTTACTTGACACATGGTGAAAGAGGCCCTAAGTGTCAGGGAAACAGACGGTCTAAAGTCTGTTTTTTAATCTCAAGAGACAAAAATGACACATGTAAATGTCAAGTATGTAATGCATGTCAAATGTAATGTCATTTTTGTCTCTGAGATTAAAAAACAAACTTTACGTGATGGTAGGTACCGTAACTTAGAAATGCAAACAACATCAATTACTATCAATGACCGATAGTAAAACATCAATTAAAAAATTTCTAGCTTTGTGCCAAAGTCGGATGGTTCACTAGCTCTCCTACCAAAACGCATGCAAAGCCACTGAAGAATAATTTCATGGTGTACATCAAAAATATTTAAAGTAAATTTTACTGTAAATTTATATTATTGTAACGATTAGAGTAGGTTTTGGTACCAGACATTTTTTCCTACTTTATGATGCTATGGAAGTCGGAAGCCCGTCTTATACAACTTAGTCTAAAATCAGCCATAATAAAGCCTTCTCAAACATATCACAAAAATCCCTATATACTTTAAAAAAATAACAAAACAGTCAATCATTTTCCTTGCCTTCCAATTACTAGAATTATTCTATTTATTCACAAAGTTATTATTTTGTCTTATATTTAAATATAGTTGCATTGTGGCCTCCAATTATTGTCTTCGGCATTAGGTATTTTACAATATAAGGAAACACATAAGAAAAACAAAGCTACTTTTTATTATGTAGACCAGAGTTTTCACGTTAGTTATTGTTATTTTAAAAAATAGTATTAAATACGCTTTAATAAAAAAATCATTTACAATAATTAATATGTTGTTTAGACCGTTACAGACTTTTACAAGTATAAAATCCTAATTTTTATTTTTTGACGAATTTCATTAAGTTTATTTTATTGAGAAAATAGTAAACAAATACAGTTTATTTTACGAAATATAGTATAATAGTCTTGAGGTGTTATTTCAAATGTCTAAACGTCTTTCCTCTTTATACAAGCAGGTCACTTGATTCCGTTTCAGGATAACAATATTATTATCTACATTATACAATCGCCAGACCAAATTTGGGGACGCTGATTGTGTGTCCATATCTAGACCAAGGCCGAATGTGAAAAGTTTGTCGGCCCTACCGGGAATGAAACCTAGGATTCTTCGGTTAAAGGAAAAACTCATTTTCCATTCATTAAATGAAAAATGTACGAATTAAAAAAGATTTTCAGTTATTGTTTCAGGGTACACAGCAAATGAAAATTACAAGCTGGGCTACCTATATGCTGACAGTAACCACCTTGTGTGGACAGAAGACCACCTTAAAACAACAGCACAAGTGCTATAGCCCTCACATTATGTGTTTTTTGCTATCATATCAGGGATGGCAGTGTAATGCATCCCTCTTGATTTCAAGTAGACCTTTGTGGGTTTGTCTGCCAACCATCACAAAAATCCTAACAATATTATAAATGCACATTTTTTTTATGTTTGGATGTTTGTTACTCAAAAATGGTTAAACGGTTTTGAATTAAATTTGACACACAAATAGTTTAATATCTGGATTAACATGTGGTTTAGTTTTTATCCTGGAAAAATGTTAGGTTCCTATGGGAATTTCAAGAAAAACAACTACAACGAATATGAAGTACGTAGTACGTAACGTAACTTCTAAATAACATTAAAAATGTGTTGACAAACTAAGTAACATCGCAATATTGGACCAAATTTTTGGCGCGTTAATTTTTTTTTATTATATCTAATTCCGTTACCTTGACTTTAGACATGATGAATACGGCCGAGTGGTAATAATTACATCGAGATATATCACATGGACACTACACAATAATTGGGCTCGGTTCAAACGCGATCAATTTTTATTAAGCGAACAGACACCGCCGCACCGCCAGCCCGACTACACTAAACTGACCTGACCCTCGCTCCGA
The DNA here is from genome assembly GCA_945859745.1 of Synanthedon formicaeformis. Taxonomy (NCBI): domain Eukaryota; kingdom Metazoa; phylum Arthropoda; class Insecta; order Lepidoptera; family Sesiidae; genus Synanthedon; species Synanthedon formicaeformis. Next base: position 11,100,254 of record OX243962.1, on the reverse strand, counting down.
ACAACTCAAACACCACTCTGTACTCTTTGAACAATATGAAAGTTAATAAAACATTATTTGCAATAGGTACGGACTACGGTGATTTGATTAAACGGACTACGGAGAAAATCAAGCGTTGATTGCACCATTGCAACTTGTCGTGCAACTGTCGCGTTGTGGTAAGCGATGAAAGACTCAAATTAAAGTAATTAGTTTTTTAACGGCCGACGCAAAAATAGGGTTCCATAAGTTTTATGTGTGTGTCTGTTATCAATGTGTCTTTGGAATCGTAGCTCCCAAAACGGATGGACAGTTTTGATTTTGATCAGTTTTGATTCTTATCAGCTGACGTAATCGTAATCTTAGCTATAATTTATGAAGATGAGCATCAACCATCGATGGAATACCATCAACTTTTCTAGTTGACGAAGGGAATTCACTAAGTTCCACTCGAATGATGTGAAATTTGGTAGACTGTTACTTGGGTGGTATTTCCATGACATTGTAGCCTTGACCTAACAATGCAGCATCAATTTGTTTGCGGGATACCTAACTGCTTAGCAACTTAGAGCACAGTGAGCACACATATCGTGTATGGGCTCAATTAAAAAGTCGTTATTTAATTTTTAATTACAGCTCTTTCACAACAGACAAACTAATAGAAAAGGCACTCTTTTTGAATATTCTGAAAGTACGGGCTGCCCTTAAACTATATAGTAAGTCACTTATTTTTGTTTATCCAATTCTCTACTAAAGAGGCACGCACAGTCGGAACAAAACTATCCACTAATCTCAAGGATATTAATAAAACGATTTTAAGAAACAAACAACTATTGTAATAAACATGATGTTTATGTGTGTGAAAGAAAAAGACTCTAATCTACATGTTAGAGAGAGACAAATTTGTTTTGATAAATTCCAACAGCAATTGAAAATTGCCTCGGTTGAAGGACGAATTAAGGTGATTCAACTTAACAACATGATCGCATTTGATTTTTGTGCAAATATCAAAGTGACAATTTATTTTTTACGATAAATTGAGACAGACAAGCCGTCTGCAGGTCCTGATTTAATAAACGGTAAAATATAACGGAAATTTGAGCTTAATAAATTAGAAACAAATGACGCAAAAAAATTGTAAGAGGACTTTTAATGAAAAAATTGCAATAGTACAACATTTGTTTAAAAAAAATAACAACATTTTTTAATATGCATATACAAATACATACATCTTAAAAATTAAATTTTGGTTTACTTAAAAAATTATAATAAACAATATAATCAACTTTTATGGCTTTTAATAAGAAGTTTTCTTATTAATACACAAGACAAGAAGAGCTTCATGAAACAAAAAATAATAATTATAAAACTATTATTTAAACAATTTAAATACCGTAGTTGCAGGCAAGACTTACCTAAAAATATAATTCTCTACAGGAACCCTTCTTATATGAATCTTATTACCTGGAGAAAGGCCATCAAATAAATACTCGTATTATATACTATAAATATTATAATAACAACCGAAATTTTCTTCTATTTCTGAGGTCAGTTAAATAAAAATATTCCAAGAAAAATATTACCAAAAACAACAATGGTATGAATTATTAACGTTCACACATATGCCTCCGACTATGGGAAAAAATGTGAAGGCATTTGTTAAGTTCACACGAGAGAGAACTTACTTTTCATCGTCATAACTTACTGTGTCAAGTGTAAGGTACTATTTTCGTTTTCCTCAAACATTCAATTTTAGGTGAAAAATTAAAATTCTGTTTTATGTATTAACTATGTACTATATTTAATATTAGCTGTTACACTCAACTTCGTCCGCGTTGGAAAAAAAAGTAGCCTATCTTGTGTCCTGTACGTCTAAATGTTTATCTACCAAGTTTCATGAAAATCAGTTAATTCGTTTAAGCGCCTCTTTCTCAAACGTCAAGTAGGCCAAACTGTCATTTAAAGTCACCGGTAACCGGGGTAAATGGAGCTGATATACCTTTGTTTGTACGGTAAACGTCCCAAACATTAAATAGAAAATAATTTAAAAAAATCGGCTATTGAGTGATGCAGTAGACCGAGTGCATTAATTTAATTCAATAAAACAGAAAATTATTTTTAAAAGTAACTAATCAACACATTAATTGTAGTTTGAGAAAGAGGCCCTAAGAGTTATGGAGGAACATACATACATACAATACCTACACTTACAGATTTATTATTAGTATTGATTGATGATTGAATTGATAGCCTATGTCACTCGCTGATAATATAATAAACGTGGCTTTCTATAGGTGAAAGAATTTTAAAAATAGGTCCAGTAATTTTTGTTACTGTTACTATGTGTTGTTACTGTGTATGTTTATTCATTACAAACAAAAATACAAATATTTTTTCGTTTTATTAGTATAGATATAGACTAGCTTGACCCGGCCATGCACGCTTCGCTCCGGCGTGCGAGTGGGGCGCAAGCGGTACTGTGGACACTGCTTATGTAATATTTTATTTTATTTTTCTAAAAAAAAAGTAGCCTAAGTTACTCCTTATAACATCAGGTACCTGCCAGTGAAAGTCCCGTCAAAATCAGATTAGCCGGAACAAACAAACAGAGAGACAGACAAAAAAAATTAAATTTGATTTTTGTTATAATTACTCTATATACTTTTTATACATTTAGTAAAACGCAGTAGGTAATGTTAACATTATAAACAGACATTTCAATTTAATTTTTTAAGTATTGATTTTAGAGCTATTAAAGTCATCAATAATTTTAGAATGACATTCCTCAAGTCGATGTGGCAGGTTTTTAGAAAACCCAAAAAGAACACTATTGTCTGCTTGCATTATTATAAAAAACGTGTTCATTATTATTATTATTATTGGCGTGGGTGTCATGTTGTACGCGGTTTATGGAATCTGAATAAGATCATAATTATCTTGACTGCAAATCAGAGATGTGGTCTACCTATCGTACCTATGTTAGTGCTGAGATGTCTGACGAACCCATTGGATGAGTTCGTTAGACTGCTTCTTGCGTTAACGCTCTGCCTCAGGGATCCTGGGTTCGATTCGCGGCAGGCCAATTTTGGTAATGAACTTTTAAAAGTTAGCACTTGTCTGGATCTGGAAATCATGACAGGGCACACTGCATTTGTAGTCATTTGGGAAGCCCCTCCAGTAACCCCCTTACGGAAGACCACTGTGACATAACAGCATCTGTGCTGTTGTGTTTCGGTCACTGAGTAAAGTATGCCAGATCCCATTTCCCTATGTAGCGTTACTTGTGTTGTTATTCTGAATAGCAGTCATCTAAGGATCACCATATCATCAATATACCACACAAATCTATCTTAAAAATGGAGAACCACAGGAGACAACGATTTTTAATACAATTCCACAAAATACTCAATGAAACCAAAACTAATCTAGTCTCGATGTATGGAAATCCATCTGACTAAACACAATTAATATTAATATTCAAAGATTTATCTAAAAACAATTAATATTCCAAGAAGCGACGTATAGAGCAGCTCCAGGTCTCGTATAAATTGTACTAAAATTTCAATAACTTACTTCTCACTAAGAGAACCTTAATTAATATTTAATCGTCTAATAACATTTTTACTGCTATATTAACAATTCATTTAATTATTCATAGCACGCTTCAAGCCCGAGTTAACACTAACTAAGCGTCAAAAACGCTGTGTAAAGTCCAATGCATTTTATACCTTAAAAACAAGTAATTTAAATTCAAATTTGAAACTTTATATGCACAGGTTCTACTTTATTTTATTCGTCCAAGCATCTCATCCCCTGTATTACGAAACGTAAACATATTACGACGAGCTGATTAATTAAACAAAAAGGATACAAAAGGAAAATGATTTCATCTCCAAAAACAAGGCTATGGCAAGAAGGGTTATGTGTTTCTCGACCTAAATATAAAATTTTCTTCGGGAATCCCCCGCGTTTAATATTGTCACCACTAGTTAATTCAAGTAGGTTCAAATAAAGTCTTGAATAATAAATAATAAGGTCAAATAAGGTCTTTGAATATTGCTAGTTTAACTAGACTCACATTTTTTATTTATTTACAATAACACACATGGTACATCATCGCATGAGTAATCCTAATTCAATGTATCTGTTCCTATAATCAAAGTTAAAATAAACATTTTTTAAATTATTTAAATTACACAAATCACAAAATTACAAAATTTACAAAAGTACCTTATTGAATTCGTTCAGTGGAACAGGTCAATTAATTGTGCCATTAATTTAACAAATGTTATTACATTATCATTAAAAAAAATCATAGAGTTGTTGAAAATCAACAATATGAAACAAATACAATAATATGGGCCTTATAGAGTACGGGCCTTATACCATGATGTTAAATACCGTTATGGGAATGGGGGAATGGGAAGTATGGGAAGTATCTAATGTATTACATAAAGATAAATCTTTTGTAAGCTGTCATTGTGAGGAACAAATATGAAAAGTAAGATAGTTATCACAAAATAAATAAGTTAATGTCCGCATTACGTTTCCGAGATTACAATATGAGTAAGAAAAACGTGTGTTCACTTTATGAATAATGTTGTTCTTATCAATTTATTGACATAGGTAAATGCTTATTACTTTTTTTATACGGCTTTTAAACCAAATGGAATAATGCATAAATTGCAATAATGTTTAAAATTAACTTGTCATACTCGCAACTAAAAATATTATATAAAAATTACCTACTTAGTACAGTTACCCAAGTTACCTTTATATGTACTAAGTCCAAAATAGATATTTCCCTAAAATTAAATTGTCTTCGCTTTACGTAATATCGGGTGAGTAAACACTTTATATATATAAATCTGTCACGAAGCGGAAATCAAGTATTATTTTTAATACTAATATTAAAACACAAATCATGGACAGGAAAATGAGATAAAATTCAAGGCGCATTGCAGTCAAAGCGATAAGACGATATTTACCTGCAAGTAGATATTATGTATTCTAAACACTGTAATGATGTGGCTAATATTGGGTAGGTATAAATATTACTTACTTTATGGTTACGAGTAACTGTAATCTATAGTCAAATTTTGTTCATCATCTTAGCCGACGTCGTGAGGTCCTCGAGATTGGTGGCGTACCTCTGCTTTCGGGTACGCCTAATCTCTAACAGGGAGCGCAATCCTCACCGGCTCGGTTGCGGATTTTTCAACAAGCGCTAGGAACTAGGAAGTCTCAACATTAAGAAAAAATACAGTCCTCCACAATAATTTTGAAGTATCACCAATCAGAAGCAGCCTGGTAATCTATTGAAAAAAATGCAAAATGACTGCAATTGGAAATAATTCCTTATTTATTTTTGCAATACTTATTTATACACATATTATCAATAATTAACTTTTTAATAAAATTTTAATCTTTCCGTATCTTCTGTCTATATCTATAGTTCTGTTGTGAATTAGTGACATCTATCGGAGAGTAGCTACACTAGCAATAGCAAAACAAGTAGTTGTAGCATTTAACTATAGATGGCGCTATACAGGCATTTATTTGACAGCTCGCGTATTGAAGGGTATGTCAGCGATGCGAAGTCGCGGCGAACGAAATAAAGCGCTAGACTGACAACCAGCCACCAGTTCGGTAATGGCCGCCTTTGTGGTGATTCATTCGTGTGTTATTTCTCGTTTAAATGTTGTTTCGATGTTTACCTTTATTCTAATACAATTTTAACCAACAAATTACCGTGTGTAAGGTTATATTGTGTAACACAGTGTTTGCGGTACTCGAAAAAACGATTTAAGTGCGTTTAAGAAAGTTTTTATAGCGATCGTTGCGTTGAAATGAGAATGCATCGTCCGGTGTAGTGTTGTGTTGTGCTAATCGAGTCCCCTGGCTAAATGCTAGGTTACAAATCAGCTATGTGTAGTCGGCAACACTCGCAGGCCTGCCTGAACACGTCTCTATCCATAAGACAGGAGATCCAACGTTTTGAGAGCGTCCATCCGTCGATATACGCTCTCTATGACCTCGTAGAGCTGGTACCTGAACCGCTGTTGGCTCAACAGATCAGAGATCACGTCGTGGCTATAGAAGGTTAGTATAGATCACGTACTGTTTGGTTGTCTCCCCTCGTTTTGTTTACGTTTGTATTAGATGCGTATGTCGTTTCTAAGGCAACGCGACAAGACGCGTTGTTACTGCAGTGGGGATAAGAACTTCTTTTTCGGCGCCTATTTTTAACTTTTAACATTTCACTAAGTAATCCATACATTCTTGTCCTAACTCCAAAATCACGCAATGAGTTTTGATGCGGTTTTAACCATCAGTTAGATAATTTTTCAATGTGGTGTTCTGTAATCGGGTTAATCACCGCCAGGCAGACTGCCCAATTTATTACTGCGAAACTCAATCTGCCCAGCCACTAAACACCACTTTTAATTCAAAATAATATGACTAAAAATGATAATTAGATTATCCTAGATACTCTTATATAACTAATCTTTAATTTTTCCGCATGTGAGTGACAAAGAATCCCTTTCCTGCAAGTCCTGCCTGAAGAATCCATACAAATACCTACCTTACAACCGTGAAGAAGCTTTCCCGTGAATGAATGCCAAGAAGATACTATTTTTTAAACAATAAATTTATTAAATAATCTTACAATAAATTTGTATTAATTTTTATTTTATTTTTAAAATTTCTCTACTTCGCGTATTTTTTACTACAATTAGGTATCTAGTCGTCGTAAAACATGTTTTATCGCAATTCAAGCCAGAACACTGAAAAGTGTGGATATTCAATTAAGAAAAGGAACAATTGAATGAATGAATGATTTTTAATTATTAACTAATTAATTTTTTTCACAAACAGATAGTAATTTATTTATTCATCAAAAGAGCTGGCCAAATGACCACGAAACGCATCTATGTAGTTCATATATGATATGTCCTATACTTCATATATTACTAAGTTCATATATGATGTGCAATGATTGTAATGATCGATGATTGCGTAGGTACATCAAATGTTATTCGGTTCCAAAGCAACAGGCGCAGGTCCAATTTGAAAGCTAACATCTCCTTTGAGTAAATAGATGCATCTGCATCTACAAAGGACTAAAGGATATTCAATACTAAGCAACGTAGACTCATTAGTTAATTGCTTGCTCCGCTTTGAGATTACAAACTAGGTAACTTGAGGAACATACTCTTCACACATATTAACTATATATAATATACATACCTAGAGCATCTTATGAAAGACTGAAAGTAGGATATTTAAAAAAATATATTTTTAGTAACTATTCCTCTGTGGGTTTTGAAAAATGAGTAACTAATCTCATTTTTTAAGATTATTATGGCATAAAATCTGTGGTGAATTTGTTCCTTTCACCTTGGTATTGAGGGTGTCACGAATAGCACAAACAACTCTTTAACTGCCTGGCTGCAGTAACCAACCACTCACAATAAAATGAATCGTAAACATACCTGCAGATTTTTACATAAAAAAGGTGGCCTACTTGTGCCAGGTAGAGATTACAATTTTAAAGAATGAAAAAAATGGTGTGTGACTGTGTTGTGTCGTGGATACGGCCATGAATTTCCGAAAATGTACCAAATGGGACATTTCTTGTGGAACAGAAATTACATCCTTTTTCACGTGAGTACGTGTACGAGTAATATTTTCTTTGAGCGTTATATCCTACGGCTAGATTAGTTACTAATATAAATAAATAAATAGCCTAGGTACGTTGAATAGCTGGACCCGAAACTTGCCCACGCCAAGGCGCAGGATTTTGTCGTAACTATTAAAATATAATACATTTATATTTTAGTCCGGATAACGTTTTTATTTTATAACTAGCTGGTGCCCGCGACTTCGTTCACATTGAAATATAACGCCTGACAAAATATATGAGCAATAATTATACGCTCTTACCGCTTGATACTTGTAACTGTAAGTATATCGTAGTGTACAGTAACTACGATGTGAAGATTTGTAAAGATAAAATTTAATGTCAAGAGACGAGTTGAATGTTTTCAGTATTATTTTAATTGGTATTTCATAAAGCTGGCGTTTCGTTCAAGCCATAGTTAGCAGTTGGCAGTTTACAGATACGAAAATGGCATTTGCAGGCTTTTTTGCGCAATCAAATTTCCATATTCCATGCAAAACGTATCAAATAATGCACGGTCGCGTACTTGTTTATTTGCGCTGTGTTGTATCAGAACTCAAATAACATGCCCGCTGCGATAAACTCACGCGATTGCTGACAATAAATATTGCAAAATAAATGCGATTGTGACCGGAAAAGGTGACTTAACTATAAATTATTTTTTTTTACTTACCTATTTTTTTTTTTAAATATACGTCTATACAAATTTATATACTGCTTTCGGAAAGCTACGTCATAGTTTCTCGTAACCACTGCCGCAATGTCTGAAGACCAATATTTGCATATATGATATGCAAACATATCCCATTTAACATAACTATAAAAAGTCATATAAAAAGTGGGTTATGATATAGTTAATTTACCATTTACACCAATAAATACCGAGCCCGTTTGGCGGCAGTAAAGACCCACATAACTATAGTTGACCACATTAAAATGAATACAATTTCTGCTATTGTGTTTTGCTGAGAGCAAAAGATTCCGGAACCCATTCCTATTCTTTCCTTACCCTTTATAACCATAACTCCTTTGGCGTTACTTGCGATAATTACCATCAAGCACACCGTTAGCATGACCGCGGACCATAACATAAAAATATTTCTCATAAAAATATTACCTATGCGAAGAAATTTAAAAAAAATGCGTGATCGCATCGTTTTCAACAAGCGGTAAAATTGTTTACGACTATGTCTATTTTTGTCTGACGTATTATTGCCACTTGTCCGTACCAGTGATATGTTAAGTAAGTACTAGATTGAGCACTCCCTACGATTTCTTGCTATGTTCCAAAGCGGAAGGTGCGCGGGGGACGGCGCGGCAGTAGTGTCAAGGTCAATACGTCAAGTCGTAGACAACTGAATATTAATATGGCTGACCCGATAAGCACGTCGGTTTTAACAAATTAAATATTAACCTATTAAACGTTTCAATAATAATAAAACTTACCTATGGAACGTTACACTAGCAGTTTTACCAATATTTTTTGTTGTATTTTTGCAATATCTCATCACACTAGACGGCATTTTTATTGGTTTTGAAAATAATAACGCGCCTAATCTCTACGAGCGCGTATGACATACTGTGAACGGGTAGGACGTCGGAACTCCAATTACTTGGAACACTCATCGCGTCTTGAGTGTTCCATCTAGTACGTAGTACTTAACATGTCCGTACGCAATGAATAAAACAAAGTGTGTATGTAGGTATGCGTAAAATATTTCCAGTAATATAATTATATCTATCATCATCAGTTTTAAGCATTTACTTTTGGTCATAGGCCTTTTAATAGATCGCCATCACATTACCCGTTGCCATAAGCTCGCTTGAGGTCATCGGTCCAGAGCAGGTTTTGGTGGTCTCCACTCTCCACTCGTAAGACTCGTCTACCCTAACCCCTAAGATATTTTTTTAGTAACAACCGTCAGACAAGCTGACGATCCACTTGATGATAGGTGGCACACAATAACACAAGCAAGGTCACAGATCGTCACAGGTTTTGTGGTTTCTGTCCACAAAACTCAAAAACTAGCCGATGGATTGACTTTTTTACATAATTTATGTTTTGCATTTAAGATGGATAAATGCAACCTACTTTCAGAGCACGAGTAACAATAAATGAAGACGTGAGTGGATGAAGGTGGTATGTCGCATAATTCCAATTTTGAATAAATCTAGGTTAAAGTTTTACTTTTAATTTTTGAGATAAGTCGCCACGGAACTGATTTCTGTACTAACTAAATTATGATGCAAAGTTGTGTAAACGACCCAAAATATTAATGGTATGATAGCAATTAAACACTTCTATTATGTAAATTAAAAAAAAATTGAACATAGCTCCCTCTTCCATTAACAAAACTTTTCTGCACTCTGCTTTTTAAAATTCACTGTACATAACACCTTTTTCAACTTTTTATTTTCCAAAAATGTTTTAAATCGACTGTTAGTTATCTGAAGGTCTGTAATCATTCATATGGACATTGGACATATTACCTTCATCAACGCAAAAAACCGAAAAAATCCAAAAATGCGACATAACATCTTCATCCACTCACGTCTTGAAATGTAGAGTTGGAGGAACCTTGTCGGATGTGTTTCGCCTGCTGGCGAGACATTGACCGCCACAAAATCGTATCGCATTACACATTACTGTTATGTAAGTTTTGTATTCATGCGCGGTAACCGTGGCCTCAAACCCAAACAGGTTTCTTTTACTGAGCTCTCGTTTCGGGTTACTTTTAATTTTCGAACCTTTTACTTTAACTACTAGTTACTCTCTTCTCGTTTATTGATTAACTTCGAAAGCAAAAATTACGGTGAAAAATCCATTGGAAATTCTGTGTCGCGGTGGTAAACCCGAGACTAGTGAACAAAAGAAAGCCAATCGCTTCAGGCTTATATGTATATCGAAGCTGGCTGAGATTAAGATAGATAGATTTTCTTATCCCGTCTGACATAAAGGTGGAACTGTTTGTAACGCCTGAAAATTTGGAATATTCCTTTTTTTATTATTTCCTTGTTTTTTTAAGCATAAATAAAAATATTTATTTGTTACCTGGGAAATAAAAATATCATTATATTAATACCTATTAATAATAAATCTGTAAGGGTTGGCCATGGAGTAAGTTACTTTGTTTTCAGAGATATCGTGTTTATAGGCTGTATATACATGATACTGAAACAAATTATGACGATTTTTAGAATTTTTTTCTGTACGTATGTATGTTCATCCATAACTCTTAAACAAATCAACTGATTTTCATGAAACTTGGTAGATAAACATTTAGACGTACAGGACACAGGACAGGCTACTTTTTTCTTTACAACGCGGACGAAATCGCGGGCACCAGCTAGTGTTATACGATTTTAGTTTCTAATATTCGATTCCCTCTTAATTGTCTTTGTAAACAATTAATGTTTACGTGGAAATGATCGAAATAATCCTTTTAGTGTTCATGAACACGTAACGCGAATGGTCTTCCAGTGAAATTTATCGCCATAATGGCGCCGTATATCGTTGTCGTTCATTTTTGCTGCAATCGTATAATTATCACGTACACGGAACACACGGGTTAACATAATATAACTGCAGCTGCTTTGCTTACATAGTTTGATAAGCGTAAAATAAATTGTGCCCTTTCTTTTAAATATCTCTATTTGGCTGTAGTACTTTGTCGCGATGAGGGACGAAAGATACCGTATTCTTCAGCTAGTGATGCAAGGGAAAATACAGGGATAGAATAGTTAGTACAGGAAGAAAAAAGTCATCCAGGTTAAAGAATTTAAGGGTGGTTCGGTTCCTCTTTCGTGCAGCAGCTTCCAAAGTCAAGATAGCAACGATGGTCGTCAACCTTCGTAGAGAAGCGGCGCGCTAAGAAGGAGAAGACTGTCAAAATGGCGGTCACTACAATCCGATGTTTCAGGCGTCAAACACACATGTTCAATAATTTAGTCTAAAGTGTAGATTTAAGAAATTGACGAGCCAATTGTATGAGTGGTTAAGGTGCTTGCTTTAAGGGCGCGTATAAAGAGAAATAGCCAATCCTAGATTTGAATTTTATCTAAGTAAACAAAGTCCAATTTAAAAACTTTTTCAAAATAGATAAACACATTATAAATGAAAGTGAAGACTCGGACAGAAAACATAATAACATAATAAATTTTCTCGATAGAAAAAAATTACCAAGTGAAGTCTCATTTCCATCGATTTTATTTTCAAAATGACACACATTACAAAGCTAAAAGTGTATCAGTAATCTCACTTCACAGATTATCTAATGATTTATGTATCAATTGTTCATTTGACATTGTAGTTTACGAATAATTAATATTTAATACTTTTGGCACTTATTACATTTTTATTCAACGAGATGCGCTATCTTCCGTCGCATGTTGTGCGTAGTTCTACGTATTTTGTGTCACTGTCATGTCCAAAGGGCCACGTGGGGGAAATTACAAATTTTGTTTGCTTTATACGTACTCTTAAGGTGCTTGTCTTAACGCTCTGTCTCAAGATTCCAGGGGCCCTAGCCAAGATTCAAACGCTTCTTTGCGTACTTCGGAAACGAAGAAAGAACGCTAAGAGAAAGCTTGGTGATTGATTGTTGTGACGTCAAACGTTTATTTTGACCACCGTTCATTTTGATAGGGCTCACTTCCCTATCCCTACCTACCCTTTTCCTCATTATGGTCGACAGTGCACTAGAAGCACCTGTGTCGTTACCTGTCTTATTAGTGACGGTAACCACGTACCATCAAATGTCAGTCTGTCTGTGAACCTTAATATTTAAATAATAGAATAGAGGAAAATGTCATAACTAGAGCGGTTATTTTATTTTTAAAGATAATAAAGTTAGTTGTTGAATGTTGTTTTTTAATTATAATCAGAATAATAAGAATCAGGTTATGCCTACAACTTCGTCCTTGCTACTAATGTTGAAAAGAAAAGAACTCTCAATAGACTTTTCAAGTACCTTTTCTTTTCACTTTTCAAATACTTGTTAAATTTTATTACATTGTTTACTTAATTAAAATACTTTCATAAAGTATAAATCAAATTAAATTCCTTCTCAAATTTTGAAGTATTGTGACATAAATCATTGTCTTCAAAACTATCATTCTAGTTATGTAATGAATTTCTTGACCAATTGGTAGATATAATATTTAACTATTATGAACCTTCAAAATGTAATTTATCGCAAAATAAGCCCGCAGATAAAGTATCGCTCACTGTAAAATTATTTAATGAAATTATTTTCAACTGAAATGTATTTTAACAAGAAAAATCGTAGAATATGATGATCTTAAAAAAATTACATCTCTATTTCAAAAGACTTGAGTAATAAGAAAATTTTACTGAATTCGTATTCAATGAATTCGCATTGGTAAAGGTGAAAAGTGAATGAAGGGGGGTAATACTCGTACGTGGCTCTCCGGATTCAAAAAGTCGCCGCAAAATCTGGTACATTGGTGCATTTATGCAGAAATACTTTTATTTGATATTCATTCCGGGAGTTACACCAACTGAGCTGAGGTGCATTCATTTTTATGGAACCATAATGGATATTAAAATATCCATAGGAACTTATAAGTCACTTTATTCCCTCGACTCATTCAGACGTAAGTACGGCTGGTTACCATCCTCACCTTGTCGAAATCCCTCTTTTTTGGACCAATCCGCACTGCCAAGGTTTGGACCTCCCTGCCGGCGTCTATGTTTCAAAACTCATATAACTATTTAGCCCAAATAATAATAATAAATATCTTCACACATTCACAGCACCATCTAGTTCCACAGTACCTAAGCAACTTAATGCTTGTATGGATACCAGACATTTCCCCCCTTTTTTTTAACGTTGGGAAATCCTCTTGGATACCCGGCAGTGCAGGGGACACTGCGAGGTTATGCCGGATTCCTACCGGCTAAAACCCAACGACTTACTATCTATCGCGGTCGCTGATGAGCGGGGTTGTGGGGACGTTTTTAAACGACTTCGGTGCCCCGCCACGGCTATCCAACGCGGGGATAGGCCTGTGCTCTCTGTCAGAACCTCGGCGTACCTGAAAGTGGAGGTACGCCGGCCTACTCGGGGAACCTTACGACGGGCGGCAGTCTCCCCCAAGACTACCGCCCAGGTCCCGGCCAGGGCGAAAGGCGGCGGATATAGGCCACCCGCCTGCGCCCGTGCCTTCTCCGGCGGATTGGCTGGGAGAGGGGACTCTCTTCCCGCTGCCTTGCCGCCGAGACAGTTGCCCCTAGCGGGATTCGAACCTGCGACCGTTTGGTTAACAGCTATGGTTACTAGACCAAACGTGTCGTCAAATCTTTTCAAAGTTCAAGTGAATAGGCATCTTCTGGGTGAGTTCGCTCCACCATAGGCCTCATCTCATATCATAGATATTATAAATGAGAAAGTAAGTTTGTTTGTTTATTACGCTTTCTGGACTTAACAATTCAACCGATTTCATTCAAATGATTTCATCATGAAATGTTGCAATTTTATTGTCAAGGGTACCTACAGAAAAGCCTGCATAATGCACCGAATAATTTATAAGTAGATGGAAACCACTTCCTGAAAAAAAATTCTATCATTTAAGAATGATAATAAGACCGAGTTTATTGTGTTTTTCCCATACAATCGTGTTGTGAATCGCTTGCGAATTGAATTGCAAATAAAACTTTGCAGTCGTATAGCACGTGACGGCATGTACTTTTAAAAGAGTACACCGTCCTCGTAACTTCGGGTGGAATGGAAAACTTCCTGTTTTCTTTTCTACAGAAAAACAAGGTATAGAATTACTTATTTTTTTCTGTTAATATAGCTACATATGTGTAGAACATTATAGGTAAACTAGCTGACCTGGCAAACGTTGTTTTGCCATTTAAGAAAAAAATTAGGCGGGGCTACCTTTATCACTTTGTAACGTAATGTTACTAATTTTATTATATTACCTTATTTGTTTATTTATCTGTTTATACCTATTGATTAAACCTGTTTTTTTACAGATAACATATATTGTTGTTACTGTAAAGTGCGAGTAATTGTATATATATATATTAATTTTTTTTTCTCGACATTTGAATCACTTCTCTTGATTTTTTTTGTAAGTTATTAATTTCTTCAATTTTCTGTTTTTGCTGAATGACATTTTAATTAATTTCCATTTCAGTGATTATTTTTTAATTTTCATTTTTTCATGTTAAATTATTTTATTTAATTTTTTTAAGATGTCATTCGCAATTTTTTTTCTTGTAACAGGCAATAGATTTTTATATTTATTTCTGTTATTATCATCACAAATAAGATGTTGAATTTCTAGAGGGAATTATTATTTTCATCTGGTTTACGTCTATTTAGTTTGAGAAACTCTTTAGTTTAATCCATTAATAATTGTTGACATTTAATTGTCATGTCATACGGTTCATTGACTTCGTTCCAATTTTTTTCAAAATTCTAAAGCACCACTTACACAAGTGAATTGATTATTTATACATTTTTCTGGTTACATTTTTTCGGATTTTCATATTTTAATTATTAAAATTTTAATATTTAATACTAATAATTAATAATATTATTGTAATATTTTTTGGTCACTTCTTATTAGTGAGTGCTCAATTTATTTACTGTTTTATTTTGGCAACATTTTTTTTTTCTCGTTGCTTATTGACTATTAATTAATTTTCAGCTCTTACTATCTTAAACATTTTAATTCATATTTGTTTATCCCATGACAAGTGGTTCCGCGCGTCATCTGTACCTCGCCCCTCTCCCTTTCCTACCCCCCGGCACTCGCAGAAGAAAAAGACAATTTACCTACACATTCGACACAGTCCACTATAAGTCGCTAAAGAAAGTGTACGCAATTCGCTGTTGAATTAGACATTCTAATTAATCGCTGTATCAGTCGCATCTCGCTGTATCGAAGGAAATTATAAGCAGTTCGCGACCCGCGAGTGAAGTGTGGTGACATCCAACAAGGACTGGAAGGTCGTATACCGCTGCTCGCCGAGTGAGTACCCTTGATTCCTTTCATTTTACCCTCCACCTTTCTGGTCCTAATGAGCCAGAAGGTGTTCGCGCTTACATCTTTTTTGGTCCAAACGAGCCGGATGGTTCCAGCTACCATCTTTCTTGTCCTTTAATTAATTCGAACGGAATCGGTCTATTCGCTCAGATGTCCTATAGGACGTAACTGACCTTTCGCCCTTATAAGAGTTGCCTTACATAAAAATATATAGGTATTTCTTTTAACAATTTTGTTACAATCGCTGTTAAAAACCATTTAAAAATATTGTAAAATTAATTTTATATATACATAGTTTTATATTCATACTACGCCGTAATCACATTAAAATCAGTTAAAATATTGTTCAGTTAAATTCGCAGGTCTATATATATAATATAATAAAATAAATTATATGTGGGTACCTAATTCATTTCTATTAATAAATAAATTGAATCGCATTTACACATCGAACATTAATTACGTACCTACATACCGCAGTTGTTTCGCAAACGAATGAGTTACCCACATGCTTAATATATTGTAACTAGCTGTATTGGTATTTCATGGTTATTCTATTGTTTAGCCAAACATACTTAATATTGTAAATAATTATAGTTTTATTACATAAGTTATCTGATTAAGTTAATAAGTATGTCTCACCAAGGGGATGTGTTGAACGATGGTGGGAGTAATGCAAAGATCAAACGCGAAGTAAAAAGATTAGAAGGAAAACGAAATGCCCTATTTGAACGGGTGCAAAGTATCTATCAATACGCAAAAAATGCTTATCTCAATGATGAAGCAAAAGATAAATTTCTCAGATCGATAGCTACTATTGATGAAACCCGCGAGGATTTTCAAAATATTTTAGACGAATGGGTAGATAAACAACTCACCATCGACCCGACCGCAGCTCCTAATTATCAATCTTTGAATTCAATGGACGAACTTATTTGTCATATCAAAAGTGTGCAATCTGAACTGTCAATCCAAAAACCAATGGTGGAAACCGCATCAAAAAGGGTCGTCACTTTGCCTCCGATAGAAATAATGTCATTTGATGGAGACATACGAAACTGGTCCTTATTCTACTCTAGTTTTAAGTCTATAGTTCACGACAACCCATCGCTGACAGATTCAGAAAAGCTTTATTATCTTCTTGGTAAGCTCTCCTCTAAGGCCCAAGCAGTTTTCGCAGGCATTACGCCATCCGCTGATAATTATAAAATTATAATAGATTCGTTAATTGATAGATATCAAGATACGCGCACGCTCGCATCTACATACCTAGATCAAATATTAAACTTTAAATCTCAAGGTCCAGCTTCTTCGCTAAAGTTCCAATTATTTATTGATAATTTTATTACCGCTGCAAACGCTCTCCGAAATCTTAAACTAAATAATTTGGAAGATTTTATTCTGTTACATATTGGATTAAAGAAGTTGGACGAAGAGACCATTCGCGCATTTGAAGCGCATTCGCGAGATATCAAAATGCCCGCCTTCCAGAATCTCATTGACTTCATTAAAGGTCAAAGTAAAATTTATAAAAGCGCGCAATCTAGTAGTGATAACAATATTTACAATAGATCGAAGAAACCGGTTAGTGGTCGCATCGCTCCCCGCCCGAACGCTTATGTCGCTAGTACATCGCCGTGCAAAACGTCTCGCAAATGCCTCTGTGATAACGCTTATCATATGCATCTATTTAAGTGCAATTCGTTTCATAATTTATCACCCGCTGATCGATTCAATTGTGTAAAGGATAGATACGGGTGTATTAATTGTCTCAGCCTAGAACATAAGACGCAATTATGTAATTCAAAAGGGAGGTGTCGTATATGTAATAGTAAACATCATAGTTTGTTGCATTTTGATAAACAAATTAAATATAATCGGGAGACGCGTGAGTCGCAAGATGCACAAGTGTCTTCCGTCCCTCTCACGCACGCAGAGACACCGGTATGCACTATATCGCTTGCATCCTCACGTTCACTTCAAACGAAACGCGACTTTAATTGTATAAGTAATAGTACCGTTTTGCTTTCAACTGCACAAGTTATAGTATTTGATATTAAAGGAAAGCAACACATTGTACGCTGTTTGTTGGATAGCGCATCTCAAACAAATTTTATTACTGCCGCATGCAGCAAACGTTTAGGTTTAGTTAGCAATAAGAATACGCATTTAATGGTTAAGGGCATTGGAGGCGCTGAAAAGAAAATCACCGGTTCAGTAAATTTTCGCTTTTATTCTAGATTTAATTTAAATATATTTTTCGACGTGTCGTCGTTAGTCGTCGATCGCATAACGGACAACTTGCCATCCGCTCCAGTCGACTTGTCCGCTCTTTCGCATGTACATAATTTACCGTTAGCAGATAGTGAATTTTATACGCCTGCTCCTATAGATATACTATTAGGCGCTTCGATATTCCCACATTTATTATTACCTAATATGGTACATAGCAACAATATTAATATACCGCCCGCTGTTCAAACTATTTTAGGCTATGTTATCATGGGAGATGTGCCCGCACTCCCGCGCGCTCGCAGTAATAATACTATCGCCTGCTGCTCAGTAGTAGTAGACGATCCTATAAACGATCTTCTTAAACGCTTTTGGGAGCTCGAAGAAGTCTCCGCCACGCTCGCCCACACTCAAGAAGACAATGAGTGTGAGAACCACTTTCGCGCCACCACTGTTCGGGATGACAGTGGTAGGTATACTGTTGCGTTACCGTTTCGTAAAGATGTCTGTTCTTTAGGAGACTCCTATAACGTCGCGCACAGACGTTTCCTGTGTTTAGAACGTAAGCTAGAAGCGTCGCCTAATATGCGTGTAGCTTATAACGCTGTTATCCGCGAGTATGTCGACCAGGGCTACTTGTCCCCAGTCACATTTACTGATGCCGTAGATACTCCTACTTACCATATCCCGCATCACGGCGTCATCCGCGAGGATAAGTCGTCAACAAAACTCCGAGTTGTTCTCGACGCAAGCTGTAAGACCAATACGGGTCTTTCGCTAAATGACATCCTACACACAGGACCCAATTTACAGGCTGATCTTTTTAATATAATTTTAAATTTTAGATTATTCGCTACCGCTGTATCCGCCGATTGCCGGCAAATGTTTCTTCAAATCGGTATGCGTAAAGAAGACCGCAGGTTTCAACGCATATTGTATAGATTTGATCCGCAAGAACCAATTCGTGTTTACGAATTTAATCGCGTTTGTTTCGGACTGCGGTCAAGTCCCTATCACGCACTCCGCGTTGTACAACAACTTATCACAGATGAGGGACTTAAGTATCCAGCTGCTGCTACAGTCGCTTCCGCAATTTATATGGATGATATTGTATTCAGCATCATGGACGAGAACCATGCTATCGTCACATGCAAAGAATTAATTGCGCTGTTTAGATCTGGACAACTCGAGCTAGTAAAGTGGACCAGTAACTCGCAAAAGGTCCTATCCGCCATCCCCGCATCTCATCGCGCTGCTCCCGACATCGAATTCGATAAAACCATACAGCAAAAGATCTTGGGATTACGATGGGATATATCTAGGGATTGTTTCTACTTTCAAGTTTCTATCTCTAACGAAACTTGTACAAAGCGCCTAATGCTTTCTACAGTAGCACGCCTATGGGACATAATGGGCTTTGTGGCTCCCACCATTTTGTATGCTAAACTACTTATCAAGGAACTTTGGCTGCTAAAGTGTGACTGGGATGACACACCCCCATCGCATATAGTCGAGAGCTGGAATAAGCTGTGCTGCGAACTCCCGAAGCTTAATTCCATTCGCATACCGCGTCACCTGGGTGTAGTGCGAGGTAGTATTGTCAACCTTCTAGGTTTCGCTGACGCCAGTGAGCGTGCCTATGGAGGCGTCGTCTATTTACACGTTAGTAACGAGAGCAGTAGCTTGGTCAGATTGGTGTGCGCCAAGTCAAAGGTCTCGCCAGTGAAGCCTCTTTCTATAGCGAGACTGGAGTTATGTGCTACCGTGCTACTCTCTAAATTGCTTCGTCTAGTATACGACAACTATTCTGTTCGCTGTAAAATTCATAAGACTTACGCCTTCACTGACTCCAAAATAGCGCTTTGCTGGATTCGCGGCTCTCCAACTCGTTGGCAAACATTTGTCGCAAATCGCGTTGTCAAAATAACTGATAACATACCCGCCAACTGTTTCCATCACGTGGCAGGTGTCGACAATCCCGCTGACTGTTTATCGCGAGGCTTAACCCCAAATAAACTAGTCGATCATCCACTTTGGTTCCATGGACCACCATGGGCATCGCTTAGTCCCGCAGAATGGCCTATCGAGGAATTCGATCATAACTCGTATAGTGACGTGCCAGAACAAAAGGTTTTCGCGCACCCCGTGTGCACGCCTATAAAGCATTGCGCTTTGTATGAGCTTGCTCTCCGCACTTCTTCATGGAGTAAGCTTTTACGTACTATTGTATATGTATGTAAATTCGCAAAGTTATTGCCACGCCGCAGCACTACTGCAGTGACTGCTGTTGACCTTCAGTTCGCTGAAATCAAAATGCTGCGCGCCCTGCAAAGCCAGCACTTTGCAGAGGAATATAAAAATATTAAAAATAATAAATCGTGCTCGCCCGCTTTCAACCGCTTGAGGCCTTTCATTGACAATGGTCTGATTCGCGTAGGCGGTCGCCTCGTCAACTCTGCGCTGGACTATGCACACATGCATCCAGCCATTTTACCGCGCAGTGATCATTTAGTGAACATGATCATTGACTACTATCACGTCAAATATCTACATGCCGGGCCAGAACTATTAATGTCGCTACTTCGTCAAAGGTTCTGGATCCTATCCGCACGCCGCATTGTGAGACAAAGAGTCCACATGTGTAATATTTGTTTCCGACGAAAACCGCGTCCTACTTACCCGCTGATGGCCGACTTACCTGACTGCCGCACACGTCAGGTCGCTAAGGCGTTTACGCATACGGGCTGTGACTATGCCGGTCCCGTGCCTTACACTCCTGTGCGCCGCCGTGGTATTCGCAGTGAAAAGGCCTATCTATGTATATTCACATGCCTTACGACTCGTGCTGTGCATATTGAAGTCGCCACAGACCTCAGTACTGCGAGTTTTCTCGCTGCGCTCAAGCGCTTTCTCTCTCGTCGAGGACCGGTGCAGTACTTGCATTCGGATAACGCGACAAATTTTAAAGGAGCCGCTTCATATCTCCGCGATTTATATAAATTTCTCAAGGATGAGTATTATCCGAAGCTTGAACACGAGTGCGCTGAGAGTCGCATAACATGGAGATTCATCTGTCCCAACTCTCCTCACTTTGGAGGCGCTTGGGAGAGCATGGTCAAGAGCGTGAAATCATTTCTTCGCATATTAGGGCAGCAGCTTCTCTCGTATGAGGAGCTCTGTACAGTTCTTACGCAGATTGAGTGCTTATTGAACTCGCGCCCTCTAACAGTATTGAGCTCTGATCCCGCTGAGCCTTCAGCTCTGACTCCGAGTCATTTTTTACACGCTTCTCCGCTAAATTCATTACCCGCGCCGGAAGTCGAGTCCGATCAGGTCGGCTTGCTTCATAGATATTCACTGCTGGACAAACTAGTCCAGTCGTTTTGGAAACGCTGGAGGATGGAGTATCTGCACGGCTTACAGGTTAGACAAAAGTGGAACACACCTACCGCGCCTATCACACCGGGAACGGTAGTGATAGTCATAAATGATAATGTGCCGCCCCTTGCCTGGCCATTAGCTATTGTAGACAAAGTTCATCCCTCCAAAGACGGGATCGTACGCGCTGCGACTGTAAGGACCGCCAGGGGAGCTTACCTCCGTCCTGTCGTTAAGCTATGCCCTCTTCCCGTTCAATAGCTGTAAGTTTTAGTTTGTAAGGTGATCTATTTATAAGTTAGACTATAAGTTAGAATATAAGTTAGATTATAAGTTTTATACGTTTGTGTCGGTCTCGCTGATTTCCGCGCTAGGATATATCATTAATTTGTTAAAGGCAACCCTTTAAGGCCGGGAGGATGGTTCCGCGCGTCATCTGTACCTCGCCCCTCTCCCTTTCCTACCCCCCGGCACTCGCAGAAGAAAAAGACAATTTACCTACACATTCGACACAGTCCACTATAAGTCGCTAAAGAAAGTGTACGCAATTCGCTGTTGAATTAGACATTCTAATTAATCGCTGTATCAGTCGCATCTCGCTGTATCGAAGGAAATTATAAGCAGTTCGCGACCCGCGAGTGAAGTGTGGTGACATCCAACAAGGACTGGAAGGTCGTATACCGCTGCTCGCCGAGTGAGTACCCTTGATTCCTTTCATTTTACCCTCCACCTTTCTGGTCCTAATGAGCCAGAAGGTGTTCGCGCTTACAACAAGTTTTATTTATTAATTTAAACAAGTTTACATGGTGCATGTTAACTTATTGTACTTATTAACAGTTTTAATTAATAACAATTAATTAATTATTCATATTATTATTTTTTGTGTGTGACATTAAGGCATCATCATGTCTACTTATCCGATTAAGGTTTCTTCGTTACATAAGTTAGAATTAGGTTATGAAATTTCTATTCGTAACCAAATACCAGCTTCTACCGTTCAAGAAATGAGGAAGCAATTGTCAGAATTATTAAAGACTTTGCCTACTGAATCGGTTAAAATTTCTAATATGGCCTAAATAATTCTTAAATATGTACATATTCAATTTTATTAATTCCTTTAGTTATATGGTTATTTAGTTATTTAGTAATGTAAATAGATAGAGCGGATTACAACTCTTTAAACAAGCCTTAAAGTTCATAAACAGAGCGGATTACAACTCTATAAATAAGCCCTAAAGTTATTGTCTAGATATTATCTGGGCGTTTTATACAGAGCGGATTACAACTCTTTAAACAAGCCTTAAAGTTCATAGACAGAGCGGATTACAACTCTATAAATAAGCCCTAAAGTTATTGTCTAGATATTATCTGGGCGTTTATTTTTTTGTTGGAACTATGTAGTTGGTTCTCTTGTTTAGAACCATGGTGTTTAGTGTTCCATAGTTGAATACTTATTTTAACTAGGCGTTTTGTTCGCTTGGCGTTAGTTGGTCCTCTTGTTAGGAACCCATTTTGTTAGTATTCCTTAGTTGAATGCTTACCTTACTAGGCATTTTTGTTCGCTTAGTGATAGTTGTTTCCTCTTGTTAGGATTCTTTAATGCTATCTTCTCTTTTGGGAAGTAATTTTTTTTTTTAAATACTCTTCCACATTGTTCCCGAAGCACTTCTGCTATAAGGACAGCAGTTATTATACTACTGCCCTATTTTATGCAAGTTTACTTCTTCAAGCTATGATCTTGAATTAGTTTTGTATGAAAGGTAACAGTTGAGTTTCACAACACAGTTTTAATAACTTGTGCTGCAATTTCTCACTGTTAATAGTATGGAAGGTTTTTTTGAACGTAGGATGAAAGGAGTAGCATTTGTGCGGGGGCACAAAAAGAATTTTTTTTCCCTTATCGGAAAAAAATTCTTCCGTAGGAAGAGGGGATATGTAACGTAATGTTACTAATTTTATTATATTACCTTATTTGTTTATTTATCTGTTTATACCTATTGATTAAACCTTTTTTTATAATTAGTATTCCTTCATTTAAAAGAATTCCGTTCTAAAATATTTGATTTTTGTTTTGGTTCGTCGCAGAGAGCGGTGCGCATTCGGATTTTGGCCGTGAGAGAAGGAGTTTGTTTTTTAACATTGAAAATTTTCATGTTTAAATAGTCTGATTTTTCAATATTAATTCAGTTTAATATATATAAAAACCCCGAATTATATATGGGGTTTTTTTTTATGCTGGATGCATAATTTCCTTGGATCCAATTTTATTCGTCTAAACGAAGTTTGGACGTTTGGAGAGAAGGCTTTCTGGGTCCATTTTCTTACGGCAGGGCCAATTCACGAGACGCTCGCCGTTTTATTCTTGTGGACGTCTTCAGAGTTTATTTTCTTTTATGGATAGCGTACCAAATTCTTCGATATACAGATAAGTTTTTTTTTTCATAGAAGTGATTCAAAATTTAAAATAATATATATATTTATAATTCCGCACTGGGCATAGAACCACACCCTATTTAAGTTTCTTGTTTTGTTATTTTATTGTAATATATTTTATTTGCTAACTCGTTATTTTCTTTTCCCGTAGTTAGCTGGCGCCCACTTTAATATTTTTTTTTTTTTTCTATAGCCGATTACGTTTCTTTTGATTATAAAATATTTACAACGTAACAACTTAAGGGTATAGAAAATAGTTTACGACCTATTCTCAGACCTACCGGAATATACACAAAAAAAATCATAAAAATCGGTGAAGCCATTTCGGAGGAATTTGGTTACAAACACTGTGACACAAGAATTTATAGAAGAAATGTATAGTTAATTCCAATCATTTTATTGAAGTTTTATTACATGTCATCTGATTTCTATATAAAAAGAAGAAATAGTTATAAATATTTTGATTAGCCAGTTATAACAACATATAGGGTCGTGTTTCGTTCAATTCTGCGAAATAGACTTCTAATATCACAAGAAATATTCTTGTTTTGACAGATTCCATTTCCCTGTTACCGCCATAGTGGTGGCCGGCTTGACATTCAAAAATGATGTAGTTACCATTTCTAGATACAACATATGATACATTGCTCCGTCTTTGCGCTGATGCATTTTTCTGCAAATCACATAAACACATCTTTCTAGTTAAACTATCGCTCTTTCCATCAGTATAACCGTATCAAAATCCGTTAAGAAAACGTTAGAAAAGAAACAGACAGGCTGACAGCGACATTATTTTATCAACCGACTTCCAATAACACTTTTTAACAAAAAAAAATCAACCGTTTACTTATGAATGTCATTGTCAGAACTGGACCAAATTGAAATAGGACCATACTGGAAGCACCAGCTTTCGATTAAAAAAATAATCATCAAAATCGCTTCACCCAATCGAAAGTTCTGAGGTAAAAAACATAAAAAAATACACTCTTTTTTTGGAAGTCAGTTGAAGAAGGAGGAAGTTCTCAATTCGACTGTATTTTTTTTATGTTTGTTACCTCAGAACTTTCGACTGGGTGAAGCGATTTTGATGATTCTTTTTTTATTTGAAAGCTGGTGCTTCCCGTGTGGTCCCATTTCAATTTGGTCCAGTTCTGAAGTTGGTTTTTTTTTTGTCAAAAAGACTTATAATGAACAGTATAACTACGTACATGTACATAGATAGAATCATTAACATACCTAATTGTTTAAAATGTATGTTTCTGTGTTCCCCACACATTTATCATATTATAAATTTAAAGCAACTCTGTATAGTTAATGCTTGACAAGGGTTTCCTATGATTTAGATGCCTGTTGTCCCGGGATTAGTTTAGGATTGGACGGGTTTTGCAGCTATTTAATAAATTTCGCATTATTTTCCCCGAACGCGGTACTCGTCATTGCACTGACATCGGTAATTTCGAGTTCAAATTGAACTTCTACAATTCAGCTTTGTGACATCTGACGTTAATTAGTTACCGTCACGGGAGGGGGTTAAGGCGTATCCAAGTTACGGGCCAAGATAAATGGAGGGAAGGAATGCCCGATATTAAATCAAAATGGATTAGGGTGGCTGCGTTTGTTTTTTCAGGTATAACGGAAATTTTGCTCCCCCAACGCTATTTGGAATTCATAAAATACCATGTCCCCGTCATCGTGACGTGTGAAATTTGTTTAAATTAGAGTCCCCTTTGGAATTTTCATAAAAAAATGTATGCTAAGTGTAATAAAAGCGAAAGCGTGTTTGTTGGTTTGTTCACTACTTTGTACTTATTTGTATTATTAGCGACCTGCTTCTGGCTTTACCGTTAACTAATAAAAATAAAAACAGTAAAATAAAAATGTAACTATACCTCACAATAATATCAGTATAAAACATAATTCAAAACAAAACTAACTAAAACTTCAAAATAAAACTTCTTGGAAAATACTAAAATACTTTGATCTTTCTATCCTAAAATCTTCTTCTTGTGGTGTCTCTCCAACTAGTGAAGGTTGTTGATCAGGATGCAACATTCTTCTCTGATTTTTGTTCGTCGGAGCAGCTCCACTGCGTTGCGTTAACCTCAAAAAACGATGTAATTGCAGCGTCAAGATCTTTATGAGTTAAATTGGTTTCTCACTTCGCAAAACACGTATAATTAAAAGAAAAATCGCAGTTATTTTCGAGTTTTTCTGAATGTGCAACGGTTTCACGGTCCGATTGATGTTTGAACAGCTTTATCGATCAAATAACAATTCTTTTAACGGTGCACGAACATTCCCGATGAATTATTGAGTGTCCAACTTCGTTTCGTACTTGAATTGGATTGCGCGGAACATTCCTAAATAGCATTATATTTTTGCAAGAAATTCCTCTTAAGTTTCTTGCTTTATATAATATACAACTGCACAAATCTGCCTTCTAGACAAATAGATGCAGCTGTCATATGTTAAACCGATTGTCTAACTATTATAATTATATAAAAAAGATTAGGGTCTCTTTTTTTCTTTCTTGAGCCTGTATACGAGTACTAACATATTCATCGTTTGACGGTGTATCATGTCCTATAGCACTCTGCTTTGGGGACATGCTGCAGAAGATGGCTCTTCAAGCTATTTACACAATAAATCCGTCCGTCTGAAAAGGCCCTTGATCAGCGAATGGGACATCATCATCTCAGCCCTAGGACGTTCAGGACGTTCAGCCTAAGTTCCCCCATAACTTTCCAAAAAGACCGGTCAGAAGCACCTTGGCCCTTATCAGGTCATGTGTCCACCTCATTAGTGGACATGTGTCCACCTCATTAGTGGACGTTCTACGCTGCCCTTGCCGATCGTTGGCATCCCACTCGAGAACATTAGTCCCAGTACACATAGCCCAGTGGACCCGACGGATCTCCTTGCTATGTGTCCTGTCCACTGCCACTTCAAGTTACTAATCCATCAGTAATTTTCGTTCGTTAACGGATCTCCTCATTTCTAATTCTAGCTCTCCGTAGCTCGTAGAGCGATGTTGAGCTTTTTTACGAGGCCCATAGTTAGAGACCACGTTTCAGCGTCACATGTCATAACTTATGGACCTTTATGTCACGGACTGTATATGCTAATGGGCGAGTTGTCTATTGAAATAATAGCTAAAAAATCAAATATGATAACTCGCGCCTATTCTGGCGAGATATCTGAGCGAGTAATCCATTAATTCGGTCGAAAACTTTTATTTTGAGACATTGAAGAATTTCGGACGAGTGTCTTTGGAGCTTCCCGAACGCTGCGCTGCCGATTCGACGATCGACATCCTTCTAAGTTGGCTCTGCTTACTTGGCAATGCTTCGAAACTTGTACGATTGACGAGTAACTTAATTTATGACAGATTTGACAGGCTTAATTGTCTAGTTTGACAAGGGATTATAATATCATCGGAATAATGGTAGTTATAAAGTTGTGCGCAGTAGTAACTATTGAATATATTAATTTATATAATAAAACACTTGCGGTTTCGTCAAGATAAAGTTTTTCTATCATAATATTCCGCCCACGAAATTTTTATACATACCTATTACGGTTTGATTAAATTGGATACGTTGCCGGGTGCCTCCGCCCACTTAAGCAAATTATTTCGATGTGTACTTAGATTATGTTCTCCTATTAATGACGACTAACAGTGGTTTTATAACGATCTGCTTTATCACACCCGCATTTATTAATCCGGCTTCGCAGGATCTAATATACTAGCTGGTGCCCGCGACTTCGTCCGTGTTGAACGATGAAAGGTACCCTATGTCCTTTCTGGTGTCCCAGACAACGTGTATGCAAAATTTCATGGTTCAGTAGTTTTTGCGTGAAAGCGTAACAAACTCACATTCACATTTAATTTCGTTTTTTCGTTTTTTCGCGTTAATGAAGGTAATATGTCCATATAAATGATAACAGACCTTAAGATCGTCGATTTAAGACATTTTTGGGAAATAAAACGTTGAAAAAGGTGTTATGTTACAGTTAATTTTTAAAAGCAAAAAGTGCAAAAAAGTTTACTTTTGTTAATGGAAGAGGGAGCTATGATCACTTTTTTTTTAAAATAAATAATAGATGTGTTTACTTCCTACCATACCATTAATATTTTAGGTTGTTTACACAACTTTGCATCATAATTTAGTACAAAAATCAGTTCCGTGGCGACTTATCTTAAAAATTAAAAGTAAAATTTTAACCTCGATTTATTCAAAATTGGAATCATGCGACATAGTTATCACCTTCATCCACTCACGTCTTCATTTATTATTAGTATTGATTGCTTCTATGTATAGTAACTAAATTACACTTCCAAAGACATTAATGGAACAGTGCTAACTATGTCCATATTTAGCCATTAAGAATTTTTACATCAACACAATTCCACATCAGTGGCTTACTCGACGATGCGTGTGATCAATGTAATAGCAAGTAATTAATAATCATAGTGCTTTGATCGAGTGTCGGATAAACGTTTTCGTAAGTTTATCTACTTAGTAAACACCTGCTAAACAATTCACCTTTTGAATAATGAATGATAATGAATAACTTTCGAATTGCGATTTAATAACACTCTTTATTGGCCTTAATATTAGTGTAATAAAAGAAAAATATTTTTTTTTGTTTTTTTCGTAACTAATGGATAAACTCAAAAACTAATTAAACGAAAAATTCTCTGAAATATAAAATTAGAACTTGGATTCTTTTTTATATATTAATTTCTTCTATGCGTGAGTATATATATGTCACTGAACTCCTCCTAAACGGCTGGACCGATTTTAATTCTGTCTTCACTTATGGATAGAGGGATAATCATAAAAAATTGGTCGCGGGTACCCACTAGTACAATATAATATTTTTATTTGTTCATGTCTGATACATCAAATCGTAGTCGTTTTAACGAGACCAATGCAATTAATTTTCCAAATGCATTTTAATGATGCATATTATATTTATTATTCATTTATTTAAAATAATAAAAAAAAATCATTTGTGTACGATAAAAATTTTAAAAAATCATTTTAAATTTAAAACTAACTACACACGGGTGCTTTTTTGGGCTGCGACCTTTTTATGTTTAGTAGATAATAGCCATTTTTTTAAATTAAATTAACTGAGAACTTTCAGTTTAATTTTATCTAAAATTTTCGTGATTGCATATTGTTTCCATTTTCAAATCAGTAAACACATGACACAAAACAAACCACGTGGGTGTGCTGGAAGGGTCTTTAAACAATTCAGTAGGTACGTTCGCTTAACAGAAATTGTGCTCTATTTTGTTTTACACAAGGTTTACTTTGAAAATTTCCCAATAAAAACAAAGACTAGTTATTAAATCCGGTAAAGGATACACACTCCTCCGGTCCTGCCCACGTGCTTTCGCGTTATGCATGTTCTTGAACATACGGAACACTGTCAAGCCATAAAAGCTCTAATTTACTACTTAATACGATCTATTTTCGTTTAATTGTTTCAACAGTGTAAAGACAAATTTTTAGTACTGAACTTTACATTTACACGGATAAGGGGATTCGTTATTAACTTTTATAATACAGATGTCTAGAGGACAGGAAACTTTATTTGTGGCATTGGCGAGTCAACGACCCGTTGATGTTACAATTTCTATCTAATTTTACTTTTTGCTCGACTCAAGGTCTGACGTGTTTTTGTTGACGGTACCTAAGTACTCGTTTTAATTGAATGACTTCACTTATTACAAGGACAGATTATGTACTTACTCTACACCTACAGTATAGCAGTGTCTTGGCAATACAAAAAAGAATTAAGTTTTGGGAATAAAAGATTTAAATCATATACCTGGTATAAATAAATAAATAAAAATATCTTCACACATTCCATACAGCACCATCTAGTTTCACATTAAGCGACTAATGCTTGTATTATGGATATTTGGTACTACATAGATTACTTTTTTTTAAATACATACATATTATAAATACGAACATCCATTACTCAAGTACAAAGGTAAAAGGTTAACACATAAACATTTGCCCTTAGTGGGATTCGAACCCGCGACCGTTTGGTTAACAGCTAGGGTCACTAGCCACTAGACCAAAAGTGTAACATTGCGTTTTGCTGTCAAACTGTACGGTTGTAACAGAAAACATTGTATTTCGGTGCGTGATAAGATTTAAATATAACTAGTTGTATCCAAATTTATTTGTAGTTTATAAAAAAGTTATTAATTTGGTAAAACTAATTTTATAGACATTAATATATGATGTAGTGTATAGATGTACTTATAAATAGAAACATCATTGGGAATATTTATTTATAGTACATATAAGCAGTAATCGCGCTAATAGTGACTTATTAAATAACTTACCCTCTTTGATAATATATCTCAGTTCGCAACTTTGAAGTAAATGGAATAAGTTGTTTAAAGTGTATTAAATCGATTCACCGTTAGGTTTCTATTCTCATCCGCCAAGTACCGCAAGCATTTCACACTTGGTAGCTCATTCGTGCGTCCGTCTTTATCGAGCTTTCTTTCAGATTTTTTAAACCTCACCAAAGTAACTATTATGTGTCAAAATTTTACATCGACGACGCTTTTTTAACCGTAATTAATCCATTGCAAGCAGCTTTCTTGTGGTCATATCACACACGCACACATCACACACACACGCACGCACGCACGCACGCACGCACGCACGCACACACACACACACACACACGCACGCACGCACACACACACACACGCACGCACGCACACACGCACACGCACGCACGCACGGCCGCTGTGGTTAATAGTTAATACAAAATAATGGTACAATTATGAAGGATATTCCCCTTTTGTTTGCTTGCCTTGTATATCCTTATCCTTGGGCCCTACTATCAACTCTCAATACGATTTAATTTAGGACCTAAACTGGATTGCATTTTACCATCAACTTCGTTTTTGTATGAAAGCGATTTTGTTTAGGAACCCAAATTAAATTGCTCTGAATTTGAATCGTCTTTTAAAATCGTCTGATAGTAGGGCCACTTATCCTTACATCACTACAAATTATAAAACAAAGTCCTCCGCCACGTCTCTGTCTCTGTCTGTTCGCGATAAACTCAAAAACTACTGCACCAATTTACATGTTGTTTTCACCAATGGATAGAGCGGTTCTCGAGAAAGGATTTTAGTATATAATTTACAAAGTTACGCGGTCGAAGTCGCGGGTAGCAGCTAGTTTTTAAATAAACAGTAAATCTTACTGTGACCCCGGACCTGACAGCGACACGGTACTAACTAAGTAGTTTTTTTACGTCAGTAAAGTAAAAAAAAAAGTATGTCAATCAAACCTGTAATCGCAACTGTCAAAACAATAGTTAACTTTCGCTTAATTAAGCCAGGTATGTCACAATAAAAGAATGTTTAAACTTTTCCTTTTGTTTGTATTGTTTTAACTTTTTTTTTAATTACACTTTCGTTGACTGTCCTAATTCTTGTACGTCGTTCACAAAACAATTATCTTGTTAGCGTGTGTGTATGTTGTGTGTATGAAACGAAACTATTGTTCATTTGATTTTAAGGTTAGGAGCAGTTAAAACACATTTTATCATTGTCTTTTAAATGACTGTGGGTAAATGTACCATAAGAATTTTATCTTACCATAAGAATTAAAGAGATGTTGAAAGGAATTTTGAACATAACTTGTCCCACAAGCCTACTTCTTTTATAGCTAACATATAGTTAATATCCATACTCCATCTCCATACTAATAATATAAATGTGAAAGTAACTGTCTGTTTGTCTGCTTGTCTGATACCTTGGGTTACTGACGATTGGATACGAAATATTCGGACAGTTCTGTTGTCCGAATTGACACTTTGTTCACAAGTTTAACCGATGAACGGTGTGCTAATTAAAAACAAACAATTAGGTACTAGTAATTAGACGTAGCGCCTCTTTCACAAACGTCAAGTTGGCCAAACTGTCATTTAATGTCACCGGTAACCGGGGATAATGGAGCTGATATAACTACCTTTGTTTGTACGGTAAACGTCCCAAACATTAAATAGAAAATAATTAAAAAAAATCGGCTATTGAATGATGCAGTAAACCGAAAGCATGTTCAATATAACAGAAAATGATTTCTAAAAGTAACTAATCAACACATTACATCTAGTTTGTGAAAGAGGCCCTTAGTTCGCATTATTTGCCCTTCTAGTCACGTAATTTAGCAACTCATTGAACGAATAATATGCTTTTTCCATTCATTGAAGGAATATTACGTAAATGTTCTTTTATAACATTGGCAGATGCCTGATATTTCTTATATTTTTTGGAATTTTATTACATAAGTCAATGCCATAAAAAATAAACTTATTTTTTGGCATTCTGGTATTAGCAGGGACCATACAAAAGGACGTGTTATCAATATAACGTGGACGCTTCATGAGCTTGAATATGATAATTATGTAGTTTTCTTTTATAAACTTAAATTTAAACACTGAAGGCACAGTCAATATTTTCAATTTTTTTTAATACCTACATCTTACATGACCCTATTTGTTTTGAGCCTTAAATAACAGTTTGTTATCCGTAAAGTTCCCTCTGAAAATTAATACTGAGTATGAGCAAAGGCCACCGAATAAGGGGATTAAATAAAATCGATAAGGGCATAATATAAGGGGCGGACATAATAGCACCTGTGTTACCATTTTTCTTCCCATAACTAAATGCACGAACACAGATAACTACATATTATACCTACCTACGAGTATACCACAATGCTGCCACGCAGTATTTCAGCTGTTTTTTATTTTTTTTATTTTTAAGGTACAGACAAGTTTACAAAAAAGTATAGGAGAAAATATAATGTAAAAGATTTTTTTTATTATTTTTATTGAAATGAAAATCAAAATGTTACTTTCCCACACAAACAAATTTTGCTTATCATAGTTATTTGCCCTGATAATCCATAAACAACATTTAGGACAGGATAAGAGAATGATAAGCTTTTAGACCCAGATTAGGCCCCATATGGAGTATTGCTCTCACCTCTGGTCTTGTGAAAATCCAGCTAACTGGATAATATACTTGCAATGGAGGAATTGTTCGAATTTCGAATGCAACACGCATACAATTTTATTCTAAAGTTATACTCGTATACACAAGCCTTCCTCGTTCATCGCTCTTCCCATAGTGTACCAAAATCCGTTGGCTGGTTCAGAAGAAGTTAGCGCATAAACAGACAGACGCAGAGATCAACTTTATACTATACTATACCTTATATTTCATTAACGATAATTCATTCCGCACATGAACTCTACAGTGTCGTCCAAATCTCTAAGTTGAATGTTATAACACGCGTCGTATCTGCCATATGAATTAATTACAGTTCAAGTCTGCCATACAAAAGATAAGATAAGCGAATATACGAATCATAACTTTAGTTTAGCTACCATCGCCGGCTTGATTTACAGGTCACCTATATATAGTTATTAGAGTTTCGTAACCATTAGAGACCACCTAAGTAGTCAACTTACTTCATTAAGTAAGATAAGAGGTTTTTACAGAGCTTTACGAGAACGACCCAGATCGTCTTCGCGTGGTAATCTGACTTATTTTAATCAGATATCAAATTTCAAGTAATTAATTAATACATTAAAAATTTAGCCACCGTTTACTTTTATAAAGAACTAGCCGTTGCACGCGACTTCGTCCGCGTTACTCGATGATAATTATTGCAGCTTTCTATAGGTGAATGAATATTTAAAATCGGTCTATAGTTTTTGAGTTTGAGTTGCAAACAAAAATACAAATCTTTTCTCTTTATAATATTAGTAGGTATAGTTTTATTACAAAATGTCGTCTTTTATGTAATCCATGAAAACCCTGACAAAATAGAAAATGACTTTCTTTTGTATTATAACATCATCAAACTACTACAACATGGAACCCGCGTGCCATACAAAACACTACGAATTTTATGGAACATTTAAAAGTGACATATGCTTAGAGCATGAACTGTCATTTAAAACAAAATAACTAATAAGTACTCATTAAAGACAATGTGACTTTACGTCAACCCATTAAGAGTTTAAAATGAAATAGTTAGTAGAAGTTGATCGTTACTACCTTTTACCATTGACGCGT
This sequence comes from Synanthedon formicaeformis, assembly GCA_945859745.1. Classification (NCBI taxonomy): domain Eukaryota; kingdom Metazoa; phylum Arthropoda; class Insecta; order Lepidoptera; family Sesiidae; genus Synanthedon; species Synanthedon formicaeformis. The sequence goes on along the minus strand of OX243962.1, from coordinate 11,066,385 downwards.
GAAGGCAAGAGTCCGCCATGATTCTGTCAAAGGCGTTTATTTTTATGTGCCGCTTTGGCATTTGTGACGCAAATTCCATTGTAGTATTTCGATGTATAACACCGACACTTTTCAAAATGAACACTCAAATCAATATGCGTGATGGAAAGCAAAGCCTACGTACTAAAATTAACAATACCTACCTATTAAACCAACTTATTTATACCTTATAATAGTTACCTCTATAATTTACTAACTCTTGTTCATGACTTCGTCAGCGCCCATTTTTCTTAGCTGTTATAACATTTATTCAATCTCTTTTAGATTAAATTTTAATTTTTAAATGATCCTTCGGGATTTTTAATAGATTTTTATGGTGCCCTATGTCGTTTTGTGTATTCCTCTCCTATTAACAAGGGCTCCGTGGCAACACTACAGATTCTTAAGTGGATAGATTAGCAACTGAACAGCTACAGTCATTCTAATTTAAAATAAAAGATTCTAAATAACTATTCTAGTATTTTAATGGTCTCTTAATTTTATTTTTATTTCCTTTATCCATAAATTTTAAAAATGGTTCAAAAAAGCTTCACATTTGATACTATTTCGTTTATCGATAAAAATATTTTTATTTTTTTTGTTAAGGTTTTAGTAAAATTGGGTACCAAAGTTCTGTTAATTTCCTGTCATTGAAATTATGTATACATATTTCAAAACGATCGATTGAATATTTAAGGCGTGGAAGCGTAACAAACAAACAAATCATTTCGCATTTATGATATTAAATTAAGCAATACTCGTAATGTGTGTATAAATATACTCGTATATATGTGGGTATATACATATTGTACACATTATTGTACTTAACAGTCGTGTTAATCGGATGTTATCAGCGTTCATTGCCCGAAACCAAACAAACATGCTTGCACGTCGATAATCCCACGTATAGTAATAATAAGTTTCATATACAAATGTTACGAAATATATTATAAGATCGTACAGGCACAATTCTAGACAAGAATAGAATAACTAATTAATGTCGAAGTCATGTTCATCGTTTATAGTTAAATGAGCTTTAAATGTATACCTTTATGGTTTAGATTGGATTGAAGTTTTTTCATTTAATAATAGAAGTCACCATTGTACGTACAATGTCATATATTCAGCCAGATTGTAAGTAAATTAATAGCATAACTAGAAGTAGGTAATTATGAATATTGACAAAACTCGTTATTTTATTAAAACTGAAGCAATTTTACATTTGAAAGTTTCTTTACAATAAAATTAAAATCAACTAAGTAGTGACACGTCACGACTGTTCAGATGCATTTTTTTTTCTGAAAAATAAAGACACTGGTATACTTTTTAATACCTACAAACTTACTTACTTCTTACTTTTTTTAATACTTTTCAAAAAGTATATTATTATGTAAAGTACTGCATTTAGGTAATGTAATGCAAGCTGTTTTTCTTTCACGATTTTTTTTTTTGAGTCCGTATTAAAACAATGGCTTCATTGTCCATGTCCATTGTGTTTTCTTATTTTTAGATGTTACATCATTGTAATCACGTGTTGAACTCTAAAATGTGGCCTCAATTACGTATGGGATGAGGATGAGGACATAATAAATTAACTCGTACGAATTCTACTGTTCTACATTCCTAGACAGTGAATCAGTTATGAACAATGAAACGGGAGCATTCCCAGGACACTGGATAAAGACAAGAATTTTACTAAAGTACTTCATTACTTTTGCCCCTTGACAACGGTAGCCACCTACTATCCTTGACATCTACCAAAAAATATATTTATTTACCTAAAAGTGAAATAAATAATAATTGAGTAATTTCAATTATGTGTCGAATGTTGTGTCTGACAGAATGCCTGAAATATGCTCATGTGCTGTGCTAGAAATGAATACAGTGTGGAAATTTTAAGGTATAGTTAGTCAAGCAAATTTTAATCGAACGAAACATTCCTTTATTTTTTAAAAGAAGCAAACCTGCATTGAATGATTTTTGAAAAGCACTTGCCACACATGGAAATCGATCTAGCTAAAATCCGAAAAAAAATCGATAGTGTCCATCATCAAGATCAAATCTCTAACAAACGCGGTTTAATGGAAGGAAAAAAGGAGATAAAAATCGAACCTAACTAACAGATAATCTTTTATAATTGGAAAATACTTGTGCTATAGTTATCCAGCTTCCTTTCCTAAAAAGAAAAATTCTTTCCTAGCCATAGGCTCTTTTGTGAGTTTGTTGCTTCGCAATCTAAAAAAACTCCTAGGGGAGTAGTATAATAATATGTAATCATTAAGGAAAAAAAATACTACATAGTACAGATGAAACGCCATGACCACACTCTGGTAACGAAATAGTTTTGATGTTACTCATTTGGCATTTTATGATGGAGAAAAGAGCAATTAAATATTCCCTTATTTTAATTATTAATTAAGTCTAAAATTGTGAAACGTACCTTAGCTCAAGTTATTTAAATGTTTAGTTAATTACAAACAACAAAATCTACAATACCTTCCCCATTCCAACCCTTTTGCTGCGGCAGAGGATTATCATTCGTCATGTTACCAAAGTATACGGATAAATATTTGTAGTATTATGATACGGGTAAAGTGTATTGGTTATTTGAAATATAATTCTATTTTCTAAAGGAATTTCTAAAGCTATTTGGCATTTTCAAAGCTATTTAGTGGCAGGGCACACTGCGTTTCGCAGCCATATTTATTTGGTCTGTCATTGAGCATGGAAGTTCAAAATTTAATCCATTTTTACGTAAAATAGTAGCAAACATCCATACATCCTCACAAACTTTCACATTTATAACTAATAATAATGACAGTAGAACACATAAACTTCATTTTGTAAAATAAAGGATAGTTACTCTTATTAATATACCAATTTAATAACTCCTATTTAATATTCGACTAACTGGTTGGAATCACATAGGAAGTAGAGTTCAAAAAGTTTCTTATATTTCAATACCATTCAGACCTCTTTGGAATAGAAAAACATCTTTTCATAACCTAAAGTCAGCGTACAGAGAAATGTGTCATAGTTACCTCATTCGAAATTTGCTCGTAGCATAAACAAAAACATAATAATAATGTATGTATAATACAGCTACTCGTTTACCAAATACTCGCTCCACATAACATATTATCTAATACGCGTTTCGCACAAAGAGGTAGCAAGTTGCCAGAGAGGTATTTAATTAAGCCGCCTTTAAATTCCCCGACAGAATTAACATGGTTCGCCCTCGGGGTACGCAAGACTACCTATTGTTTTCTTAATAATTAATGTAATTTACTAGTGAAACCAACGCTATTTACAAATATGATATTCGCTCTAATAGGCGATTGTACGAGTATTAGAGCAACCGTCATAATATTTGGTAGTAGCCAAAAGCCCTCTTACAGAAGACCCGTACACGTGGTACAGAGTATCACGTGTCCTATTGTGTGAGTAAAATTCAGATTGTCTCTTAGCTTTTGTCTTCTCAAAGCTTTATTTTTTATTTTTTACCAGCGATCCATAGTGCATTTTTTTAAAAGTAAAAACCTTACAAGATTTTTCCTCTATCCATGAGTGAAGACGGAATTAAAATCGGTCCAGCTGTTCTTATTTATATAGATTATTATTGATGCTTTTGATATTATATTTTTTATTATGGTTTGCTCTTGATCAGCATACAGCCGTGTAGCGAAGATGAGGCCTATGATGGAGCGAGCTCATCCAGAGGATGCCTATTCACTCGAACTTTGAAAAGATTAGGGCTATAACTAATTAGTTATGAGCTCGGGAATACAGAGCTCCATACCTTGAAAGTGCGCATTTGGTATAAAGGTTGTTTTAAAGCGCTTGGTCCGAAAAAGAGGAATTTTGACAAGGTTGTAACCAGCCGTACGTCTGAATATCCGATGGAAGAAAGGGGAAAAACCTATTAATTGTTTGTTATAATTAGAATTATAGATAGATTAGATTAATTGTTATAATTAGATTATAATTAGACATTACTTCATACTACTTTTATACTACTAGTGCATTGTTAGATTAGTTATAGAAGCTTACTCTAACGCTCTGTCCCAAGTATCCTAGGTTTGATTCTAGGCAGGACCAAATTTGGAAATAATCTTTTCATAGATTGCTCTGGTTTGAATCTGTCAAGTAACACATTTATTATGGACAATTATAAGTGTCTGATGGTTGGAGTAACCACAAGATCACCGGTGATTTAACTGCACATAATGTCAGATAGAAATAGAACCCATGCAATTAGTAAGAATTGCCAGAACCCATTCCCTATTCTCTGCTATTAATTTATTATCCTTAATCCAATAAAAAGTTGGCATCTATGGCATTATTTGTGTTAAGGTAGTCTAGTCACTTACCATCAAAAAGAACTGTCTATTTGCCTCTACATAAAATAAAAAAAAAACCAAGTTAATTCGTCTTTGTAGCTAGAATTCGACTTTCTGCTAGGAATGCATTGATACAATGCCTGTTTGCCGATACAATGCAGATACTGATACACTGTGAATAAAAACAATTTAGTTAAGTGAAGGTAAAATAAATAAAACACAAGTTTGCGCTAACTTTCTTATTTAATTAAAAAAGAGCTTAGAATGCGATAATTAGTTATTAAGGTTAATAGTGTTAGTAATTGAAATTAACATTTACGAGATTTTTGTTTAATAAATAATTTATTCTCGAGTTTTGTGGAGAAAGGCCATTTCGTTTGAGTGAGACCTGGGGTGTAAAAATAGTCTCTCAAAGACGACAAAACTCATTTGGGAACTAAAGTATTTCTGAGCCTTTTTTAAGTATAAGTAAAATACAGTATTACGCGAATCATGTTCTTCTACTTTAAATTTCTTAGATAAGAAATTTTTAAATTATACTTGAAAGTTTAAACTGTTCATCAACATCACCAACACCATAAACGACTCCAAGCGCCTTAAGAGTGCGTATAAAGCCAACAAAATTTGTAATTTCACCCGCGTGGCCTCTTGGACATAACAGTGACACAAAATACGTAGAACTGCGCACAACATGCGACGGAAGATAGCGCATCTCGCTCAATAAAAATGTTATAAGTGCCAAAAGTATTAAATATTAATTATTCGTAAACTACAATTTCAAATGAAAAATTGTTACATACAGCCTTAGACAATATGTGAAGTGAAATTACTGACACACTTTTAGCATTGTAATGTGTGTCATTTTGAAAATAAAACTAAAATCGATGGAAATGAGAGCTTACTTGGTGATTTTTTTCTATCGAGAAAATTTCATTATAGTTATTATGTTTTCTGTTACAATCGTCACTTTCATTTATAATGTATTTATCTATTTAAAAAATTTAATTAAATTAGACTTTGTTTACTTAGATAAAATTCAAATCTAGGATTGGCTATTTCTCTTTATACCCGCTCTTAACACTTATTACAAAAGTTTAAGCTGAATGAAAACTCAAAACGTACGTAGTTTTTTTTTTTAGTCACCCGTCAATATCACCTTTATTGAGAACATGGCGTGTTTCTAGTCCCCCTAGACTAGACAGTCAGTGATTTATGGCCTAAGTTGATAGTTCGTTAAACAAATGTGTCTCTGAAACGTCCCTATTGACTTTCGGGGCGTATTTAACTATAAACAGATCAATACAGTCTGAATATAAGTTATTAAGTTTCAAGAAAGTCACATAATTACCGCTGCTTAAAAACTAAAGGGGCACAAGTCAAAATTACATAAGTCACACAAAAATACACAAGTCAATTTTACAGGAGAGCTAATCGAAAAAAATTAAATTATTTTTGTCTATTTTTTTTCTTATTAGATATATGTGTCGTTCATTGTAAAAGTGGTGTAACTCCCTATTTTTAAAACCATCTTTTCTTGCCTAATGGTATCACATTTAGTCATAACTTTCAATATAAAAGTGAAGTAACTCCAATAGTTGCATTAAAATCCCATAGATGAAAACAATGAATGAATGCTTATATTTTTTTTCCTACACTATAATTCGCAAAAAGCTCGTTGTTCTAAAATTCAGTTACAAGGAGATAGTTCACTTTTACAATGAACGACACATATATCGAATATATGCATATTATACATCGTTAGAAGTAAGTAAGTGTTTTAAGTACACTGGCGGACTCATAAACTGCATCAAAGTAATAGACGACTTTGAAATAAATATTTTAACCAAGTATGCAAACTTTCTATACAGATTTAAATTGAAACCTCTAGATTGGTTCGTGAACTTTAAAACAGCGTATCCTTAAGTTCAAGTTTGTGTACTGGAAAGGACCTCAAGACTTTTTTGAAGAAAAAACAGAAATTTAAGGAAAATTGGTTTTATAAAAAAATTGGTTTTAACAATAGACACAAACTTTATGCAAGGGTTTATTTATGTTTTAATAGGGTGTATTACCCCCACGTGCCCTTATTACGGATTCTAATCGGTTCCGCATAGATTTTATTAGGGTTATTAAAAGATCTTGCGGAATATTGTTCCATTCTTCTGAAAGTGCTGTTCTTAGTGCTGCCACTGTCGTGGGCACAGGATTTCTCGCATATACAGCTCTTTTTAAATTTTCCCAAACATGCTCAATAGGATTAAGATCCGGGCTGCGTGCTGGCCAATTCATTGTACGTATCCCAACCTCTTCGCAATATTGTCGAACTTGTGCAGCAGCGTGCGGCCGGGCATTATCCTGCATTAAAGTAAAATTTTCGCCTATGAATCCCATGTAAGGCACCACGTGATCTTCTAAGATCTCTGTTATGTAACGATGTGCAGTCAAACCCCCTCTATTACCGTTTTGACGGACCATGTCTATGAACACAAGTTCTGTTCGCCCGTTCATCGATATGCCACCCCAGACCATACACGAACCGCCTCCAAAAGGAACACTCTCCTCAATGCAACTTTGAGCATATCGCTCCCCACGTTGACGATAGACTCTTCTGCGACCATCTGCACCATATAAACATGTCCTACACTCGTCCGAGAACAATACGGAGGCCCATTGCTCTTCTGTCCAATTTAGGTGATCACGCGCAAATCTTAAGCGAGCTTGTCTGTGAGCTACAGACAACTTTGGACCATTTGCTGGTCTAAAAGGGGTGATATCCGCTTCCTTTAACCTTCTTCTTATTGTTCGTGCACTCACATTTACTCCACGCACTTCATTAAGCTCTGTTTTGATGTTAACTGACTTGAGGAAACGATTTCGCAGGGAAGTTGTAACAATAAATCGGTCATCACGACCGGTGGTTGCTCGAGTCCTGCCTGTACCACGTCTCCTTCTGTAAGAACCTGTCTCCACAAACCTTCTGTATATTCTAGAAACCGTAGACTGGTTTAAATTTAAATTTCTACCAATCGTTCGTTGATCCAAGCCCTCCCGCACCAATGCTACAATTTGAGCCGCTTGTTCGGACGAAGTATCCATATTATGCTTCTAAAACTCTCGATAAGTTAAAAAACTAACCCAACAATTCTGCTGGTAACAATAATTCAATTGAAAAAAGAATAAAAAATCAATGCGAATCAATTTAAAACTTTGCTTTAAATAACACGCAAATCTGATACTACGAGTAAATTTTCTTTTCCCGGCTATATTCATTTGTTTTACTGCAGTTCTATTTTTAAATTTTGCTTTTTTTTAAGATTAAGAGCCAGTCTCTCCATATTTATATAATTTAATCTAAAAAGTTTGCATACTTCTTAAAAAAAATCATTTCAAAGTAATTCTGAACTTTGATGCAGTTTATGAGTCCGTCAGTTTACTTTTATAATAAAGTGAATACTAGAGGAGATATAAGCATATAAGTTACTTTTTAATATATAAAGAATTATTAAAATATACTAAATATGGAATAAAACAACCATAAGTCTTTTTGCAACATACAATATGAAGGATTGTGATTGTATTTTTAATAGTATTAGGGCCTCTTTCTCCAACTACAAGTAACGTGTTGATTAGTTACTTTTAGGAATCATTTTCTGTTATATTGAATTATGCACTCAGTTTACTGCATCATTCGATAGCCGTTTTTTTTTATTATTTTCTATTTAATGTTTGGGACATTTACCTTACAAACAAAGGTTTATCAGCTCCATTATCCCCGGTTACCGGTAACTTTAAATGACAGTTTGGCCTACTTGACGTTTGTGAAAGAGGCGCTAATTCTCACAGATTTACTTGTATTTATATTTACTTGAAATATTAGTAAATTATATTATTGAAAAAATTATAATATTGAAATAATGAAATATTATTTTTAGTTGTAATATTACTTTTTGAAATAGGAAATATTATTTTTGTATTTTTGTACCTATGTTTGTAATGGATAAATTCAAAAACTTTTTTTTTGAATGTTGAAATTTTTTTTCGCCTATAGAAAGCTATTGTGAATAACATAAACTGTATTTTATAAAGTTACGCAGGCGAAGTCGGGAAAACATAGAAACGTTACTAGATAAATCCCATAATTCTCTTATAATAAAAAAAAAGAACTAATTAAACTTTCTATGCAAAAGGTAGGTTTACAAAATCCTTTAAAAGGTGAACAAGTGACATTTCTCTCGGGATATATACAAAGGTCTATTAAATATCGCGGTACAGTGTTAACGGTACAACGCGTTTTAGGTTTCATTAATTCCCAACGTGACCTAAATTTAAAATACCTCTGTGCCCTATTTTTTTTTTGGGATCGCGGCAAGGCTTACCGCCCCAAATAATCGATCTATATATATACACAAACAAAAATCAGTTTGTCAAGCTGTCTATCTATATATAGCTATGTCTTCTGCTGTTCATGCTATTATGAAAAAATATTTGTTTGTAGATATGTTGGTGAATAGTTAGACAACATAGAGAACTATATGTATGTACATTGACAACAAAAATTCTTCTTTGCTCTTGATTCAAACCATAAAGTACGTCTCGTATGTTTTCCATCGGCTGGACCAATTAATTTTCCATAATGGCTGCAAGCACCTGTTTAAATGAATTTAAAACCGACTACGAAACACATTTCACCGTGAAATCACCGATAAACTGCTCAACGAGCGCCTATAAAACCTATAATGAACACTAAAGACACACATTACAGTCTAAATTGCCGTAACACGTAAACACGCATGGACATTAATATATTCAAATTTGGATTCCATTCAAAGTTTGTTTGTATTATGTTCTAACATTCTAAACTTTATAGAACCTGGCATCATCAGTACCTTACTTGCTCCGCCAATAATGACCTAACTATGTTTGTCAGAAAAGCGTTGGTTTCGAAGCTTCATAAAGAGGTTTTTCTATGATTTATAACGAAACAGTTAATAAATAGCTTATAATAATGTCAATTCGCTTCATTAGGTACTGTATTTTCCATATAAATGGGCATATAATTTTCCATATAAATAGAAATTCAAATTCACAATCAAAATTACCCTGTTATGTCTTAGCAAGTGTAAAATAAAAAAAAATGTTTAAAGGTAATTATGGTCAGTGATGCATTTCGCGTATATTATTTGATGTGCAGACTGAACCTTTTATGAACTTGTACAAATTACTATTGTTGGAATTACGAGCGGAAACTTGATAACGAGAAAATTAAAAATGCATCGACGGACGTATTCTGGCTGCGGTCGAGTCAACTTATCTTACGGATGCGACAAAACAGATTATATGGATAAACCATCTACGTATAATATACTAGCGACCCAGCTTCGCACGAATATTTTCTGAAAAATATATCTAAAAACCTTCCTCCTTTAACGCTCTTTCTATTAGTGAAAACCGCATTAAAATTTGCGACAGGATCCAGTTTTTTTGTATGAAACTATCGAGATAACTAAGTTCTTAGCTTTAGTTTATGATCTGTTAAGACGTTTGAAGATTATCAAACCATTTCCTAGTTGACGAAAGGATTTCAGTCAATTCCGATTGATGTTAAATTTGGACTTACTGTTACTTCGGTTGTATTTCCATGACATGGTAACCTTGATCTGATGCTGCAGTCTCAAGTAGTCTGCGGGATACCTAACTCTTTACCAACTTACAGCAGTTATAGTTAACGCGTTTGGGCTCAATAGAAAGTCTGAAAATTGCTTCCATGCGAAGCGTGTCGCTAGTAAAAAATATAAATTATGTACAATATTAAATAAACGTTCAGAATACGGACGCAATTGTGGCGACCCCGGCAACCAAACATGAACTTCTAAATTTATGTTGTGAGCGGAGAGTGCTAACGGCAAAGTTTGACAGCGGAGTCTTTTTTAACTTTTTTTTGAATAATAAATGCACAAAGTTGTTTTTTATTTGCTCCGTGAAAAGAATAATAAACAAAACATCGAAAAGATTTTTGCCGAAATATGTTTATTGACAGTTGGAATGGCGTTTTCCGGTACGCCGGCTAATGTGTTACTCTTTGCGAGATTTTAAAATAATTTCACTGTTGGAAATATTTTTAAAATATTCTAAATTTTATGTCGTATATTTTCAAATCACCTATCCACCAAAACTTGTTTGTTTTTGTGACTGCCTGGATAAAACGTCGAACTTCGGGCCTTTTATTAGGTCGTCCGTGGTCTCTACTCAGAAACCTTTCTACCCCAGCGGCCTTATACTCTACGTAACATATGTCCTATCCACTGCACTTCAACTTACTAGTCCGCCTTATTACTGACTCAATCTCGCAGAGTAATCCCGATCATAGCACTCTTCTCCATAGGTCGTTGAGCGACGTTGAGCTTTCTTTCGAGACCACGTTCTTATAACTGGCAACAAACATTGGTCGAAAATCTTTGTTTTAAGAATGGGTATAAAGCAAACAAAATTTGTAATTTCACCCGCGTGGCCCCTTGGACATGACAGTGACACAAAATACGTAGAACTACGTACAACATGCGACGGAAGATAGCGCAACTAGCTCAATAAAAATGTTGCCGATAAAAAGTGCCAAAAGTATTAAATATTAATTATTCGTAAACTACTATGTCAAATGGAAAATTGTTACATACAGCCTTAGATAATATGTGAAGTGAAATTGCTGATACACTTTTAGCGTTGTAATGTGTGTCATTTTGAATATAAAACTAAAATCGATGGAAATGAGAGCTCACTTGGTGATTTTTTTCTATCGAGAAAATTTTATTATATTATGTTTTCTGTTACAGTCGTCACTTTCATTTATAATGTATTTATCTATTTAAAAAAATTAATTTAATTAGACTTTGTTTACTTAGATAAAATTCAAATCTAGGATTGGCTATTTCTCTTTATGCCCGCTCAGGCACTAACTAAGGCATTGTGGACAAGATGTCTCGGAGCTTCCCGCCCTGTTTCTACATTTACATTGCGATGTACAAAGACTATATAAGTATATTTGGTAGTATAGACACGGCGTAGCCCACAAAATATGGTAGTAATACAATTCGTCCACTCGAGATGAAGTGGACGAATTCGCACTTAGTCGCTCGCTAGCGCTGTAGCCGTTTGGTTGCAGTTTATTTGTGTTAAAAATTGACAAAATGCCATCGTGTTGTGTGAAATTATGTAAAAATAGACCTCAAAAAGGACAAAAAGAAAAAGTATCATACGTATTTCATATAAATAGACTTAATTACAATATTTTTAACAAAATATTTAATTAATTAGTTAAACCTTTTCATATTTCAAAAGGAAGCATTTGAACCTTATAGCTGTCTCATTCTTACTTATTGTGTAGTATAAGATAGTCCTTTCGTAGAAAGAGATACATATAGATTTCAAATATACTTATCATTTCAATATGTTTGACGGTTGATCCAGGGCCGCACTTGTAATATTTTTAAATAAAAATAATAATTTTGTTTGTTTTGTACTACATTTTTATGCTTGTGTTTAAATTGGTGCGTGAATACTTCGATTGATATTAAGTAATAATATGTTTATAATAGATTTCGTATTAACCCAATAAGAAGAGAAAAATGGACAATTTTATTACGTACTCAAAGGGGCGATGAATATTGGAATCCAACAAATTCAAGTATTATATGTTCTGCGCATTTCCATCATGATGACTTTTACACGAATCTTAAGGGATATCGGAAAATAATAAATACAGCAGTACCTTCCATAAATTATGACACAGATCCATCAACACAACAACTCACAAAGCGGCAAAAGTTCAATAAGCTTATTTTATTTGAGGGACAATAAGAGATCATAATAGTACTCGTATGTATATAATTACATAAAAAATAATAAGTTTTGAAGTAACTATAATTAAACATATTATGCTTATTTTTCACTAATTTGTTAAGAACACTGTTTCTTGCGGTTTCTTCTTAACAGCTGTAATCGATACCGCGGAATATTATTAAATATTCATTTAATCACGTACTATTTGTTGTTTCATTTCCAATTATATTATATTACGTATTTTTAAATTACACGCTTCCAAATGCGGCCCTGTGGCACGTAACACGTGTTGTATTACACCCAGATGTACCATCGGCTAGCGGTTTGTTGCTTGTAAGCTAGTCAATATCGTTGTGTAGTATACATTGATGCGTTAGTACAGAACACTTTTAACTAGTTTCTTTTTATAAAAGCAATATACATTTGGAATTGCGTGTCAATCTCTCAGTAAGTTCGTAAGTATGATTTTAATACTACCAAAGATTTCGGGGCTTTTTGCTTGCTACGCCGCATCTATAGTTCAGATCAATGGCGATGTATTCTGAATTTGTCCGAACAGTAAAAAGTCAGTAGGTATATCGAGATTTGTATTATTATTATTTATATTTATTTATTTTTGTGTAAATTAAACGGGAAGTTCAACGCTAAAAATGTAATAAAATGATCCGCAAAATAATATAAATAAAAGCAAAATTCCACGGGAATCGCGGAACATAACATTAGCTGCCGTTGCGCGTTGGAAGGCGAAAAACGGTGACAATCATTTTGCAAACAAATTAGGACAATATACTTTTTATACTTTTTAGTAACTTATAGTATTGCATTTTTAATCTCGTCTCGTAAATGTAATTTCATTTAGGTCAGTGAAAATTTTTTGAATTAAAATTTATAAGGTACTCGTATCTCAAAAAGCTCTAGCTACAAGTAGATTAAGAGATGTCTGGAATGGAATGTAACGTTTGAATGAGTAAGTATGCAAACGAAAACTTAATTACACCAAACTCTGGTAACTTTGTACCTTAGTCTGGTCTAAATAGTTAGTTATTCTGAAACCAAAGACATTCACTAATTTAGGTCAATATAAAGTCTTTCTATGCGTCAAAATCACATATCACATAAGCAGTATAATGTATAAATAAATATCTCACACATTCCACACAGCACCATCCAGTTCCAAAGTAAGCAAGTAATTCTTATATTATGGATACCAGACAGTTGATATAATACATAGATTACTTTTTTTTTTGTAAATACATACATAATATAAATAAAAAACATCCATGACTCGGGTATAAAGGTAAAATGTTCACATAAAACATTTGCCCCTAGCGGGATTCGAACCCGCGACCGTTTGGTTAACAACTAGGGTTACTAGCCACTAGACCAAACGTGTCGTCAAATAATAATACATATTCATTATGACAAGAAGATAGAATAAAAGATTCTAACAATAATTAATAATAATTTCTGATTATACTAGTCTATTTCTCAGATAACATCTTTTAAAGCAACCAGTGGACTTTGATACAGTTTTCTTTCATGGATAGAGCGATAAACTGGGGCGGCTAGCTTAAAACTAAAAAGATAATTCCAAAATCATCGTCACCGCAAGGTGGAAAGAAATGTAATAAAATATAGGTAACGATGCAAAAGTCGGCTGCTGGCTCGGCCAATCCAATTTGAGCCGGATCTAGCCAGATATTACCGGTTGGAGCTGGAATAGGGTCGCGAAAAGTGGCCGTTGAGATTTTTCAACTTCGATTCTGTTTGCGAAACAGCAGTTCGCGTCGGTCCGGGTAATGGATTTCGATTTTAAATTCATTTAAAAGCACCGCCACTGCACCGCGCACTGCGCTAATGAAATCCTTTAATTCGAGTCCCCCCAGTAATAGAGCGGAGACATTTCCAGCACAATTATTTTCACTATTACATTTTATAATTAATTAAACAGACAGTTGAACCGCAGAAAATTTTATTGAGTTTCTTATAGAATTACTCAATTCAGAGTAAAAAATGGAAATGATCCGAATTTGATAGTACAGAAAACGCTTGCGTTGAGTTTTACAGCTTGGATTAGAGATTTCTAATTTTCCTTGCGAGGTGATGGAACCCTTAAGTATATATTTATTAACAAAGTTATAGAAGTAATTTATGAATTTTACTGAATCGCTTTTCAAAAGCGCTTTATACAACTTCTTAGAACCTCAACATTACAACATTTATAATTCAAATTCAATCCCGAAATTTCTTGGCTGAATGGGAATTTCGGGCATATTCTGGTACGTACAACAGACGCGCTAATGATGTGTAATTTTACTACCCAAATTCTGAGTATGCTGGTTCTTTGAGGAAGAACTCACTCAGCGAGCTCTATGAATGTTGTTTTTACTAAAATGACATAATAAATATGAATCCTAATTAATTAGTTATATCTTTTATAATGCACACTGACAAGGTTTGGAATGCCCTGTTTCTGGGCTAAGATAACCCAAACCTTTTTAAAGTTCGAGTGAATAGGAATATTCTGGATGAGCTCGCTCCATCATAGGCCTCATATAACTTTAATTTACTTCCTATACTTGCTTTTGCCAGCGACTCCTTCCGCGCCCCTTTTTCTTAGGAGTTAAATTAAAATATTTATTCAATCTCTAGTGAATAGTCCTTTTTTCTGGGTGAAAGGTACATGTCCATTTCTGTAATACCTAACAACGTGTCATGCAAAATTTCATGATGATCGGTTGAGTAAGTTAAGGCGTGGAAGCATAACGAACAAATAAACATCGCATTTATAATATTGGTCAGGAGAGTATGTCACATGGTAAGGCTTTAGGTGCGAAAGTTGATTAGAGAGAAGTAATAAGCCTCCAGCTGGTTCCGCTAAATGGGTTTCATATTACCCACACTGGAACATAAAATGTTTACCACATTTTATATGTTTTGTATAGTCAGCAAAATCATCTGATTTTCTTTTTTTTTTAGTGCATAAACTATTCTGGTTCGTTTTTCGTCACTAAGTAATAAAACCTCTTTGTTTTTATATACCTTCATATATATGTATCTGAAAACAAAAACAATAAATTTTTAGATGAAATCTAGTTATAGAATCTACTTGTTACATTTTTTTAAATAATT
This sequence comes from Synanthedon formicaeformis, assembly GCA_945859745.1. Taxonomy (NCBI): domain Eukaryota; kingdom Metazoa; phylum Arthropoda; class Insecta; order Lepidoptera; family Sesiidae; genus Synanthedon; species Synanthedon formicaeformis. The sequence continues at coordinate 11,051,062 of OX243962.1, read as the reverse complement.
CAAAGCAACAATACTTAAATAACCCTAATTAATAAACTGCCCATAAAATCACAATAGCAAATATTAAAAAGATAAGTATTACAAATATAATAAAAATGCATTTTGGCTTCACGCGTTTTGTCTAGCCGTACTTGGCTAAGAAAAAGTTGTATGTCGTGAACAATTTCACTTTTTACGGCAGTCATAGATGATTCAAGGGTTCCCAGTTCCCACCGCTGCGAGTTTACGGTTACTTGGGCGGTTTATTGCGGTGAAAAAGTAATTTGAGAGCAATCTGACTGTAATGTATTTTGGCAATAAACATTTTTCTATTGAGATGTGGTGACAGAAAATATACACTAAAAATTTCTACATTGGTCGGACGAATAAATCTCCTATTGACCTATCGTAATTATGGTTTCTTACTTTTATTCACAATTCATAAAATAAAATTAAATCAGCGGTTCTATAAGGAATGTGTTTCGTGCACTTAGAGCAATCTAGGGCCTACGCAACCATCGAAATACTACAATGGAATTTGCATCACAAATGCCAAAGCGGCACATAAAAAGAACGCCTTTGACAGAATCATGGCGGACTCTTGCCTTCACGCGTCAATGGTAAAAGGTAGTAACGATCAACTTCTACTATTTCATTTTAAACTCTAATGGGTTGACGTAAAGTCACATTTTCTTTAAATTACTTAACTATTATTATGTTTGTTTTGTTCTAAATGACAGACAGACAGTTTTAAATGTTCCATAAAATTCGTAGTGTTTTGTATGGCACGCTGGTTCCATGTTGTAGTAGTTTGATGTACGCAACGCACAATTCGCTATGCCATCGAAAAGCTTGAAACCCAGTAGCTGTGACTGTCGATGTCCACAATTGATAAAATTGGCGCCGTTCTCAATAACTTGGCTTTTCGTATGCAACAACTTGCCATAGTTATTTTACGCAAGCACCTTGGTTTAAAAACATGAGAATTTCAACTCGTGCAACAAAATGAAGCCCGTTAACCAACTTTTTAGGGCAAAAATTAATTTGTAAAACCATATTAATGTACGATGGTTTCTTTTGTTTCAGGTAACTCATAGTTTTGGAGCCTGAGTAATTAGAAAAATCGATGACGAACCCAAACAGTCATGAATGTCCCATTTGGGTAAATCAAAACTGAGATAAGTTTTACACACGTACTCATTACATTAATATACCTAACTGTGGATAGTAAAACATATGTCCGTCTTATAGTTACTGTCGCCGAAGCTTTTTCATGTTAAGAAATATGTATAGAGTATATAAATTATAATGTGAGAATATTTCTTTTTGTCAAAAACGATAAAATATTGTTTTGATTTATAAAACTGCAGTGGTTACAAGTACGAAACGATGTTCATTGAAAGTTACGTTCTTTTGAGCTATAACTGAGTATATTCCTGGAACCGGCCAAAGGAACCGGCCCACAAAAGGTGTAGACGATATTGTTTTTAGATTTTTTTATGGCTCAAATGTTTCCGCTCCGAACTGCAACAAAAGAACATTGGCATTTGCCAAGTGGAACAAACGAAGAGCGGACTTTTAGAGCTGTTGCCTCTACCACTAGACCACTCCGACATTGAAACATAAGCCGTCTCACTTTGAAAGAGAATAATAGTACTGGAAACGAAGATTTATTGTCGCCGTTGGGTTCACACTGAAATCGCTTTATTTAGCCTACAAGCTGGATGGTTAATGGCATATGTGTTAACGCAAAAAAAAAAATATATTAGTTTAATCTTTAAAGGGATAAGTTAGCACTAATTTCGTATCAAGAAAGGTGGTGATGGGGATTTGTAGGCCGAAATGTAATCACATGATTTTAAATAAAGGGTGTATTTGATTCGGATTGGAAACATCAGGGAGCCAAGAAGTAACATAATCTAGTCCTTAGCCTTTCTTACGTGAAAAAGTAATGAATATCCAACCATACCATCCAGCCATCCTCCCAAACTTTCGCATTTATAATATTAGTAGAAAGTAGCGTTAAAAATGTGTTAAATTGACAAAATGACATTAAAAAGTAACCCTATATTTCTCTCAACCCTGTATATACCTACTAGGTATAACAATAGGTAATCGCACCACCACGAAATAATATCGATCGAGCAAAGTTTTTATTGCGCTGACATTACGTGAGAAGGGTAAAATGGACTTCTATTTCCAAAGTGAAATAATAAGTTTCTTGTCATGGGATATTATTTGTATGTCATGACAAGTCATTATAGACATTTTTATACATTTGCATTTTTTATACATTTTATGTTGTTGATGGGATTTAAATTTTCGTCGTGTGTTTCTTACCTATGGTTATTTCATAAGAAATTTATTACACGACCCCTATCATCATAAACCAACATCAAATTAATAAATAATTAATTTTCCGTCTTAACTTTAGATTTGTTCTGGAATTCTTTTCCTCATAAACTTTTCCAGAAGCATAGCAAACAAAACTGAAAACCCGTATCCCTCGGTCGAGTTGTGATTGAATTCGTACAAAATACTAAAGGAACAAACCTTTTGATCTTTTTTCAAACTTTCCAGCTGTCCCGGGCATATTTTCCTTTAAATAGTTTGCAATAGGAATTAGTTACCTACAATCGTTTAATTATAGGCCAAATCTTAACTTCTCTTTTCCCATTGTCGATCGAATATCGATCGGCGCTTCTCATGTATTAATTGATGCTATTGCCGAACTATAGTATTATCTATAACTAGCTGCTGCACGCGATAAAAATAGCCTATGTTGTTCCCTGATAATTAGCTTTGTATTGGTAATTTTTTTTAAAAAAAAGGTCCAGTAGTTTTTTTAGTTTATTTATTAAAAAAGAAAAATACAAATGTGCTTCTGTTATCAGTGTTAAGATGAAATATGTCTAGATATAAATTTAATGTGCATTTAGCCTCTTCGAATGGAATGAGCAATAACAAGCTAGCATCGATTAACTCCCTGTCATCTAATTTACATTCCCTAATGGAACTAAAGGCTTGAATTAGCATTGGAAAGCGATTCGATAGTTGAACCCGGGGCTGGATTATTTTAAAACCCATTTAAATGTATCTTTATTCAAGATATTCAAGACAGATGCAACGTTTCAATATATTCTTATAGTTAAATTACTTACAAATAAATATAATTAAATATTATACTATTTTTCATTTTTTTTCATACTCGTACTGAACTAAATTGACGATTTTTAGAATTTTTTTTCTGTATGTATGTGTATGCAAAGATTTAAATCGAGAGATGCGGCATTACTAGCGAAAGTGTGTTACAAAATACAACATACATTATACTAAAGACAAAAGTATAAAATACATATACCTTTTTTTAAACACACTTTTAAACACAGACAACACATTCCTTACTTCAAACGTGACTGTGACGATAGCGACGCTCTCAACAAGCGACCGTCACTCACTGTAGCTGGCGTGCAACTGTAGTTGGGTTGAGCGCCTGCGCCCAACCCATTGTTAAGAATTTTCGATGTGTTTTTAGTATGGCGCGAGGAGATTACGCCGCATCTTTCGATTTAAATCTTTGTGTGTATGTATGTATGTTCCTCCATAACTTTTAAACAAAAATAACTGATTTTCATGAAACTTGGTAGATAAACATTTAGACGTAAAGGACACAGGATAGGCTACTTTTTTTTCTTTTTCAACGCGGACGAAATCGCGGGCGCCAGCTAGTGTTATATAAAATTCTATCCTTCATTAATTGCAACTGGTTAGTCCAATGAGACAACAAGGTTCTAAGGTTTTTTCCACGTGGCTAAAAATACCTGCAGGGTCGGCAGCGCAACTCTTAGTATTGCTTAGTGTTAATTGGCGACGGTAGCCACCTACCATCAAGTGGACTTATCTTTTTATATTTAAAGATGTGTTAACTGTGTGTTAAAATATATGTATACCTAACTACTCTAATATAACTACATCAAATTTTACGCTGTAAAACTCAAAAATTCCTCTAACATCTCTCGCCGCCCGATATTGCGAAACGCGAGGCAAAACTTTTTTATTTCATTTTCAGCACAAAGGTGTTCCCGAGTCAAAATTAAACAAGTTGTATGTGGACAAGTGAGTGCTTTTACAGGAAACTTTACTTTATACTGACGTCAGTAAGATCTAAAATCCAACGGTGAACCTATTAGTGCATATAAATATTTGTAACATTTAAAGCGGTAACGTTATTCGGTGTTCAATCAATGATGAAGTCAAACGGAAACATTTCTGTTAAAACAATTATGTAATCACGTGCAATACGGGCATGTTCAATTGAGATATCAGATTTATCTAAAATGTTATTGGCAACTTTGTTTTTTAACAAAAAAGCATGGCGGACGCTCTACTGGACGGTCGGCTACATATTTTGAAACTGGAATAGTTACATCACAAAATTCAATAGTGTTTTTATATTAAAATTAATACAAATAACTAAGTTTGTTATGTAGACTGTTGTTGTTAATATTATAAATACGAAAGTGTGTTGTTTGTTCGTTTGTTACGCTCTCAAGCCTTAACTACAAATAAAAATTTCGGAGACACTATGTCAGGGACAAAGGGTACCTTTTGTGTTATTCTCTTTTAATTTTGTCGTACTTATCATTCACCTTATCAGACACTACGTTTCACTTTGCTCTAGTTAATGAAATATTCATATATTTTTACAATCTTTTATTTTTATAATTGTAAGCAGATTATTATCGAAATATGATTTTTTTCTATAAATCGTTACCGAAGGGTATAATTATAGCTTTAGTTATATAATATGCAAAATATGTTTAGATAAATAGGAAAAAAATAAACATATTTTTTTCATATATATATGTATAACCTATGACACAAATTCATGTATAAAACATTTACTTAAGAACAGAACTCTTTCTTCAGTTGACCAAATTTTGTAAACACAAAATAAACGTAATAATTCCTTGTAAGAATTTTGGCCATCCTCTTCAGAGTTAACATTGCGTTGAATATTTAATACTGGTATTACCTGTATTATCGAAATATGATTTTTTCTATAAATCGTTACCGAGGGGTATAATTATACCTTTAGTTCATCAAACTACTACAACATGGAAGCCGCGTGTCATACAAAACACTACGAATTTTATGGAACATTTAAAAGTGACATATGCGTAGAGCATGAACTGTCATTTAAAACAAAACAAACATAATAATAATTACGTAATTTAAAGAAAATGTGACTTTATGTCAACCCATTAGAGTTTACCAAATTTTGTAAACACAAAATAAACGTAAAAATTCCTTGTAAGAATTTTGGCCATCCTCTTCAGTTAACCTTCCGTTGAATATTTTATAAAGTGCGGTAAATTACTAGGAGATATCAAGGCCTTTTTGTCCTTTGCGCGACCCAAACGGTCGCTACTGCGAACATAATCTTGTATGGACATAATCATTATGTGTTCTTGTTCAACTACAGTTTGTATAAGAAAAATGTGTATTTTATAAAACGCTCTAGCTAGAAATCTGCTTTGGCTTCACACGGACGCAATTCCTTTTCCTAGTGAAAACCGTTAATCGATTTTAACATAACTATAAAAGAAACACATTCTGCAAAATACACGTCATTTTGCTTACAAAATTTAAAAAAATAAAAAAATAGACCTTTGTTATAAAACTGTACCTAATTATATTTAGCTCGTTGTAATTTTCCTTCTAACAGTGTGAAAAGAAAATTCGTCTCTGTATTTCCCTATTAAACATATTCTGGCTGTTTCAGTAATGTATAACGACGTTTTAAAAGCAAGGAAGCCTCTTCTATATTTTCCAAGGTTCGTGCTAAATTAAAACAGACAAGATTATGCTAAAATATATCGGGATACATTTCGAGCTTCCGAAGAAATAGGTATTGATCTTTTATTATGCTAATCATAATACATAAATAATAATGTATTTACTGTATTTACAGAGACCTTAATGTACGAATACGATCTTATATATAAATTCCCTAAAGACACTAAGATTACTCGTACTAGCTAGCTGCTGCACGCTGCTGCTTTTTTTAAATTAATCTAGCTTAGCTTTTTTAAATTAGTATTAGGCTTCAAAGAATAGGTCGTTAGACTCAAGCTAAGTACCATAGTTTCCCTGTGGGAACCATAGGTACCAAGATTATCATTGGAAAGCCTCTATTAATAATCAAAATGGTATCTTTTATCAATATTGTTCAGTATCTCATCAAAAGTTCTAAAATATTTCCCGCTCTGTGTTCAAAGTATGCAAATACAAAGGAGTTTCTAAATATTCTTAGAGAAAATTTAATATGAGATGGTGCGTTCTTTAAAACAATTTCACAAAGCAGGTATGTACTCGTACGCTCATATCTTCGCTTTTATTCGACCTTTGTATGAAACATTAGTCAAATCTCAAAACCTAATTTTGTGGGCGTTCATAAAATTTTATAATATTGCACCTTCGGTAAGACAAGGGCATAAGTTACAAAAATATTTTTTTTAAACTTAAAATATATGCAGAAATGTCTTAAAAACATTTTTAAATTAAAAAATATTTACAAGACTATGGGGTTTATTTGATTGTTTAAAACCAATGTAAGCAGAAGAATACGTCATTGAATGCAAAAAAAAATTAACTTTAAATGGCTCTCCTGTAAAATTACAAAAAATGCAGTTATGACCTTGTCTTGCCGAAGGTGCGATATCATAAAATGTTATGTTGTGATTATGATGATTTCCAAAGAGAATCATGATGAATTTACATTTAATAAGACGTTCAAATACTGCCCCAATTTTTTTATTTCTGCTTCGTCTGCGTGTTCAATGTTCATGCTATCTCTGTGTCAAATTTCAAACAAATCGGTTTAGTGTTTTGCTCTAAAAATATCACAGACACAGACTGACTTAAGTTAAGTATAGATTGGTATACATAAACCACTTGTTAAAATTATTTGTTTAGTTTTATAAAAACGATTTTTATACTTAATAAAAGGAGTAGGTTTTCCAAGATAAAAAAAGAGTTAATAAAAAATAATTAAAAGGGATACAAGAAATAGACGATGCGATGGAATCAGCAAAAAAGTTGAAGTGTATACAGAGAAGGGAAGCCAGCAAAAGTTTGAATTGCACTTGTTAAGACAAGTTGCCTAATTGTTAAGGAAGTGAACGTGAACCGAATTGCAAACAAAACGTTCTTTTTTTGAAAACAAATTCGATTAACTTTTAATGGTAGTTTCAGTGGATTTTCCATTTGGGGATAATCCCACCTATTGTTATTGGGGTAATAATAGTCTCTATAAATTATTGAGTCCTGATAGTTTCACCATTGATTTTAAATTCCAAATATAAATGCTTTATACAAAAAAAAAGAGTTTTAAGTACTATTTCATTTACGTCCACACAGGCTGACGGTCTATGGTACCTAGGTGGTTACCGTCGCCTATAACACAAGACACGTCACAGGTTCTAAATACAACCAGCAACGACGACCCCGTTTTGTACGACCCGTTGGACGAGTGGCAATAGTGCTTGCCTAACGTCTCAGGGGGCCCGGGTACGATTCTTGGCGGGGTCAACTTTGGAAATTTTAATGCAATTTTAAAAATTGACTCTGGTCTGGATTTGAAAAGTAGTGGTAGGGCACACTGCGTTTCGCAGTCATTTGAGCAGCCCGTCTGGCGGCAGTACCCACCCCCTTACAGAATACCACGGTGAAATAACAGCATTTACGTACTGTTCTGTTTCGGTGAGTGAGTAAGGGTTGCCAGAGCCCATTACCCCATCCCTTCCTTATCCCTTATCCTTAATCCTATGGTCTACAGCGCACTTGTAGCACTTATGGCGTTGCTTATAGGCGACGGTAGCCACCTACCATCAAGTGGACCGTCAGCCTGTCTGTCGACCTTAACATAAAAAAAAGCAACGAATTAAAAATGCTAGTGGAATCAAATCCTAAGAGGTGGATTATTCCAGGTAATGTTATGTTTGCAGACGTGTACAGAGAATAGAGACGTATCTCTGAAAGTTTGCGGGACACATTGTAGGCTTCAATAGAATAGAATAGAAGGAATTCAATAGATCACTTACGTATTCTATTGAAGTCCCTTTTTCTATTGAATCAATACTTACGTATTTTATAGTATTTTTAATTAAAATAATATTTTTAAGCAAAAACGTTTAAAACAGTTATTTGTATGAGCATTGAAAGTGCTATAAGACTGAGAAAAGTCGTAGTTAACAGTAGTTAACAAAAAAACGTAGTTAACAAAAAATACTTTAATTAATAGTTAAAGTAATTAAAATTTAAACCAATTTGTGACACTTCATTTCACAGATAAATTCACTTCAAACTGTATTATTTTCAAGAATAAAAAGTTTGCGAATTCGCATTCGCGAAATCAAGCTGAAGGGTTATCAATTTGTTTTACAGATATTTTTTTTTATTCCAAAATCACTTCAGTGATGTAGTTATTAATTAGGAGGCCATGCGACCAGGTGGTGGTATTAGAGACAATAAATTAAATAGAATTGAAAAAAATCATGGGAAGAAATTAGATGAATTACGTTAGGGAACCCTTAAGACAAGGGAGACAGGCTTTTCAGAGCCGACATAGTGTTTTATTTCTTTATCTCATTGTAATCCAACACATACACGATTGTCAGTGCAGCGTCATATAGTGTACAATGCTGTGATGCTCACACTTATATTACGACTTATAATTATTTTATTTAGCCACAATTTTATAGAGTAATTAAAAAAGATGCTTATATTTTTAATGGTGCTGGAAATTCTTAAATAGGAACTCTTTTGTGTCCTGTTCCATAAAAATTCATCATATTTCCATATAGCACGTAGGATCTCTTTCAATCCGTAATAAGACCACTCCATTGCGCAGCGTTCATTCAAGTCGCGAATCCACTAAGTACCGCACGTCAAGCATTCCACGGTACATGAATAGAATATTATTTTTTAAGCCGTCTTTTATTACGCGTAATTCTCCCGTTTGGTTAGCTTTTGTTTCCTGCCTGGAGATGAAATAAACCCTATTTGATTTTCAAATGTATATTTATAAGGTTTTAGGGCTGGGCAGCAAGCGTTTTTGAACTATGCATCTTGACCTCTGGAATACGTGCACTGCACCTAAAATTTAACAGCACCGTTTTTCTGCGAGAAATCTAGAATAAATCGATCTAGATCTAAGAATACGCTCTGACTCACAGAAACACAAAAATGCTATAAGGGACTGGGGTGCCTTTTTTATATGCGGTCCCACCTGTGGATGAGGAATAATGAAATATGCCGTCCCACCGTTACTCTAATTTTTTCCAAAAAATTTTACCAGTTTTTTATCTACCCAAATCTTGCGATAGTTTTTACCAGGTGGAGTAACTTTATTAAAATTGGTAGGTATTAAGGTTTTAAAGAACGTGCTATTTCGAGCTACTGTGAAAATTTCAAATTAAATATGTATACCTAATGTATATAATAACAGGGTTGTAGGTGAATATTGTAAAGGATGCAAATTGCATGCAGCATACCTTTGTGTTTTGGTTGTGCGGCGCTGTGTTCGCTCCATTAAGAGAAGCTCTCGCAAGCAGACGTGACGTTGCATCGAAAAAACATTAACAACAATTGCATTTGCACGTTGTACAGATTTTGTTACCCCTTTTCTTACTTCAACAACGTTCGCCTCGTACAAAACTATTGTAATAAAAAGAGAAGGCCTGTCGACGTTAATTTCTGCCAATTGTTGAATGAACCGCATTTTAGTATGTCTGTCTGTGCATTCTATACAAAGAGAAATTGTTGTCTGTTTTTTTATATGCTTCTATATAATAACTTGCATATTTTTTGTAGAATAATTTGAAGTCGCTTTCTGCATCTGTCTGTTTGGCCCCTAACTATTCCTAAAAGATGCGTTGGATTTTGATGATTTTGATGCGGTTTTCACCATCAGTTTTATCATTATTAATAATAGTTTGATAATTTTTTCCTAGGTGAAGCTGGGAGCGGGTCGCTAGTATTATAAGTATAAATTTATTTCTCGTATCTCGGAAACGAGTTTATCGATTCGTACTATAACAATGGCTAGTCCTATTTTATTTCGGTTTTCACTAATGGAAAGAGAGATAAACGGGAAGGTTGTAATTATAAGCCGCGAGCGTATCTATACTAATATTATAAAGAGAGAATATTTGTATTTTTGTATGTTTGTAATAAATAAATAAACTCAAAAACTACTGGACCTATTTAAAAAAAATTCTTTAACCCATAGAAAGCTACGTTATCGGCGAGTAACAGACTATTTTTTTATAAAGTTACGCGGGCTAAGTTGAGTGCAACAGCTAGTAGTTAATAAATTAGATTAATTAAGCCAAAAAAAATTGTATCAACCATGCGTGCATTAGCCCTAATAAGTTCGTGTCATATTTGTACCATATAAAATACAGTGCATATACCTCTTCCCATTATAACACCATTCGTTGCTTTCACGGTGTACGTGTTCGTTCAACTGTGAACAAGTGAATATGCACGATGTCAACCTAAGCAAGCCAATATGGAACGCACCCCTCCAATGCTAACGTTTGGAAATTTTCAGATTGAATTTTTGCAGGAACTTGAATGACACGGCCATTGGGCGCTCGTCGCTAGACGTAGGAATTTCTACTATAAAATTTAAAATGGCGGATTTTCTTTGTAAAAGCAGACGCTATTATGGGGTCGACTTTTTATGTAAAACAATTTATTTAAACTCTATTTAAAAATGCTCCCCAAAAGCAACTGCACTTTAATAATTAGTATTCTAATGAATATTTTGGGCCATACCTTCACTTAAAGAAGGTTTTTCTGATATTTGTTTGATAAACACCCATGTCATAGTTTTTGTCGTAGCTTTCTACTTACTTGCACCTTTGTTTTCAAACTATATTAATATTAATAACAAACTTCATCAAAATCATGTCAGTTTAGTCTTGAATACTCGTATATAACTTAAAGATACAAAAAGTCGTCCGTTTCACCTATCCCTACTAAGTATCCCCCCAGGGATAAGTGTAATTTTTTTAACTTATACTTCCGTAGAGTTTTATTCACATTCATCATATCTACATAATGGCAAGAATGTAAAATAATTCCCTGAATAATTTCACGTAAATATAATAAAAAGTAAATAATTAACTAATATAATAAGTAAGTTGTAAAAAAGTATATAATAAACATTGTAGTATGTACTATGAAAACAAATTATATTTAAAAAAATATTTATGAGTGCATATTAATATTTTTTACGTTTCTTTCTTTTGCATTTTCTAATTTCTAAACTGCTACGAAGTTACTTCTCACGCTACGACGTAGACACCCAAGCTTTGTTTTTAGTCTTCAATAAAAGAAAACATAGTAATTATGTTGTTTAGTAATGAGCTTAATATAAAATTTATATAAAATGTTATTCCTAGAAAAAAGGACGTATTGATATTAAATGTAATTTTTAAATGTAATAATATCTTTCACGTGTGTACAAAATGTTACTACATTTTCTTTGATGTAAAATTGAAATGAAATGTAAATATTATACGCGCGCCCTTCGTTTTATGATATTTAATTCGCCGAAAGAGAATTTGGAATCATTAATCAACATTTATATTACTTTCGGTGTAAATTTAAGATCTTTTTATAGAAATAAATTCAGGGATTTTAGGTACAGTGAGTTTTAGTATTAGCATTTGTATGTTTCTAGGAAGCATTTCTATACCAATTGTAATTAACTATAACCAAAAGAGTCTAAATTTCATCCAAAAACGTATCTGTATTAACGTTCTGCTGATACACAGTTTTTTTTTATTTAATGATAGATGGTTACAGATGCCAGCAATGCAAAAATAATAAGAGAGTACTTACTGCATTAAATTACTTTACTGCTACCAGTTGAGAGGCCCAAACGTGATTGTCTCCTACGGTCTGTTTTTTAATCTCAGACAAAAATGACACATGCAAATGTCAAGTTTGCATATAACGATACCATGAAATGTATGTAATGCATGTCAAATGTAATGTCATTTTTGTCTGAGATTAAAAAACAAACTATAAAACCAGAAAACATATTATGCATATAACTATTCAGATTTGAAATAATTTACGAATTTACATCAAAAATTTAATTACACTACCACTATCGGTAGCTAAATTTAATTATCTAAGATTTTTTTTTGGTATATATGGTATATTCGAATTCGTTGGATACGGGTATATATTCAAAAGAAATATTACTCGTAACGTATAAATCACGTAAAATACACGGCCGTGTCAACGACACAGCCACGCCCCATTTTTTTTTGTAGTTGATATAAAATATACAGTACACAGTAAAAGGTCCTATGTAAACCAAAAACCGAACGATGTCCACTTAGTAATAAACCCACAAACAACATGAAACAAACTTAATATTAAAATGAGGACCATTAGACGACATAAAGGAGGGATTCCGGCGAATGGCCGAGGGGCGCATTAGGCGAAATAAAATAAAATATTTAAAGTTGAGGTCCTTTGTCACAGTTAAACAACCAACTGCCATTAGAGAGGAATTCGGCTTAGGGGTTGTTCACATGGGACATCTGTGTATTTCTATCTGTATCAGCCTTTATAATTTTACATGTTTTACGTCTAAGATCTGGACTAAGGTTCTTAGTGTAAGCTACGAGGAAAATAGTCCACTATCCGAACTCACTACTGATTTATCAGAACTAAACATGCCTTTTAAAGATTGTTAATTTATCCTCTTAACTGTCTATACAAAAATTACGTGTCACATGTTTGTTCCCGGTGAACTCCGAAACTAATACTGAATCTATTTTGATCAAATTTCGTAACTATGTGTAATTTGGTCCTCATTGGTTTTTGAGTTTATCGCGAACAGACAGACAGACAGACGCGGTGGAGGACGTAGTTTTATAATATGTAAGGATGTGAAAGTAGCTCTGTCTGTATGTACCCTTTTAACGTCTTAACTATTCATCCGATCATCGTGAAATTTTACATACACGGTGTCAGCGATACCGGAACGAACACTTCCGGGGGATCATCTAAAATAAAATAATAAACTTACGCCAGGCATTTGACACTCATTTGACAGCCTCTCATCATCATCATCATCTCAGCCGCAGGACGTCCACTGCTGGACATAGGCCTCCCTCAAAAATTTCCAATAACTAGGACCGGTCAGAAGCAGTCTGGAGCCACCGTTGACCCGCGGCCTTTATTAAATCGTCTGTCCACCTTGTGGGTGGACGTCCAGCGTCCTACGCTGCGCTTGCTGGTCCGTGGCCTCCACTCGAGAACCTTCCGGCCCCAGCGGCCGTCGGCTCTCCGTACTATATGCCCTGCCCACTGCCACTTCAACTTACTGATCCGCCGGCTTATGTCAGTAACTCGTACGTCTACGGATCTCCTCATTTCTGATTCGATCTCGCAGTGTAATGCGGGTTGCAGACCAAGAGCTAAGCTAAGTTAGTTTAGCTTAGCTCGCATAGCTGACGCAGTTTTCCATACTTGTGTGCAGACCGCAAACTATGCGAACTAAGCTATGTGAGCTAACTAAAATATGCGAAGCTAAGTTAGTTGTGTATGCCGATGCGCAGCTACACGAGCTAAGCTAAGCCCCTCCCGCTTTCCCCGCACTCCCTTCGCCAGTGCTGTCCAGTGTCCTTTGTCGTACGCACGGTCGTTTTGTAGCGAATATGGAGCAATTTACTGAAATTGTTAAACAATTTCCTGTACTATGGAACACACAGTCAAAGGACTATCACAACTTACAATTGACTGAGCTTTGGCTTAGCTCTTGGTGTGCACGCCATTTATTTCTAGCTTAGCTTAGCCTAGCTTGCTTAGTTTAGCTTTGGCATAGCTTAGTTTTCGGTCTACAACCGGCATAACCCCGAGCATAGCCCTTTCCATAGCCTGTTGGGCGACATTGAGCTTCCTTACGAGGCCCATAGTTAGAGACCACGTTTCAGCGCCATAAGTCATCACTGGCAACACACATGTCTTTGACCTCTAGTAGGGCGACCTCTAGTAATGATAATTAACTATTATGTTCTGTGATTTGCAGCTATAATGAAAATTCAATAAAAATTCCCGTTCAAAAGCTGATGCCCTGTAGACGCCGCCTATAGAATAGGGTGCTCGAGCTCTCAGCGTCGCACAAGTCGTTTGCGACCGTAAACTTTGCCAGTTTACAATTACAGGTGTTTTTGTTTGTGAATTGTTTTAAATTAGCTTTATTTTGTTTAAGGTAACTCACCGAGAAAACGTTCAGTAGATGCGGAGTTCGTAGCAGAAGATTGTCATTTATTGAGTGAGAATTTTATTAAATTTTTTTTTTTAGTATTTCCTGTTAATATGTATATTTATTTGTTAAATTTCACTATATAAAATTATCGATCTCACTATATAAAATAACTTTCGAAATGTATTCAATTTAAGTATATTAATATTAAAAGAAGCACCTTGAAAAATTTAAGGTGTTTTTAACTATGTACTTTGATATTGGTTTTGTTGAAACTATTGTCAAATACAACATAATATTAATTACCTACTAGCTTTTGCAGAAATATTTCACACTGACCATGCATTACGCCATCTAGTTCAACAATTCTAAATAACTATATGTAAGGCACCATTTACTTCGGAATCTAAAGCGTGAAATATTGTCCCATGGGAACTTATTATCGGGGTAAAGAGTTTTCTTTCATTTTTAATCAGAGGCATGTATTATCAGTATGCAAAGTTGTACCCAAGTTTTACAACGTTCAGTGGTTTACACGTGATTGAGTAACAATAACAAGCGTCCAATCATCTTCACAAACATTTAAAAAATCCATACTAATAAAATCATTGTCTTGACTGACTATCAAAGCACAGCCAAAACTACTCGGCCAAAAGCTCAAATTTGGAACGTATTACCGTTCTAACCCATTTTATATAAAAAGGATTTTTGAAGATTCCATCTCCGTGCGAAGCAGGGGACGGGTAATTTTATAACATTATTTCACTATGATATACTATTTAATTAATGACAAAATATTATATTATTATGTTATATATACGTACCTATACATGCCCAAGAGATTCGTGTCTGTGAGTAGCCAAGAAAACAACAGGATACTAATTCAAGTCTTATCAGTACAGATAGTTGTTTTCCATTGTTAGCAGAGATTCCCTTCTCTCCCGATTATGTACAAAGTAATTACACGGAACCAAAGGGAATGTTAAACGGGAAGAAACAAAGGGCCGCCAAATCAGGTAATGGGCGAAACGTTGCTTTAATCCTTAGTTATATCCCGACCGCCCCCCGTTTTATCCGCAAGGGCCGTAAAGGGCCGCGCTTACTCGGCTTTCGGCTTGAGATTTCTTTACACGCTCAGTGATATGACCAAGTGTGATGTCACATTAACTGAGACTATGCTTTGAGTTATATACATAGTTTTCTGTGTTACATCCATACAAACTTTCGCATTTATAATATTAGTACGGATTAGAATAAAAAAATAAGGCTTTCAATGTTTGTTTTTAAATTAGTTGTCTTCCAAATCTTTCAACTTTTCAAATTACCCTCATTATTGTAACTTAAAAAATATAGTTCAAGTATATACAAATAACACATAGATAGGTACTTAATAAACACTCAGTACACAAGGTAGTGTATCTATGTTAAATATTAGTTTTGTTTCACAAATGACCAAGACTAGTATCCGGTTCGAAGGACCAAGATTGGACGATTTAACGTCCAAAGCTAGATCCGCCGGAAATTACTAACACGGGACCGGCGACACCCTCTACTAAAGAGAATGCCCTGCTCTATAGACAGATAAGGCTATTGTATTTCAAAGTTTGCATTTACTTTAGCGGATAGTGCCTTTATTTTTCATTAATAAATCTTCGCAATTTTAACTTTTGTTATTCCTTTTTCATAAACTTTTATTGATTGATTGTGTAATTTTAAATACTAGACCGATGCACTCCGATTTGGCCCAAGTTATTGGGACTTAATTTACAAAAAATGTAGCCTATGTGTGCCTGGAGTGAAAGAATATTACTTTCAATATAATCAATACTTAGGTGCAGTGGTTCCGCAGATTATCCACCACAGGTTCCACATATACCAGGGTAATTCAAAATCAAACCAGGGTAAATTTCTTAGAATTTGGGTAAAAGATAAAAGAACTGCCTTTTAAGTAATTTAAATTTAAGAATTCCTTTTAATTTTTTAATTATGTCTGGTCGTGAAAAATCTCAACATAGCTCTAACTACCAAAGATTTAAATCACAGATGCGCCCCATGCCACTTCAGCCGGCCGAAAATGTGTTATTAGCCGCGTCCAGACCGGGCGCATGGGCTCGCGCGGCAGCCTCGATGTAGTGGCTCGATGCCTGGCCTAGCGAGCCAGATTCGCGCATCTCCCCGGAAAACAGAGGAGAGCCTCGCGAGGCAGGCCGAGCCATCAGAAGTCCCCGAGCATCCGAAATGTATGCGACGAATAGACAGCTCTTGAGAGTTCATGATAATCTCTCTGAGCCAGATCAGACCGTCCACACCGAACGCACAGCGCTCACTGAGGCACTTTTGAGCACGGCCAGTTTACCGACAGCCGATGGCTCGACCGCGAGGCACGCTCGGCCGAGGCAACGTGCGCCCGAGGCAGCCCGAGCCACGTCCACACCGACCGAGGCATTGGCTCGCGACGCTGCCGCGCGAGCCGTGCTCGGTCGGTCTGGACGCGGCTATTGTTGGGAAGAGTGAGCTCACTCTTCCCGCCTTAGTCGCTTCTAGAAAGCAGTGAGCGGTTCACGTTGCAAACAGACATATTACCTACGTGGACAGTTTTCAGAAGCACAGGGCGCATCTGTGATTTAAATCTTTGATCTCTACGAGCTTTCTAGAGGTTATGCTCAAGTTACTCTGCAAGATCGAATCAGAATTGACGAACAAGTCACCGACAAAACTCAGACGATTAGTATCTAATTGTATAATGGTTAAAGTATAATTAAATATATTATAGTTAGACTGTCGTTTCCCATTTTTATCTTGACATCTTTATTGTTATCGCTCCTCCATTAACTAACTTTTATATTACAATGCAGGAACTTTTTAACTGATGATGCTGATCGACCCGAAGTCCATTACACGAATTGTTTGTCGATTAAGAGATAGGAAAAATGGATTACAAATTGCTTTTCCGCTTTTACATACATTCATTAAATAACAGAAATGTATTTGTTTTTTATACCACGCGTTTTTAGTAATCCATTAAACATAGTTGTATAGAATTGGTATTTTTAATTAAATTAGCTATTAGCTATTTTAAATTAAATATGTTATATATTAGTGTTGCCATTTTTTCAAGTAGAATTTCAGTCTAACACTTCTAACTATTAATTTCGTACATTTCAAAATCCAGCTCAGAATAGAAACAATTTTGACCAATTCCGAGATTAACTAAATGTTCCGAAAACGTACAAATAGTGAACTAATCACGAAACTAATAATAAGCCAAAGTTGAATCCACAGCCAATGCTGGCATTAGATTAATTAATATATTAGAGACGATACGTCCCAGACGGCTAACTTTGGGAGGAGGATTATAGCCTGCCCGACATATTCAAGTGCAACTAACTAATATACCTACTGTGCTATATATATCGCACCTTCGGTAAGACAGGGGTATTACTTACAATTTTTTTTAAATGAGTTAAACTTAAAATATATGCAGAAATGTCTTAAAAACATTATTAAATTAAAAAAATATTTACAAGACTATGGGGCTTATTTGATGAAGAATTGTTTAAAAGCAGCATAAGCAGAAGAATACGATATTGAATGCAAAAAAAAAAAAAAATTTAAATGGCTCTCCTGTAAAATTACAAAAAGTGCAGTTTTGCTCTTGTCTTGCCGAAGGTGCGATATGTAATTACACTAATATTGTACACGTATAATTTGTTTGTTTGAATGTGACTAGCTGTGCCACGCGGGTTCCCACTGTTTAATAAAAAAATCGGATTCCCTCTTCACTCCGGTAATATATTTTACTTCGTTTTAGCTAAAAATTCTATTCTATTATAATATTTTATTTTTATTTTCACACTACTAAAAGTGTGATGTTTATTAGCTTACAACATTCCTGAAGAATTGTGCTATCAAAAAAAAAAAATGTAGTTCAGCTTCAACTCTCTTAATATAGATTGCTCAGCTGACCTTAATTTTTTAGTATCTTAGATAAATGGCCTACTTCCAGAACTTGATTATAAAGTTCTAAACTCATATGTGGTGGTAGATACACTCACATGTGAGTTAAATAATCTATATTTCATATTGGTAAATAATCAAGTTTTTTGAAAAAAAAAAAAATAGCTGTAAGTAATGTTCTACTGCAATAGTCTGTTAAAGAATTGCACTGCTTGTTAGTGAATGCATAATACAACTTATTTGAAACACCTGGACCCACGGTTTCGGTGCGACGCAAACTTGTCCGGGCATTTGTAAGGATGCTCACCAATTTGTAGAACCGCGTCTAACACTGAAGTAAGTAATAATCATTACTCACTTTGCAATATCTCAAAGTGATCATTTAAGAGAACATTTTACATAAACCCACCTTACAAAATAAATGTTTATTCGACAACAGAGTAACAGAGTGCTAGCATGTTTCCCTGTTCTTATCTTTCAACCTTATGCTTCTTATTCTTCTTCTTACGATGCCACTTCTATATCAAGTTGAGATCATCGTGGGAAGCTGTTGCAAGAAGGAGGGGGCGAGTATTTATTCTCTTAAATTCTTCATCCAGTAGGTATGTCTCATGTAAATTGTTAATTAATGTTATGTTAATGAAATATAATTTAGACAGTGATCATTTTGATACAGTGAACATTTTGCTACAGTTGACCTAACGCCACTGAAACCTTTCTCCTGCCTCTGAAGAATACGTTATCTCGCCTCTCATCACTTGCTCGAAATATTGGTGCAGCTTCCTCTACTTTATCACCCTTTATCGCTCTTTAGAACTTCCATTCTTTTTCTCATTCGACGCTTATGTGTGAGGGTCGATAGCCCACTTTCACCATTCTAATGTTCCCTGTGTATAAAGGTCATTGGTTAATCTGCCTGCCATTTATTCACATTAAAAAAACGCTACAGTGTGAACCTGACTGGTTGCACTGCACTAATGGCTCCCCTGGTTTTACAAACTGTTCATGGGCACAATATAGTCCGTCCGGTGGTTATCTTTATAGAAAAATACAATCTACAAATATGTATAATGTCAGTTAATGTCTTATTCACGCTTAACGGCATATAATGAGTCTGACCATCGATTTTAGTTAATGATATCCCCCAAATATAGCTCACTAGACAAATACAGCAGTGTTTTTATTTTTTTGATATCTTAAAAAATGACCGAGTTATAAGCGTTCAAAGTACGCGCGCCACCCAAATTTTTTAATACTACTCGCGAACGTTGATGACGTCACAAGGGCCGATTCTAGATGCAAGAAAGAGAGATTTGTTTGTTTGTAATTAATTAACTCAAAAACTACTGGACTGATTTTAAAAATTCTTTCACCTATAAAAAGCTACGTTATCAGCGAATAACATTGGGTATATTTTATAAAGTTACGCGGGCGAAGTCGCGTGCAACAGCTAGTAATATCATAAAGAGAGTAGATTTCTATTTTTGTTTGTAATTAATTAACACAGAAACTACTGGACCGATTTTAAAAATTCTTCCACCTATAAAAAGTTACGTTATCAGCAAATAACATAGGCTATATTTTATAAAGTTACGCGAGCGAAGTCGCGTGCAACAGCTGGTAATATTATAAAGAGAGTAGATTTCTATTTTTGTTTGTAATTAATTAACTCAAAAACTACTGGACCGATTTTAAAAATTCTTTCACCTATAAAAAGCTACGTTATCAGCGAGTAACATAGGCTATTAACATAGACTATAAAATTACGGGGACGAAGTCGCGTGAAAACAGCAAGTTGATTATAAATTATAAAAATATTCTTAAAATGATTCTTGAGCGGGACTTACGACAAAGATTTCCTCAATACTTTCTGAAGTTATCAGGTTCGGAATAAAAATACGTCAAAATTTTCAAAAATGGTACAAAAAGTCCAGTGCTTATTATAGGTCAGTGGCGCCGGAGCATTTGAAAATTTAAATAATGACCGTTACTTTTGCCATATAATAATAAAAAATACTAATAATTTGTACATAATATATAGTGCCTATATATTATGTACAAATTCAACCATCCACACACCTTCTAAATTATTTTTCCAAGTGCCAATGGATACGAAAAGACGTAAAAAGTGGATGACCATGAAGTCCGTCACACACGTATTTTATTTTAGTGTGTGTAAGACATCGTCAATTTTCTCCCTTTAAAAAATATACTTACCTGCCTAGTATACTAACAAAAATACCTATTACACTCTTTATGATATGAGGATGACTTACAACCAAGTATATGCTTGCAAAGCAAAGTTGCAAGTAAAGTTGCAAACCGCAACCTAGCTGATACAACAAAACGTACATTTACATTTTGTGTCATCGAGAGACAGTTAAAACAAATGAATGATCTGTAGTACAGAAAAGTAGACAAAAAGAACTGACCCGCAAGATACCTCTTCATTAAGATAACCCGATAACTTCAGAAAGTATTGAGGAAATCTTTGTCGTAAGTCCCACTCAAGAATCATTTTAAGAATATTTTTATAATTTATAATCAACTTGCTGTTTTCATGCGATTTCGTCTGCGCAACTTTATAAAATATGGCTTGAGTTACTCGCTGATAACGTAGCTTTCTATAGGAGAAATAATTTTTAAAATCGGTCTAGTAGTTTTTAAGTTTAATCATTATACTCGTAAACAAAAATAGAAATCTACTCTGTCTATAATGTTACCAGCTGTTGCACGCGACTTCGCCCGCGTAACTTTATAAAATATGGCCTATATTATTCGCTGATAACGTAGCTTTTTATAGGTGAAAGAATTTTTAAAATCGGTCCAGTAGTTTTTGAGTTAATTAATTACAAACATACAAATCTCTCTTTCTTGCATCTAGAATCGGCCCTTGTGACGTCATCCACTTAGCACGGGCGAACTTGAAAATTTGAATAGCGACCGAAGTTTCGGTGTCAATAACTTCGGAAATACTGCATCGATTTTGATGAAACAAAAACTTTTCACATGTACATAACCATAGCTCTGATATTATGTGTGTTTTATAGTCATTTTCAAACCCATCGGTCAGACCCATTATGATTTACCACAATTTTCACCCTCGCGTGCCTTTTTTAGAATGATGTATTTGATTTTAATAGTGTACAAAGAAAACATTACTTTTAGGAATCACGCCATTTCAGCATAAAGCGTCCCTTTTCTGATAATAATTTGTAAAAAGAATAGCAGATTGATGTACTTTATACAATAGAGTATAAAATAGTGATAGGTATACGGCAACTAAAGGGTCCGCAATTTCCGTCCTCTGTTTAATGACCGTACACAACTCTATTATGATGTGAACTCTGAATAGATTTTAGTAGACAACGACCTGGCATACTTCTGGTATTACACAATGCACATTGCCGGCCATAGAACTGGAGATGCCTCCTATTAATTAAAACCTCAATGGCTTCCACTGGCAAAGATAGCTTAGTTAATACGAGTATAAAGTATGCTCGACTTTCCACGTCACATACGTATGTAGGTTTCAATCTGACTCATTTCGAGGCCACTTTTAAACTCGAGCAGCTTACCAATTCCATACTACGTTATTCCACGATTACTCATTATAGTTATTGGTCGTAGTAATACATAAAAAACATGACTTTTCTGGGACATAATATGAAGGTTTGCATCGAAACAAAAACTAAAATTTGTCACATTTTCGCGAATCGCCGTGAATGTACATTACTCTCCCTCTATTAGTTATTCCAATCAGTTTTTAAATAAATTGTTATTCATTTCTCATTAATTTTTCTTGTCTTTCAATTATTATATATGTATGTTTCTTGATTTTTTCAATAAAATTATTAATTTCTGTCGACAAACCTTTCTTGACAATTTGTTGACAAAGATTTCAAAACTATTTGTGGAAAATTTCCTCGGAAAAAAATTGAAACATCACAGACAGTCTCCGCCAAATTATCCGAATTAATGGACTACTCGCCCAAATTTATCTCGTCCAAATGTGCGAATTGTCATCCTATCTACATGTCCCGCCTCTCGACAGCGAACACTCAAACAGGACTTGCTCAAAACCTGTGTTTAGACCATTAACAAAGTAAACAAGAAGTGTTCCTTACCACACAACACAACACTTTGAAACACAAGTTACGTCGAAATTCTGTGGTAACTTTGAAATGTTTGAGGTCGGGTATATGTGAAATGTGAGGTGTTTTCCTACTATGAGCACGTACACTGTAGCCTCGAAGCCTTCAAGAGAGAGTAATTGACTTTGAAATGATTGATCTACATAGTTCACTTGCGAACCATTATCGATAATATTGGCAAACAACTTACAACAATCAATAAATGGATGGATTTAGTAAATACCTTAATTACTCGTATATGTTTAATGATTTGTTGTACAAGATCCGAAGACAGTAGGTCGTCCTTCACTCTATTTACCAGACTTAATTCTATTAAATACCTTGAGCATAATAAAACCGTATTTTTATTAATTTAAAATTATTCTATCTTGAGCTTTATCTCTATCTCTATGTCATAAATTTCATTATAATTGGTTTATTGGACAAACTGACGGACAGATTTTATCTGACAATTATAATTTTATTATGAATACAGAATATCTGTAATAGTATTTTACTAGTCATGAACTTTATGTCCAGCATTAACTTACAAAGTTTTATCCATTGCCTATATTTATGTATATTAACATTATAAATGTGAATGTGAGTTTGTTTGTTTGTTACGCTTTCACGCGAAAACTACTGAACCGATCACCATGAAATTTTGCATACACGTTGTCTGGGACACCCAGAAAGGACATAGGGTACCTTTCATCGTTCAACGCGGACGAAGTCGCGGGCACCAGCTAGTAGTTTAATACATCAGCTGAATAATGTATAGACTATAATTTATAAGAGCTCGAGCTCTTCACTGTAGACTTTTCCTCTTTCTTTTTTTTTTGCTTTATTTAGATAAATAAAGCAAAAAAAAAAATTAAGAAGACGTAGTTTTTCTTAGTTTTTAATTATTGATATTGGTTAGAAACGGTTTTATTTAATTTTATATACATAGATTTAATATGCGAAAACATGTCAAATTAATCTGTCATTTAGTTATTAAGTAAATTTTTGTATAAATATTACTGTAAGTTTTACTTGAAAATAAATAAATAAATATTATATTACTTAAATAGGTATTTTGGCTTGCAATAATAAGTACACAGTAACCGCACACCAGGTGCATAGAGTGTAAACTAAAACATTTGTCTTGGCTTGCACTTCTTTGCTAATTGGATTCCTTGAGACTAATGTTATAATTGACTACAATTTGTATATTGTTACTAAAACATAGACGTCAGCGATTTGGTTATATATAAGGACATAATATTTTATCAAAAAACCCCCAATAGTTATTGAAAGTCACATAGAGGAAAACTACCGAACCTAATGACTGTCATTTATATACTACTGACCGGCTCCCGACTTTTCATAAATGTATTTTTTTTCAAATTAAATACACAAACCTTCTTTGTTTATCGCTCTTTTCACTAGTAAAAACCATATCAAATTCGGTTGGATGGTTTAGAAGAAGCTTGCGAAAAAAGACAGAGACTTCATTCCCGAATACTTAGAGATGTTGTTTATGAGTTTTTTTTTTTTGCATAACTCGTGATAAAAACTGTTATTTCACGAGTTTTGCTTGTGACTTGGACCACACATTCTTAATTGAATAACAGTGCTAAAATAGAACACCTTGTGTAAGACATGTACGGTTACTCCGCTGAATATAGATTCAGAACACCATTAATATAATTTAAAATAGGTTTTTCCGGTTACACGCATTCTCTCTATTAGGAATGTTTGAGAAATAATGTACAATTACATAAATTGTTAAATGTGTAGATATGGAGCACAGTTTGTTACGAAGAAACGTCGATGCAACTCGGAGAATTTTTAATTATATATTTTTTATACTCTGTTACTTTTCATTTTATTCTTTTCTTCCATCGTTCTTATTTTTTTTTAGAAAAATATGTTTTTTAAAAAAAAATAGTTTATAGTAAATTATGGTTTATTTATACTTTGATTTTGTACACATCACCAGCCATTTCTTGAATAAAATTTTTATCAAGACGTGTCTAAAATACTGCAGCTTCCTTTCTCAACATTTTTATTAACTTATTTATGGATTAACTTATTATTTATTTGACGAGCCCGTTGGACGAATGGCAAGGGTGCTTGCCTTACGTCTCAGGGGCCCCGGGTTCGATTCCCGGCGGGGTCAACTTTGGAAATTTTAATATAATTTTCAAAATTGACTCTGGTCTGGATTTAAAAGTAGTGGTAGGGCACACTGCGTTTCGCAGTCATTTGGGCAGCCCGTCTGGCGGCAGTAACCACCACCTTACAGAATACCACCGTGAAATAACAGCATTATGTGCTGTTGTGTTTCGGTGTGTGAGTAAGGGATGCCAGAGCCCCTTACCCCTTCCCTTCCTTATCCCTTATCCTTAATCCTTCTATGGTCGGCAGCGCACTTGTAGCACTTATGGCGTTACTTGAGTTATAGGCGACGGTATCCACCTAAAATCAAGTGGACCGTCAGCCTGTCTGTCGACCTTAACATAAAATAATAATAATAATAATTCATTGGAAGCATTGATAAGTTATAAAGTATCTTGATTGTGCACTTATCCTTATGAGGTTTGATCCACACCAATGTCGTTATATCGTGAGATTGCATAAGATGATAATCCCATCAAGACTATAATATCATCGATATAAACTTAGACAGCAAAATGTTCGCAGCGGTCAGGGATCGATGTCGTAATTGAATGAGTCGAACGATGACCGCGTAACCCACTCGGTCATTCATTCGACCTCTTGCACTCTATTTCATTGAACACGTTATAAGCTAGAATGGCGTTTTAGCTCACATATGGCGAAAGTTGATACAGAGTATATTCTAGATCTAGAACATTTTGTCTATGATTTATTATATTGGCTTGTGCCCACGTCTTCATCCGCGTGGAAAAATGAAAAATATAACACATTAGCTGTTGCACGCGATTTCGTCAGCGTAACTTTTATAAATTATAGCCTATGTTAATCGCTAATAATATAGTTATCAGTGACCTATATAACCTAACCTAACCTAACAGTGAAAGAATTTTTCAAATCGGCCCGGTAGTTTCGAAGCCTATTCAATTCAAACAAACAAACAATCAAAAATGAGAAAATATCTGACATCTTTATCTCTGTCGAATAAATATTTAAACAAAAATTAGGAAGAAGAAATAAAAAAAATTAAAAAAATTAATATTTTTAATGATTTCGACGTAATTCAGAAAATTGATTGTAACAAAATCCACGACACCATCACACCACATTTTTTCATATATTTTAATATTTATATATTTTAATTAATGATGCGTTAAAAAAAGTCATTAAAAAAGAAAGAAAAAAGAAAAAGCCTTAAAAAAGAAAACGCGGAATTTAGTTTTTTTTCCCATATAAATCTGAAGTATAAATATATATTCCAGTCTAGTGAGTCCCCTGAATCTCCATTAAATCCCTCTTATCGGACCTCCGATGCTTTCTTTAATATTTCATGAGCCTTTTTTAATGTCGAAATCGGTTGGGTCGTGTAATACTCTAAATGTAGCTTTACATCCTAAGTTCCTTTTAGAGCTTTTTGGATTTTTAAAATGCACAGGCTATGTTAGTATCTTTGAAATTACGTATTTTATCCTTTGTTTTTCATTCTGAGTCTTTACATATCACTAGTTATCACTACATAGTATAAAACAAAGTCGCTTCCCGCTGTCTGTCTGTCCTTATTTTGATTTTGATGCGGTTTTTTTAATAGATAGTGATTCAAGAGGAAGGTTTAAATATATAATTTTCAATGCGGACGAAGTCGCGGGCACCAGCTATCTACTAAAAATAAAGATACAACCCCTGAAAATTTTGTAACAGCGAAGATGTCAGACGTTATATTGCTATACACATTAAGGGTCAGCGCGGACCGACGGAGTGGCGGCGAAGCGCTATCAATTGAAACTCGACTTGTTTCTTTAGCTGAAGGTTCACCGCGCGCCGCTCGCCGGCGCTTGCCGACACGAGAGTATTTTTTTTTATTATACCACTTTCAATCACATACTGAAGTAACTAAAGTCGATATTCAAATGATAGCTCATTAGTCTCTTCGCCGCCACTCTGTCGGTCGGCGCTGACCCTTAAGCGCGAAGCCCACACAAGAGTCGCGTTGAGGAACGGGCGCATATGCGGCGCGCCGCCTCTAGCTTTCCTATAGAAATCAATAGTTATGCGCCCACATACTGGAGAGGCGGCGGCGAGGCGAGGCGAGGCGCGAAGAGTCGCGGCGCGGGCGCGAAGCGTCGCCGAACGGGCGCGGCATTATGTTTGCGGCTGTGTTTAGACGTGGTCGTGTATTTATTAAATAAAAGTAAAATGTCAGACGATCTAGATCTAAATATATAAATCATCGAACTTGTTTGATGTAACCCGTGTCATTATGACCAGACACGTTCCGACTATAGCAATAGAAACAAACAGGACCAAAAATGAGGTGAAATAGCGCAACAATTAAACGAAACTGGTAAGTGAAGTTGACTGTGTAAAGAAAGCATAGCCGCCTCCGCCGCAACTCTTAACGCCTCGTCTACGCCGCGACGTGCCTCGACGCGCCTCGACTTTTCATGTGGGCGTAGCGCCTTAGTCAGGCGCTACACATCCCCTACTTAACGCGGGCGAAGTCGCGGGCACCAAGGTCGCTATCCGTCTCTGTTTGTTCCTTAAATAACTTCTTCTAAACCATCCACCAACGGATTATAGTTTCACTATTGGAATGAGCGATAAACAAGGAAAGTTTGCGTGTACAATTTGTAGAAAAAATCCCAGCCCTGGCCAGACGGGACCCCTAGTAACGTATAGTATATAAAAAAGTCGTGTTACACTAATTAAGACATTTTAAATATATTATCAAGATAAATATCAAAGTAGTGTTGAACACAGTAGATCTTTTTTAATGTAAGAATCGGCAAGTAGGCGACATTATCTATACGTTACCATCAAGTGTAAACAGTCAATCTACACTGATAATAAGTAATTAATAATATAAATACTGTCGCATACTTGCACTGGCAGCCCTTAGGCATTGCAAATGCACTGCCGTTTTTGATAAGATTGACAAAAACTAGAAGAAAGGGAAATGGGCTTTTGCATCCTGTACACTCAGAAAAACTCCGTGAAATAATCATGTGCTTGTTATCTTACGATGGGTTTCTTTAATGGGTTGGATACTGAAACCATACTAACCGGAATGTAGTGTGCCCTAAATGTAAACATTAAAAAGCGCTATGCGTTTTTTTTAAATTTCTTCTTAATTTGTATTAATTAATTTTATTATCAAGTGGCTGGCGCCCGCGACTTCGTCTGCGTTGAAAAAGAAAAAAGTAGCCTATCCTGTGCCCTGTACGTCTAAATGTTTATCTACCAAGTTTCATGAAAATAAGTTAATTCGTTTAAGAGTTATGGAGGGACATACATACATAAAATACCTACACTTACAGATTTATTATTAATAACTATTGATGATTAAATAAACAAAACTGTTTTAAATTTAGAATTTACAGAAGGTCCATTCTCTTCTAAGTAAAACATTTCTAAAAGAATCTTTATTCAGTTGTGATAAATTTGTTTCACATAAATTCTCACAGAGTTTCCAAGCAAACGTTACATTACAAAGGGTGAACAATGTACAGTCCGCCAAATCGTTACCCGCTCCACTGTCCTATCATAATAGGCATAAGGTTTACAATAAAGTAGGTGGCTAACTGTACAGTGACGAAGGTCCCAAAGGCTTGACGTTTTGAGGTTGAAACCGTTCGCAAAAGAAAGGGACAAGCCATTTGAATATTGTTTCCGCTTTGATGTCTCTCGTATTTGTCTACCTATGTGTTTTTGTTTGCTTTTTAAAGATATAAAGAGTAACTTTTACTATTATTAAAAATAAGATTTGTTTGTTACGCTTGCACGCCTCTGTTTGTTGTTTGTTTGAGTGAATTTGTTTATTTTTACACTTTCATGCCGTAACTACTCAACAGGACTACTCAGTAGGTACAGAGGACATAGGCTACCTTTTATCCAGAAAAAAGTACTGTTTCCTAGGGATCATATAAAAATACACGGGTAACAAACAATAATACGGAAAAATGTATGCAAAATTTCATGATAATCAGTTGAGTAGTTACACTAACAATAAAACAAACAAAATGTCTTATGCAATTATAATATTAATTAGGATTCAAATTTTTTTACTAAACTTTGATTTTTTTTATATATTTGCGGGAGTTTCAAAAGCAAAAATTGTTGTGGAAAAAGCGACTCAAAAGTACTTATTAAATTGAATAAACAGAATGTCCACTTGCATTTTCAACTGTCCCTTTCAAAAATAAAAAAATAAAATAAAACGCAAACTGTATAATGAAGTCTGTGTTTTCTATTACAGAACAACAATTGCGCTTCTGGAGATATCAAAAGTATATGAATTAGAAAGTATGTCAACTTTATCCTTATTGTTAAATACAATTTTTGAAAATCTCTCAGAAGGTACAATAAGACATTTCAGGTAAAGTGAAATCTGAAAGAATTCGCTTTTACCTCAATTGGATACAATATTGGTTAGATTGTTTTAATATTATAAATTATTTCCGATAATAATATTCATAGAATTCTACAAAATTTACAGTATTATACATTATACCTACATTAGCAATTATATTTTAACAAGTATTTTTCAAAATGTTTGAATGCGACAGTCGTTTTTGATAGGACAGCACTATCAAGGTTCTTTGTGTTAAAAAAAAGCAGGCATCAAGCCAGTCAGTAGTCACCATACCTTCAAGTAAACCGTCAATGCCCTTGCCAATCTTTACAAAACATAATATATTTTTTTAGATTACTGACATTCCTAGTTATACCTTATTTGGTTCGGTAGACTTGAACAGGATCGTGTGCCACAGTTTACTCGAAATACATTACTGTACAATACTCGTCGCCGTATAACGTGAGCGTTTGCCTGCCCCAGGACACACGACCGCCGCGGTGCCCACTTACAAGTTTTCCTATTTTGTTTAAAGCTGAACAAACAAAAGTTATGTGTAATTTAAATAGAAAGGAAGGTCTCGCTTTGTCGTTTCATGTTTTAACTGGATTTCATTTACATATTCTACTCTTTTTATTCATCGGAAAAAGCGGCAAAAGGTGGATCTAGACTATTCAACAAAACCTTTACATAATATATAAATAATAATAAAGTTGCTTGCCGCCGCTTGTATGTACGCTTAGATTTTAAACTAAGGTTTAATTAAAAGTAAGGATTTTAATGCGTTGCATAGTAAAGTTTGTCAGCCTGCCTCCTTTTTTTCCTTGTCTTTTATCTTAACAAGCTCGGCAGTGCTTTTGCAACGCCTATATAGTTGCAATATCAATAGTTGAAAATAAATACATTTTCAATTTATTCCTATAATTTTAATTATCTCATTTTAATAAAATAATAAAATAATAATAATAATTTAAAAGTGTTCAAAATACCGCATATTTGTCGAAAATAATTCTCAGGGTCGTTGCCCTTACCATATAGGTGTTCAAGAAGCAGCAATCGTCTGGCAAAGGAATCCCTAATAAGGCTTTCGGGTTTCCCGTCGACACAATGAAGCATTTCGCAACTCCATAAAGAGCACATGAATATCTTTAAACTGTTATGCCGCATTTACACGCCTGCCGAGGCGGCGTAAGAAGTAGTCCACTTAAATATAAAAAAGTATAAAAAAATTTTATTCAAGATTCATTTTATATTCTGTCTTTGACTAGTCTTAAGTAGTCGAGTCCGTGTTTTACAAGCGAGGTATGAAAAAAAATACCTGAAATTTTTCTCGTCCATATTAAAGTGTTTATTTAGAAATTCTGTTACATTATTCTATAAAATAATTATAAATGTTATAAAATAATAATAAAATAATATATTTAAGGATTTTTAGAATAAGAAAAATGAGAACAACATTTCTTTTTTTATATACTAAAGGTGGGTTTGCTCTTGGCCAGCAGCCGTGAAGCGAAGATGAAGTCTATGATGGAACGAGCTCACCCAGAAGATTCCTATTCGCTCGAACTTTGAAAAGATTTGTCTTATATGAAGAACACACAAGAGGCGTCTTCTCGTCATCCAAACATACGATCTATTGGATGTCAGCTGGTTAATGGTATATTATCTTGGAGGGCAGTGCAAGCCAACATTTATTATTACATGGTACCTAATCCTCAGCAGTTAATAAAAAGTCCAGACACAAGACAATTACATATCGTAAGCGACAGTTCAAGTAAAGGCAAGCAATACAAAGTAGGAATTACAAATCGCTGACCGCAGACAGTTGAGTCAGCGTCTACCCAATTTGGCTTCACCGGACGAGGAAATACATTTTCATCCTTGTCACGTTGAAGCTTGAAGCGATAAGCGAACCAAAGAATCAGTATATTGCAATCAAATTGCAATTCACTCGTGGTTCAAAATCAAATATTTATTTATGAATTAGGTTTCTCCAAGAAACTCTTATGATCGTCATTATAAATTTAAAACCAGGGTTTCGGAAAAAAAAAGTCAAGATGATAACGATCCTGAGAAGAAACCCCGAATGAAACTCAGAAATATTTTTGTCATCTTTAAAATAATAAAATAACAACAATTACAATAATTTTAATTTAATTATTATAAATAAAATCAGTTAGTTATTTACGAGCTCCGAATCGGTTAAATCTAGGCTTCAGTAACGCTTAAATTATCAGTGATTTTATATAATAATAATAATAATAGCCTATAATAGATTTTATAATATAAAGTTAGACGCTATAATTTTTTGCCGTGGCTTCACTCTCTATAAAATAATAACTTATTCTACCTATGTGCATACTGATTTAGATTTTTGTATCAACTGCCTTTCTTCAGATTTGTGTAACAGTATAACCATTAAAAACATTATATTTTTAAAATATTTAAAAAAAAAAATTAAAATTATATTTAAAACATACGCTATGTTCCCCATTACGCTAAAGTTTCATAAGATTCTATTTGTACCATATATTCCAACATTCCATCGAAGTACTGCAAAACTATTTATTTATACAAACCACAGTTCACAATAAACCGTTATTTACGAGCTAAACTTTGTGCACATTTTACCGTCCAATATGATTTATAAGAATCTCTTGTAAACCACTTAAGTAGTCCACTATTTTAGCCAAATATTTAGCCAGAAATGCCAGTGTAATGGGTTAAAATTGTAGAAATGTTTCAGGTGAAATCCATTCTATGCTAATAGAGGGTTGGTTTTGCGCTAATACTCAACGTTGGTCGTTTTTTTACTGTAAATTTTTCATTTGTTCGCAGTTTTTAATTTAGCATTCGATATTTTTATATCGTTCATTAATACAAATTATAATTTGATTGTATTACGTGCTGCTTTTAGATAATTTTTATATTTTTAAGCAAACTTTTTTTCATATTTTATGAAATAACATTTCATTACATAGGTATTCTTATAATCCAGAAATCTTTACAAATTTTTTTAAAGTTATTGATAACTATAGCCGCTGCCCGCGACTTCGGAAGCGTAACCTTGTAAATTATATACTAAAACCTTCCTCGAGAACCACTCTATTCATTGGTGCAGTAGTTTTTGAGTTTATCGCGAACAGACAGACAGACGCGACGGAGTACTTTGTTTTAAAATAACTAGTTACGTAATTTATATCTTGTTCGAAACTTAGACAGTTAAATTAATCGAAAAAAAAAATTGGTAATCCCACTTTGACTTCTAAGAACGTCTCCCTGTGCTCGCAAAGATTACACAGAGACGGTTTTAATGAAAAATTTTCAATCGAGCAAAGACCTCAAATTCCCAATATAATCCGGCTTCAGCTTTGATATCACGAATGTGGAAAGATCCGATATAAACTCCGGATACTTTGACGAACTGAATCGCAGCTTGTCCGTTCCCTGATATTTTTCTTTTGCAATCAACTTAAGAATGGGTATAAAGCAAACAAAATTTGTAATTTCACCCGCGTGGCCCCTGGGACATGACAGTGACACAAAATACGTACAACTACGCACAACATGCGACGGAAGGTGGCGCATCTCGCTCAATAAAAATGTTATAAGTGCCAAAAGTATTAAATATTAATTATTCGTAAACCACAATCTCAAATGAAAAATTGTTACATACAGCCTTAGATAATATGTCAAGTGAAATTACTGATACACTTTTAGCTTTGTAATGTGTGTCTATTTGAAAATAAAACTAAAATCGATGGAAATGAGAGCTCACTTGGTGATTTTTTTCTATCGAGAAAATTTCATCGTATTATGTTTTCTGTTACAGACGTCGCTTTCATTTATAATGTATTTATCTATTTAAAAAAATTAATTAAATTAGACTTTGTTTACTTAGATAAAATTCAAATCTAGGATTGGCTATTTCTCTTTATGCCCGCTCTTAACCGTATCTTAGATAAGTGAGAAATAAATACATGAAACATTTTTATATAATCCTATCTGCTGCCCGCGACTTCGCCCGCGTAACTGTAAATTATATACTAAAACCTTCCTCAAGAACCACTCTATCCATTGGTGAAAACAACATGAAAATCGGTGCAGTACTATTTGAGTTAATCGCGAACAGACAGAGAGACAGACAGACGCGACGGAGTAGGTACTTTGTTTTAAAATATTATGTAAGGATACTTAACGAGAATAATTTTGTAATTTTAGTCTAATTTCTTGTGGAAATACCCACTTAAATATGGAAATTAAATGTTTACATTATATTCTTATAGTTAGGTATTATTATACAAAAATCAAGATAATGTCCTTAATCAACAACATTGAAAATAATAATAATAGGCGTTCTCGAATTTTGCAACTAGCAATACATTTAGCGATAAAAAAATATTTAATAATAGCTGTTGCCCGTGACTTCGTCCGCGTTCAAAATGTTATATAGCCTAAAGTCCAACATAAAAAGAATTTTTCAATTCGAACCAGTAGTACCTGAGATTAACGCGTTGAACGAAACAAACAAACTCTTCAGCTTTATAATATTAGTATTTAATCAAAACAACGTGGACTCTTTAGAACAAAAATTCAATAGAGTTTCACAGTAGCTACTTGACTTCATATAATTAATTTCGCCCTTATTGTCCTCATCTCAATAGATGTCAGCGAAAGACGTTGGATCAAAGAATTTAAAAACGAATCGCCTTTTCAGTATCTCACAACGATGAGATCGAAGACTAGTATCGTTAAAGAAAATTACATTTTGAAGATCATTTATTCGCTCTTTTATTTCGTTTTCAATCCACAAGCGAATTATATGAAGAACTATAGCTGGTGCCCGCGATTTCGTCCGCGTTAAAAAAGAAAAAAGTAGCCTATCCTGTGTCCTGTACGTCTAAATGTGTATCTACCAAGTTTCATGAAAATCAGTTAATTCGTTTAAGAGTTATGGAGGAACATTCATACATACCCACATACGCATACATCATGTACTTAGAGCCTATAAACACGATATCTCTGAAAACAAAGTAACTTACTCCATGACCAAACCTCAGATTTATTATTAGTATTGATTACACATTGTGTACTATCATTATCAGTGTATAAATTGGTATTAGTACTGTCTTCTTTTGAAATAAAAAAAAAAACTAAAGTATTTTTGGTTTAATGTACCTAAGTGTTGGTTAACTTATGTATTCTGTGATTCCAACTTGGTTCTCAAACAGAAACTGTCTATGCCATAAAAACTAGCGCAAAAGTAAGTTAGTAAGTTCTTTTCTTTTTACTATTAAAATGCTAATTTTACTTTATTTTATCATTTTATGAAGTTGCATGATAATGTTATGATTTAATTTAATATAGTTAGTCATGCTTCACATAAGTCTTTATCACATCGAAATTGATTTTATATTGTTAATATAAAAAAGAAATATTAATATATATCCAAAATAAAGTTATAATCATTTAATGTTTATTATATTGACTTTTTGCTTACAAAATATTTTCGTTTCAGGTAATTAAAAATCAAATCATGAAAAAACACATCCAACTGCTGCGCGTAAGTACACGGTTTCTTTAGCTGAAGCTTCACCGAGCGCCGCTCGACCGCGCTTGCCGACGCGAGAGTTTTTTTTTATTATACCACTTTCAATCACATACTGAAGTAACTAAAGTCGATTTTCAAATGATAGCGCATTAGTCTCTTCGCCGACACTCCGTCGGTGCGTGCTGACCCTAAAGGGCCACAAATCAAAATTACACTTTTTACTTACTAATCTTTTTTTAATTTGAAGAGCTAATCGAAAAAAAAAATTTTTTTGGCTATTTTTTTCTTATCAAATACAATCATATTACATAGTTAGAAGCGCATTAAATGTTTTAAGTACTTTTATAATAAACTGAATAGTAGAGGAGATAATAAGCATATTGAAGTTACTTTTGAATATTAAAAAAAAATCAAAATATACTTAATATTGAATAAAACAACCATTAGTCTTTTTGCGACATACAATATGAAGGATTGTGATTGTATTTTTGCAATAAAAACATTTTTGGATTTTTTTGTTTTATGGCCCTTTAATTTTTAAGCAGCGATAGTAATATTAAGGATAAGAGATTGGAAGGCAAGGGATAGGGAAATGGGCTTTGGCATCCCTTACTCACTCACAGAAATCCTATGTCCTTTTTTATGTATCACTGAATAGCTTAAGACGTGAAAGTGTAACAATCAAACTCACTTTTACATTTATAATATTACTAGCTGGTGCCCGCGACTTTGTCCGCGTTTTATGTCTTATATAGTCTATGTATAAGCTATAATATTGTAAAGTTTCATTGAAATCCAGTCATTAGTTTTTGCGTAAAAGAGTAACAATTGTTGGAATTACACCTTTATGAGTAACAAACATCCATACATCCATTCATACAAACTTTTGCATTTATAATATAAGTAAGGATTTACGATAGTATAATAATAAAATTACACATAAATAATTATGTTACAATTACGTCGTTAAGTTATTATGTATTCACATTTGCCCCCGGCCACAGTACCACATCATTATTAAGGTGAAAATAAACAAAGTTGCCTCATAACGTTTATGTGAGCCATCAAAAACTCCATCAATATGATGAGGAGTTTTATGAGGAAAGCTGATGCGTCTTAATAAACTTAATTTATGTGTTAATACATACGTTAAATGAAGACGTGGTAAATTTTAAACTTTACACCCAAATTGAATGTCTAAAAATATTTTGTCCTTTCCAACGAACATTTAATACAGCATTGAACAAAATATTTTTCTTTTTTGATGGAAGTAACCAGATGATGAAGTACAAACATTATACATATATAATTTAGTTTCATTCAAAGATATTTAAAAAAAAAACTTAGTGTTCATTAATGTGGGAGGCAGGACCTACTTGAAAACTAACTAACAAACGAGTCGAGAACATCTACACAGTAATGGACTGGGTTCATTTGCAGAAAAACATTTTCATTTTATTTTTACATTTCATCGCTATCAGACGGTAAGTGGAAGCGACGGGAGGTCGGAGGTCACTGCAGTATTATTTTCATACGAACATAGAGTAAAAGAAACTGTATCACAGAGAGATAGGGATGAAGCGTCGGGGAAAGATGATTGTCGAAGAAATGTCGCGGAAGTAACGACTTTCATAAAACACCCCATTCAAATTAGAAGCAATGAGTTTACTGAATATATTCATTCCGCGTGCAATAAAGTCGCGGGACATTTATTATGAGAAATAGGAAGAAACTCAATCGGTGGATGGAAATGAAGAACCGAGTACTGAAACAGCGATAAAGGGAAAAAAGGAAATCTTTGTATCTTATTATTTTTACTAGTCTTTACTCGCCTCCATGTTTTTAGGTGTTGAATCATTTATTTATTCAATCTTCATTGTTTATATATTTTGGTCAGGCGTTTAGGTTATCTTTGGATTACGTATAATGACACAAAAGAACAATGGTACTAAATTGTTTTTATAGTTATCATATTTCATTATCTTATCTTATTGCTCATTTTTATCGACTCTTAATAAATTTGATACTAATTAATGCGCAAATTGTTTATTCTCAAATTTATGCCGGCAAACCTAATTGAATTGCCCTTAAAATCGTCACAATATGGGAAAAAAAATTCACCAAAAATGACCAAGCGCTATCAAGATTCCGATCACGCCCGCATAAAAACGTACATCTGGCAACATTTCATTCTCAATTTTATTTTTATTCAGTAATGGAGTGAAATGGCTTATTTTTCGGGAAAAGCGTTTTCCCTGCAAATGTGTGGGATATCGATCGAGCGCTCATTATGTTCCGCGAAATGACAACGCACGCTCATGTCATTAAACCCCTTATGTTGGTACACAAACTTCACGTAGATGTAGAAGTTTACACGACACCTAAAGTCTGTGGGACTTAAATCATTCTACAAAGACATTTTAGCAGTCTAGTCTAGGGTTCTAGGCTGTTGGAACATTCATTACTAGAAATGAATGTCTGTTTTTGAGTTAAAATTATAGAGCAATAAATAATTTAAAGGATTAATAAAGTGCACAAATATAATATAGAATAGATTTATTTTTGTTAATATTTCCGCTTGTTTTATGGATTGTTGTGTTAATCATATTTGTGTTAAAGCGATTTCTGTAGTGCTGTTGTTAAATACTAGTTACATTAGCGACTATCACGGCTCCATTCACGTGCTATTTCAAATATGACCCAAATACAAAACTCCGGGACGATTGCCGGTGAATGCGCGAATGGATTTCTATGGGGACCGTCCAACTAAATGTACCGTACTGCATTATGTATAGTGCACTGATCCCCGTGGGATGCTGTGATTTAAAACTCGACGTTTTAAACGAAACAGTGTACAGTATATAGTTTGTAATAATATTATAGCACCTAAAATAAGATGATAAGTATGATAAAAAATAGTATAGTATAATGTACTGTCTATTTTTTCTCATAGTATTATATAGGCTGCCGATAGGTCTCTTTGGGTCAGCGCCGACAGACGGAGTGGCGGCGAAGAGCAGTTACAGGTTGCAAAGCCCACTGAGCGCGCGTCACCGCGAATCTGTTTGACTGCGCCCGCGCTTTGAGTCGCTCGCCGTCATTTTATTTCATTGTACCAAATACAGTCGTATTCAGGAGCACTTTAGGTTGAATTTAAATTGTTACTAAATTAGTCTCTTCGCTGCCACTCCGTCCGTCGGCGCCAACGGCGCTGACCCTAATGTGTAAAGAGGTATAGGCTTCTACCACGGCACCACATTCCCATCGCGGCTTAGCTGGTAGGACTAAAAAATTGACTAGACTTGGTCAAATTAGGCAGTCCATATGGTGGAAGTAACCATCTACTTACATAAGACCACAGAAATAACACCATTGTGTGCTTTTAGTTTCGGTGAGCTCAATCCTATTATATAAGGTCGGAGACGCACTTTTGCAGCACCTTGGTGTTGCTTGTGTCAATAGGTGACTGTTAGCTAACTACAATCAAGTGGATCGTTACCCTGTCTGACGGTCTTTACATATAAAAAGCTCATTCTTGCTCGCATAAAATAAAGTAGAGATAGGTGGTTTTATTCACATTTCTCTAAGTTTATTGTAAGCGCCTACCCAGTCCACTGAATACGAGAGAGATCCCGGTGGAAATATTGCATGCAGATTGCCTCCTCGTTCGGTCGCATTTTTCAATTTACCCCCTAGCGATTTGTCGATATTTTTGGTTTAAAGTGGTAAAGATTCGACTGGAAACACTTAGCCCCCGGGGGATAGCTATTGCTCTATTATCAGTAAGTTTTCGGATAGATATTCACATTTCAATTTCAAATGGCTCTTTTTGTCTAAGCAATACTTTTTAAATCATTGCACACATACTAGTATAATTATAAAATAAAGTCGCCTACTAAAATGTTACTACTACTAAAATGTTACTAAAAAAATGTACATTCGAGACCGAAATAAGAATAATGTGAACGCTCCGAGAACACAAGAAAACTTTGAGAAACTCACAACGCAATACAAACTATTCGACCGACGTAACAACATACCGGTTCCTAACTTAGCGAAAAAATATAAGTTAAGTTACCGACATCGCTTTTTGTTATTTGTGAACACGATGAAACATGTAATTTGATTTTAAATAAGATTTTTTTTTAAAAAGGAAACTACTATGCTAATCCTAAAATGGCGACATTAGTCTTACAACAATCCTATCATTTACCATCACCATTATGCTTCGAAAATAACTGAAACATGTACTAATACTCGTAGCAACGGATGCCGCAAAATGTCGCCGTGCCCTACGGGTAATACTGGAACATTTGCGAAAGCTTCAGCCATTTTCATCTCCGTCTAAGCCTTGTTTCATTAATTATTAGAACACATTACAACCTGGCCGTAATCCTGCTTGTTAGTAACTATATGTTTAACAGACGCAATTACTCGTACGTAATGGTTAAATTACGTTTGATGTTTATTTAGTAGGCTATTCATTTTTATTTTTTATTTTAACAAACTGCATTTTGTAGTCTCAAACAGAGCAGTGCGGTTCGTAAATTATATCTAAATTTTAGGTGCTGTCTTAATGCTCTGTCTCAGCAGTACTGTGTTATGGCCCCTCTTCACGATGGGCCACCCTTATGGCCCATTATGATGGGTCAGCGTGAAGAGGGCATAGTGGTGTCGGGTGGCTTATGGCGCGTGCGATGGTCGTGGGATGGCGTCGGTGTCGGTTTTCCGGCCCACATCAAATCGTTGAATGAATCACAACTGAATGCGCCATCATGTAGTTGCGTTTCAACCATCGCATGGCCATCATGGCTGGGCCAGCGCTGGCCCATCGTTCTGGTCTGGATCTAGCATGTAATGGTTGGACACATTGCATTTCACTGTCATTTTGGGCAGCCAGTCTGATGACAACGACAACTAAACCATTATGCTTCGGTGAATGTCAGGGTTGCCAGAGTCCATTTCCTTATCCCTTAATTTACTTATCCCTTATCGTAATATTTTTGCACTTGCAACACCTGTGGCGTTGCTTGCGTTATAGACGACGGTAGACACACCTACCATCAAGTGGACAAAGCTTATCTGATGACCTTTACATTAAAAAATATATATATTTTGTAATTTCAATTATAAATTAAAGCAACATTGACCGATATATTTTACGTATTTTTTCTCATCCGAGAACATTGAATTTTCATATCGTGATTGATCAATAAACCGATGCACGATTGATCAATCAGTCATCAGCGTTTGTAAATAGACGTTTCGGTACCTCGAGGTGCAAATAAATAAATCATTACGTCGTAATGGATTGGCGATGGCTGTTTTACGGTGACCAAAAAATTATAAAACGTGTGAGACTTAACTGGAAGACTTAATTTATTTTAAACTGTACGTAATGTTGGTGTAAAGTTGTCTAATATTCGCCAATTTAATTTTTAAAAGTAAATCAAAAATGTTTTTATATTTTTATTAATATAAAACAATATGAGCTAGGTACTGATGAATGACTATTGATGAATTTCGTTACTAAAATGTGTTAATCCAGGATATTTTCTGTTTCGTCTCATGTTTTGTTTGTGTTTCTTTTTTTTTTTTTTTTGCTTAATTGAGCTACAAAAAATCAGAAAATTCTTTAAAAAATTTGAAGTCTTTACAATTTTAACACATTTATTATTTTAGTTTATATTATGATTTTACCCTATCTTGTTAAGGACAAAACATTCAATAGTTTCGCTTTGCTGACCACAATTTTTTCTAACTGGCGGGTGTTGATAAGTGCAAAAGAATTTTATATTGTAAGAGTGAAATTTATTGTATTGTAAGTAATTCTATTCTACTACTACAAAAAAAATTGACATACCTGTGATAATATTTGTCTCCACCTACATTAATACGTTCATCAGATGAACTGACTCTTTGTCCACAAGTGTTGCAGTTAGCAAAGCGAATCGCTAATACTGAACGTGACTGATGGTCACCCTACAAAAGGGTCCTGTAAACTTGTCGAGCAGGACGAACGGCCCGAAGTTAATATCCTGTTAGTTTTCGTGATAACATTAATCTTCTTCGTGACGCCGTTAACGAGATGGCCAACAGTTAGAATTCGTTACAAATAAATATAGACGCTTTCGGCTTTCGGTATGAAATGCCGATATCATAAACTAGCGACCCGCTCTCGACTTGACCCAGGAAAAAAACATAATTATGTTTTATAATATTAATAAAAATATAATTTAATAGCTGTTGTACGCAACATCGTCCGCGTAATTTTATAAAATGTAGCCTATGTTACTCGCTGATAATATAGAATGAATTTTTAAAATCTGCCCAGTAGGTTTATTCAGTAAAACAAAAAAATTACCTAAATAATAATAATAATAATAAATTTATAATAAATAAGTTGAATAAAAAAAAAAACAAAATACAAATAAGAGAGAAGCTGAGATAAGCTCTTTATAATATTAGTATAGATAATATACCTGAATAACTTTTAACTAACTATAGCTTGTTTTCTATAAGTAGGTAGGTACCTAATTTTATTCATTTTATCATTTTATGTTTACAATTATTATCAGATAGACCATGTCGTTGTATTTGTATGAAAAACATTCTTATGAGAATGTTACAATTAAAAGAGAAATTTCCAGATTTATTTTAGGACCATCTCTTTTAACAGCATTTATCCGACGGGTTAACGCGAAAAAAGACAAATTAAAAAATATAACGAGCGCCAGACAAAGGCTTTGTTTACACAAGGGAGTACCCTCTTACAATGGAAGGCGATGCGAACCATTGTGTTTAATCATTATAGAACATCTAATTATTAGCCTCCAAGCAGAAGATTAACTGTATAATTATATATTTCAGGTGGCATAGTATGTCCATATACCAAATACAAAATATTGTTATGCTTTTTATCTATACTTACTAACATTATAAAGAGAGATTTGTATTTCTAAGGTGAAATTCCTTCACCTATAGAAAGCGACACTATGGGAACATAGCCTAATATTTTAGCAAGTTACGCGGGCGAAGTTGCGTGCAACAGCTATACAAAAAAACAACAATACATTATGTAAGCCACTCAGTAGTATCAACACAGTATCAATCATCAATACTAATAATAAATCTGTAAGGGTTGGTCATGGAGTAAGTTACTTTGTTTTCAGAGATATCGTGTTTATGAGCTCTATACATGATACTGAAACTAAATTGACCATTTTTAGAATTTTTTTCTGAATGTATGTATGTATGTAGTTATGTATGTATGTTCTTCCATAACTCTTAAATGAATTAACTGATTTTCATGAAACTTAGTAACTAGATAAACATTTAGACGTACTGTTTTCTTTTTCAACGCGGACGAAGTCGCGGGCGCCAGCTAGTACTTAAATATATATTTTAATAGCTCTATGATTTATTTGACTGATTTAGCTGATTGGAAAACATAGCTCAACATCTACTTATTTCTATTTCCTACAGCTATCCGCTCCAGATTCGCATGGATGTAATTTTTTCTGCAAATTATAACACAAACCTTCCTCATCTGTTGCGTGGCAGATATCTGCGATATAGAGAGATTAGATATGTAGAGCTTGTAAAATTTATAGTTGAAAAGAGCACTTAGTAGCCTCATTGAATCTGCATTTGAAAATTATGGTAATTGTAAAATGTTCGTCATCAAAGGAACTGTTAGCCTGCCTGCAAAGCTTTTATCCTAATCTTTACATAGTATAAAATAAAGTAGCTTCCCGACATCTGTCCCTCTATTAGATATTAATGTCGCTTAATAATAAATAAGTTTTCACTAATGGATAGAACGTTAAACCAAAAAGGTTTTTGAATGTTTGTTACAACTCAATAGAGCGAAAACAGCTGTACGATTTGGATGAAATTTGACACACACATAGTTTAACTATTACCTGGATTACTTTTTATTCTGGACAATTTTAGGTGCCCTAGGAATTGTCTAAAAATATTTTAAAAATGGGCACAAATTTCGTCAACAGCGGCGGCGTCAACGTGACATTTTTTCAGGTGTTATATTATTATTTAATAAATGAAGGTATTCATTACAATTACATTTTACCTAACATAAGAGATGAACTCCTATTATAAGAAGAAATGTAGCTTCTCTATGTATGTTCTAATTTCTGTACAATAGAGACTTTATCATTCATATGTATATATTGCTCGTTATGAATGCGGAATTTGTTCTCATTGCTTCGAAAAGAATCGATGTATACAATTCAGCAGAAATTAGCCCTAGCCAAGAGCATACGTTATACCAATGCAAACGCTGCCTTTGCGTACTTACGAAACGATAGAAAATAAAACCCGGTGATTGGTTGTTGTAACGCCCACATAAAATTTTGACCAATCACAAAAGTTTTCTCCCAGCGTAGCGTAGCCTGAGCGTAGCGTTTACGACTGTAGATAGCACTACGTTTGCTCTTGACTAGGGCCACTGTTTCCATTGCGTTAAATCTTCAAAACCCTCACACAGAACTTATCTAGAAGCGGCACCGTAACCTTTAAGGAGACTAAAATGTCACTATAAAAAGAAATATATTTCACAGTTCAGTTGATGATACCTTTCGTTGTGCAGAAATAAACTGGTCGCAATATCCGGCGCGGAGAAAGGGCCCAACAAAACTTCTCGGACATGGCGTGTAGCTCTCATTTTCTCCTTGTTCCTTTGAAGGCTATTACTTGAAAAATCGTCCCTTCCCAGAGACAAATCGAAATCTTTTAGATCTTCTCGAATGATTGCCCGTGACTTATTGCCGTTTGTTACTTTTGGTGACACACGCCAATGAAAAACGTACAACTTACTTATTTGAACAAAAATAAAAACGCGTAACATTTGGGCACAAACGTTTCTTTTAAAAACTTTATACTGCTGTATTTTATATACCCATATCTTTATAGACTAATGAAGGATTTTATTTGTAAACTAGCTGCTGCCCGCGACTTCGCCCGCGTAACTGTAAATTATATACTAAAAACTTCCTCGAGAATCACTCTATCTATTGGTGAAAACAGCATGAAAATCGGTGCAGTAGT
Source organism: Synanthedon formicaeformis (assembly GCA_945859745.1). Lineage (NCBI taxonomy): Eukaryota > Metazoa > Arthropoda > Insecta > Lepidoptera > Sesiidae > Synanthedon > Synanthedon formicaeformis. The sequence continues at coordinate 11,007,566 of OX243962.1, read as the reverse complement.
TTTTGAATTTATCGCGAACAGACATACAGAGAGACAAACAGACTCGGCGGAGGACTTTGTTTTATAATATGTAGTGATAATAATTCAATTTATAATGGCATGGGCAAGGAATCCAAGAATATTTTATACTCCTTATTTTTTTCTTATATACACTCTAAAACTAAGTTTTCTTTCGTAAAAACGAATTTCCCGACATACCAGCCATTACTTGACGTGTGACACTCAAGAAATGCTATAACTATTACTAAATTCTCTAAAATCGTTTCAACACATTAAACGATCATTTCGTATTCAAATATAATAACATCTTTACAAATTGATTGATGTTTACATTTCACGCGATTGTCTTTTCACTTTCCAATAAGCGAACTGCTCACTCATTAAGACTTCACAGACAATATTTTACTGCATTTCTCACCATCTTACCTAAAATTGGTAAGACTAGCTTAATTATTAAAATCTGTCATCAAAATTTTACTTTTTTCTTAATTCGAGAGGAAATTATTTTACTGCCCCAGGTTTAGTAAAAACTTTCATTCCCTTACATACATAAATTAGTGGCAGGGAACGTTACGTTTCGAAGTGCTGAATTGGGCAACCCATCCGGGCTGAAAAAAACACCTTACGGAAGGAAATCTTGAAATAACTGCATGTGTGCTCTTGCTTCGTCGAGAGAGTAAGGGATGCCATAGTCCACTTCTCTCCTAATCATTTGCTTACTAAATTCGGCAGCATTTATGGTGTTGCTATACTAGGTGTCGGTAGCCACGCTACCATCAAATGAACCGTCACCCTGTCTGCCAATCTAGACAACAGTGTGTCACAATTGCTTGCTCTAAAAACACTCGTTTGTTTATGGGCCCCAAGAATTTGTCGCACCTGGACTTGAGTAGGAATCTGTTGAAATTAATCATTTGTCAAACACCCTTCCTCTTTCACATCGTGATTAATTTGTTTCTGCCGTGAAAATTGCTCTTTACAGACGTGTTCAGTTATGAAATTTATTGACGCACTTAGTTACTTGACAGACTAATGAAAATACCACTTTATTATTAAGGATTTAGCCTCTCAGCGTTGTATTTTGCTTTCTGTCAATTTCAAAGCGAGTAGTCTATTATATTTTATAATAATGACTACATCTTCAGTTGTTTATGGCGTTGCCAAAATGGTTCAAAATCAACGAAAAATGTTTATTTTAATTAAAATTTATATAATTGAAAGTATATAAGATGGATAGTATGAATTATTCAGATAATTTCTTATATAAAGCATCTAATATAATAGCATGAAAAAGTTTTAGTAAATTTTTCATAGGCTTCCTCTAAATCGAAGGCGTTCTATTTCTAATAGTTAAATAATTTACTGCAACAAGTAGGTATATACTCGTATAATGCTTCAGACATAACAATTTGACTATATAAAACTTGCACTTTTTTTTTTATTACTAAACGCGTTTCTTAAAGAGAAACTTTCGCTCCGTACTTACCGATTTCATTTAAGTCATCCTAATATAAACGCCGAGTTAATAAAATCTCTATTCAAATCTGAACACTTCACACTAACTCGATTTGTGAGTCAAACAGTGTAGGACCAAAATGATATCGAATATATTATCTCTATTTTATTAGGGTTCTCGGGAACAAACCAACGTAAAGATTAAAAGATTAGAGATTAAATATGATTTTTTATGGTAAGATTGGTAGACAGAGGCTTACAGTTCACTTGATCGTAGGTGGCTACCGTCGCTTATAAACAAAAGCAAACGTCACAGGTGCTACTAGTGCGCTGCCGACTGTAGGATTGAGGATAGGGGATTGGGAAGGAATAGGGAAATGGGCTCTGGCATCTTTTACTCGACCGTAGAAACACAACAGCATACGCACTGCTATTTCACTGTCGTCTTTTGTAAGAGGGTTGCCCAATGTGCCACAACTTAAATACATAGTATAATTTATTAAGAACCTTTATTGACATGCATAATGAAATTGATAATATAGTTCAAAGTCCCTGCGGTTTGAAAGTCTGACCATTTGAATCTCTGATCATTTGAAACTCTGATATTAGGAGACTAACGATTTGAAACTCCGTCGTTATGGGACCAAACCGTATTATAAATGCCTCACATTATTTTCAAAATGAAACTATTCTTAACATAACAATACTCTCAAAGTTTATTTCTAGCGACTGTTCTAAGAGCGAGCGCCTGAGTCACAATAGAACCTCGAAGTTGCCATGCCACTAAGAGGATCACAGAGTCGAAAGCGAGCCACGCTAAGTAGATTACCTGAAAAACCTTATTAACTTCTCCATTTTACTTGTTACGTCACTTAACAAAGGTATGCTTAAGTTTGTGATAACTTACCTAACTTATCATTAAGTAAAACAGTGAAACGAAAACTTCGGAACTTCGGTTTCCTATTTCATATTTATCTATGAATGTATTCTATGTAAAATAAGATTTGCTGTCGTGTTTCGGTAATTGAGTAAGGGATGCCAGAGCCCATTTCTTTCCCTATCCTTTACCGATCCCTTAGCCTTTAATCGTACTGCAGTCATGCAATTTTTTTTCTGCAAATTAGTATTCCTACACTAATCTTCGTGGTTCGAGACGATGAAGAAGAAAATCGGTGCAGGAGAGATGGAAAGATTATTTTTTAGAGGAATGAGAAAGCTGATATAGAGACCAATTTAAAGGGGGTTATGTTGGAGGACCGACTGTATAAGTAGGTTCACAAAAAATGCACGTTTATAGCACACTTAAATAGTGAATGCCGTATCAAAGTTTGTAGATGGTTAAGGAGAAACAGACAGCGGTGAACAGCGACTTTACTTTTTAATAAGACTAGCAGGTGCCCGCGACTTCGTCCGCGTTGAACGATGAAAGGTGTCCTTTTTGGTGTCCCAGACAAGGTGTATGCAAAATTTCAAGGTGATCGGTTCAGTAGTTTTTGCGTGAAATAGTAACAAACATCCATACAAACTTTCGCATTTATAATATTAGTACGGAAGTACGGATCTTATAATAAATAATAATATGTTCCATCTTCGATACTGTAATAGCCTTTTCATAACTTATTTAAATGGAATTGTAAGAAAATCGTCCCGGAAAATAAATGTAATATAACAATATGCCGAGGATGAGTCTTATTAAATTGGCAATGGAAAATAAAAATATTGCTACAGGGTGTATCTCATTACTTATTCCTTTTGCACGCTTTGTGCGGAGCTATTGTTTCCTTAGGGTTCCTTAGGGTATATTAAATTACTTTCCATTATTTATATTTCATCTGTTCTTTCATTCGAGGCTATGTGTTTTACAAAAATTAATTATTCGAAAGGTTTGTTTCGGATTATCTTTGAGAATATTCTTATACTAGTACGAGATTGAATTCATGGAGGCATTTGATTGAAGAGCTTTTTTATGCTATTTCAATATTGGTAATTATGGAAAGCTTGACGACACGTTTGGTCTAGTGGTTAGTAACCCTAGCTGTTAACCAAAAGATCGCGGGTTCGAATCCCGCTAGGAGCAAATATTTATGTGTTCACATTTACCTTTGTACCTGAGTCATAAATGTTTGTATCTATAATATGTATGTATTTGCAAAAAAAAGTAATCTATGTAGTATATCAACTGCCTGGTATCTATAATACAAGCCTATAGTTGCTTAATTTGGAACTAGATGGCGCTGTGTGGAATGTGCGTGAAGATATATGATCTAATATATCTATTTATTACTAGTTTACAGACAAATATTTTATTGAAATGTTTAAATTGTCCACTCGAAACTTTAGATGGGGGAAAAATTGGGGTTATTACGTTTTTTCGGGAAATACTTCAATTTTTTTCTCTTCGCTGGGAGAAAGAACCTTGCTGAGACTTCAACGAATATTTTAAAAAAATACAAATGCCGAATCGGTCTAACAGCTGTTCTCGAAATTGGAGCTATAAGCAACACATTTTGCTATTAATTTTATTTGTATAGATACTCGTAGATGACATTACAGGAACACTGTTACTATATAAAATTCTGTAATATTTCATTCTAGCCGTAGGACGTCCACTGCTGGACATAGGATTCCCATTTTTTTTTTCAATAGGACCCTTCAGAAGCATCCTGGATTAAGTTCAATAATTTATTGGTTAAAAATTTATAAAATTTAATTTTTGTTAGTAAGCAAGTAATGGAAATGGTAACAAAAATAATAATGGGTTGTAAAAGAAAAGAACCCAATATCTCTTTCCTTACAAGCCTTAAGTTCAGAGCCTATGTCACATTAAGAGACCCATTTGAACTATTGTAAATGCACACTTAACCATATTCCATATAACACCTTACTCGAGTCGACCTCATAAATATTAAAAACAGAACCCTTTTCACTGTAACATTTATTTCCGACCTGTTTCATCTCTTAAAACCGACGTTTCTTCTTTGTAAATATTTTTGTTAGGCGTATTTTAGTAGCGCTTTGTGAGATTGTGTTTATTTGTTTTTATAATTTTTATTTCCTTTAACAGTATTTTTTGTGTGAATTGAAGGGACATTGTTTTTCTATATAAATTATAAAATAAAGTCGCTGTCCTATGTTCTTTGTTCTGTGCAATTTTTTTCTAAACTATCCAACGAATTTTGATACTTTTCACTAATGCCATGCGCAATAAACAATAAACAATCCTTTTGTAGGTTTGTTTGTTGAATTAAATCTGTGCGATGCCGAGGGCGGGTTCCTGGTTTTTTTTTTTAATATATTTAAAACTAGCTGGCGCCCGCGACTTCGCCCGCGTTGAAAAAGAAAAAGTAGCTTATCTTGTGTCCCGTACGTCTAAATGTTTATCTACCAAGTTTCATGAAAATCAGTTAATTCGTTTAAGAGTGATGGAGGAACATACATACATACAGAAAAAAATTCTAAAAATGGTCAATTTAGTTTCAGTATCATGTATAGAGTCTATAAACACGATATCTCTGATAACAAAGTAAATTACTCCATGACCGACCCTAACAGATTTATTATTAATATTGAGTATTGATATATTTAAGCAAATCCCATCCCCAATCAGTTATCCCTACTATAGCCAGCAGCACACTTGCAGCACCTGTGCATTGCTTGGAATAAATATAAAAAAAAATCCTAACGAAATCTTAAGGCTATGCATGAGTTAAATGTTACTTCATTTGTAAGATTATTAATTTCATAGTATTACAAAGAACTTATTCATTGTGATTATTTTACGTCACTAGAACCTTACGTATTTTAGCAAAAACATCTTCAAGGGTTATAAAAAACCTTTGAATCCAGAACTTCAGTGAAGGTGACCTTTAATTGAAATACCGCCCCGAAGGTCCCATTATCGGCACGTACTGCCCAAAGTGGACCCCAAGTCAGCAATAAATTTAAATGCTCTAATATTACTTTAGTAACACCATCTAATACCCAACTCACGTCTTGCTCTGTTTATTTCAATCGGTTTTGTTAAATTTGTTAAAATTTGAGGTTTTCATAGAACACATTTTTTTTAATTAATTTATTTTGCAATTGGATCTCTTCTGGCTTCTTTCACTGTAGTGACCGAATGATGATTGGTTAAAAGTACACCAGAAACCGATTCTTCCGGTTAGCAAACACTCTGTCGCCGCTGGAAGAAATGGTTCAAAACTATAAATCAAAATTAATTTAATGACTATTATATTAAAATTAATAATCCATACTAATATTATAAAGACAGAAGATTTGTATGTTTGTAAAAACTCAAAAACAACTGTGATTTTAAAGATTCTTATCAGCTACGTTAATCTTAAAAGCTACGTTTATTAGCGAGTATAATTTATATATTTTATTTTTTATATTATTACGCGGCTATATATTATAAAAAAGTTACGCAGGCGAACATATGGCTATTGCCCCTGTCTGGTAGAACATTCTTTGTAACTACTGTAACTCGTGTATGAATAATTAAAACCCTGTAGACATGTGTTTGTGCAAATTGTAAGAACTGTGTGTGTTTGTGCATATTGTAAGAACTGCCTTAAAAATTATATTTAGCTGTTATAAAATGCGTAGCAGTTTTTAATAATGCAATAATTAATTAAAAATTGTTCAAGTGATAAAGAAAAATTGAATGTCTGTCGTTTAAACGCAGGTATGTCAATATAAATTTTCCCTTTTGTCGTAGCAGGTGCGATACGAGAATTGGGTCCATAAATTTGTGAACTTCCATAATATCCCCCCCTCTTTTTCATTTTTCCATAAACTTCCTTTTCACTCGCCCCTGACAATGCCATTATGTAGCTATTCCAATGCATATTTTCTTTAAATTAAAGCAATTTCGTTCATGATCCAATTTGAATTATTGCTGGGATTTATTGTGCCGCAAATTTTTTCAAACGATCGAATTTGTGGCTCGCACTTTCTTTGGATGAATGTCAAAAATCGTCAAGTGACTTTTTTAACATTTATTTGCTTCTAATCTTCTAATAATAATAATGTGTCCCACTTACTAATGTGCACATTTTATCTGTATCAACTTATACAGGGTAAATTTGAAATTTCATTCGGTATATTAAAAAGGGTTCTTGGTGTGAAAACCGTACCACCTTAGCCCATTGTGGATCGGCATGACTTGACATATCTTCGAAGATTGGTTATTTTCTCAAGTTGTTTTCCTTGGCTGTTAGATAAACTGGTGAACATTTTCAATCTAGACATGAAATCTTATAGACTCAGAGGTCCCATTTGTATGTAATAATGTAGTAATGTAATAAAGATATTAGATGTTAAACAAAAACTAGGTGACCGATTTTAAAAATTCTTTCACCTATAAAAAGCTCAGCGAGTAACATAATTTATATTTTATAAATTTACGCGGACGAAGTCGGTAGTTGCAACAGCTAATGCAGCTAGTTGCAACAGCTAACGCTCTTTCTATAAGTGAAAAACGCAATTATAATCCGTTTCGTATTTTAAAAAAAATCTAAGCATACATACAGCATCACAGAAGGCGGGAGGCGATTTTATTTTATACTATGTCAAGATAATGGAGTTGACTTACATTTATATGCTTACAGTTTGTGCAGCCATCCCCCTGGTAGGTATATAAATCAAACATGCATTGATGTGATATCCAAATTTAGTTACTTCCTGTAGAGAACGGGCATGTAGACAGATATGTTGAAAAAACAACAGCGTCCACTGATCAAACGTCGCAGCAAATACAATTTGAATTCAATTTACTGAGCTGATGTAAAACAAGCCGAACGCTGCCCGAAGCGGGAACAAGTGCCAGGCACGCAATTTGTATGGAGTATCCAAAGGGACCCCTTTGCGGTCTGAGCTTACGGTCCCTGATCTGTCAATACAATTTTGGTGCTGAACGGACCGAATTTGATCGGTTGAAACTGCACGGATTAAATTCGTCTCTTCGTTCTCTTTGCTTTGCAGATAGATTGAGATGCGGGCAAGAGGAATCTCTTGACTCCAACTGTCGATGTATTTTGATATAGAGAATTACTCCACACAAGGTACTTAACTTCCTTTATGATAAAAACAAGTTATAAGTGCATCTTTTCGTCGCCTATCTCTCATAAAATGTGAATAGTGGGACGAATCTTTCAAATCTTTTTCGTATGGTCCAAGAAATAACATTTTCAATTTGTGTTTTTTTAAACACAATTTGAATGTGAATGTGTGTCACAGAATTAAGATCGCTGATTCTACTTTAATTAGGAAGATAACTGTTACCAGAGATATATTAAACAAGAAAATATATCTGACTGTTACCAATTTATTTGTAGGACTAAAGTTGGTCAATAGTTTATTAAAAAACTAAATCAGCTCTCAAACTAATTTATATAATACTAATGACCCGCTCCCGGCTTTGCATAGAGTTGAAAATAGCGAAAATCCTTCTTAGCGGTTGCTTGCGTTATAAAACAAACTTAATGTTCCAAATGGCTTTCTATACTTAGTTGTGTTCAACTTGTGCTTTGATAACGATTTTATATACATAAGTCTAGATTTGTCTATCAGATTTTGTGTGTAAATTAGCAAATTCCTTTCATTAAATTCATAGAATATAATATTGTCAAAAACGTGTCCTTTGTCACTTTACACATGGATCAAAGCAAAGGGGCTTAGCGTTTAGCGAAGACGTCGCGGCCAGTGCCGGTCCATCAACACATGAATAGTCGTAGCCTGGGACAACGCTCTATTGTGCGTGCAACTTGAAAACATACGTGAACAAATATTGAACGTGCATGCCATTACCATTTATAATTCTACTCCCTAAATAATAGGCATTGAAATTGGCTATTTGACAAGGTTTAAAATATACTACAAATTGTGCTTATCCTATCAAAAAAATTGCGTAAAAAAACATATGTTACTTTATTTGAAGCTAAATTATGTATAATTTTTGCAAATTATATGAAAAACAAATCGTAATTTTTGAAATTTTATCTTGGCGCCGAAACGCCCTGTGACTGGTTGCAACTCTGATGACGTCATACGCTAGTAAACATATCAGACATAGAGTAATAAATAGTGTTTATTCACTTAATATTAGTTCTCTGTGTCATCATTTAGTTCTGTTTGTTTACTAGCGTGTGACGTCACACGTATCAAAGACCAGCGAAACCGCGTTTTTGGCGCGGTTTTGGAAATTTAAACTTTAACATTGATTTTTATGAAATATCAATGTAGTGTGCTTATTTTGTAATACAAAATAATTTAAAACGATTTTCTAAAATTAGTCAAATAGCGGATTGCGAAAGTGAGTTTGTTCGTTTGTTTGTTACGCCTTCACACCTTAACTATTCAACCGATTATCATGAAAATGTGAGTTCACGTTCAGGATAAAGAAAAGGACATGTGCAATAACGTAACAAGACACGCCGTCGAAGTCGCAGACAAAAACTGTATTATAAATGCGGAAGTTTGTTGGATGGGTGTCAGAAATTTACATTGCTCCTTCATTAAAAGAGGAGTTACATGAAACTCATGATTTACTTGCATGAAACTTTTTAATTTGTATATCCAAATTAAATATTTACAAAGACACGCGTTCTAGTTGCAATAATAGATTACCAGAATTATGTGGTACGTTTATAAAAATTAAAAAAAAATTACCCTACTGTAATTATTCAACGTTTATTTGTTGTAATAATGACAATTAAGTAAAGTGGTCGACCGTGTCCCCTTAAGTGGTGTCATTTATTTGGTTTTATGAAAATTGTCGCCTATTTTTCACCTTGCCGCCCCCTCCACAATTTTTCAATCGATTTCCTTTTTTTAATTTAAGTGTTTTGTTTCGACAACTGTAGTTAAAAATACTTTACTGCAGAATAATCTCATAAACGCTATTTAAAAATATCTTCAGACAAATGAAAGTACTCATTTAGGTACTTTGGTGTCATTAACAATACACTGCTTTTATTAGTAAGTTAGTAAAAGTTCACTTAAACTTCGCCCAGTACATATCAGTCAGTAGGCACTTTCTTATATATGAAAAATCTCTAGTAGCGAGTCCAGACTATGTAACAAAACATGTTATAAAACAAAGATTATACATGTTTTATATGAGAGGATGTTATATGTTACAAAGTTATACAACATTATTGCGTCTGAGTCACGTTATCAAGTCATGTAGGTACTTGATGCAACCGTGATAATTGTTAACATGTTATATAACATTGTTATAATACAATTTATTTTTATATTCGAGAAACAACTACAGTTATTAAAACACAATAATAATATTTATAAAAACTTAAAAACCAATATCAATACTATACTAATTTGTAAAGAGAAAAGATTTGTATGTTTGTAATGAATAAACTCAAAAACTACTGGACCGATTTTAAAAATTCCTAAACCTATAGAAAGCTACATTATCAGGCTATCAATACTAATAATAAATCTGTAAGTTGGGTTGGTCATGGAGTAAGTTACTTTGTTTTTCAGAGATATCGTGTTTATAGGCTCTATACATGATACTGAAACTAAATTGACCATTTTTAGAATTTTTTTCTGTATGTATGTATGTTCCTCCATAACTATTAAACGAATTAACTGATTTTCATGAAACTTGGTAGATAAACATTTAGACGTACATGACACAGGATAGGCTACTTTTATCTTTTTTCAACGCGGACGAAGTCGCGGGCTGTCAGCTTGTATTTTATAGATACGCGGACGAAGTGAAACTGCTAGTATAAATAATCACCTAATTGTCATATTGCACCATTAATAACCTAATTGTTATACAAAAATGTTAAATAATGTAGACGCGGTATACAAGTGTTATAATACAACAAAGTTATATAACATGTTATTTAATTTGCAAGCACCTTAATAAAACTGCTGCGTTTTCAAAAGAAATTATTGTCGCATATTTACAGTCCAAGTCTTCAATGAGGGACACATGCTGAGAATTTTGATTACGAGAAGAGGGTGTTAAATTGTGTTTAGGTGTTACTCCCTGTAGGGATAGACATAATTTTTTTTCGTTTTATTGGTCATCTGTAGATATCCCACTGCATTGTTGTATATTGCCAAATGCCAGTTTTTTTTTTTTTTTTTAATCAATATGCAAATGTAAAATCTGTATGATTTTATTTTTTCGTTTAATTTATTATTTACTAGCTGGCGCCCGCGACTTCGTTCTAGTTGAAAAAGAAAAACGTAGCCTATCCTGTGTCCTGTACGTCTAAATGTTTATCTATCAAGTTTCATGAAAATCAGTTAATTCGTTTGAGTTTTGAAGGAATATATTTACATACATCACACATACAATACCTACACTTACAGATTTATTATTAGTATTGATATTTTACAAGCAAACGGGTCAAGTCACGTGCAACGGCTAGTTTAAAATAAAGAAAAACTCTATTTTAAAATTAAATAACAATAATGAAAATGAGTTACATAATTAAACATGACAATGACAGTGATTGAATTGGTAGAAAAAAAAAATTAGACATCGAAAAGTTATTTCGTTATGTTTGTTCTCGTAAATTCCATTTCTAATTTTCCCATTTCACCTGAACTCTGAAAATAATACTGCAACTCCATTATCTCGCAGACACATAAATACAAATTAGTATTAGAGCCCGTCTCGAAAACGCGAACGAATATTACGCTAACCCCAGAAAAGTGCAACGTTGTGACATATTACATATTTATAAGGACATAATATCTGCTCATTGTAAAACTTGAAAATCTTTTAAATTTTTTTATTTAAAATTTTTTTTTATGACTGCGAATGTCTGTGACAGTCAGCACACCTCCTTGCAAAAGAATATCCTACTACTATCAAGTGGTAAAACACCAATCCTACACCAAAAAGGACATAGGGTACCTTTCATCCAGAACGCGGACGAAGTCGCGGGCACCAGCTAGTTTTTGTATAAATATCACTGTAAGTTTTCCTTGAAAATAAATAAATAAATAAATAGAACCTTTGACAGACAACAATGACGAACCGTTGCATTAATAATTTAACGAAGTGGTCATCGCATTATCCCTGTTCAATCAAAATGGCCGCCCAATAGGCTCTCAAAGCAATCTACCATTTGATGGTTTTCATGGGAATTGCTCTATGGATTAATAGCTTTCACGTATAATGTTTATGTTTATACCTAAATAATATCTACTGTTATACCTAAATAGGTATAACAGTAGATTGATCTGGCTAATTCATATCAGTAATTTCATCGTCATAGGCCTCGGTGCCTTAAGGTGGAAAATAGCATAATTTGCAAACATCATATAACTATGTGTATTACTAGCGAAGCAACACGGCTTCGCATGGATGCAATTATTATTGGGTTTTCTTCTTTCTTTTTCTTTTTCTTAGGTGTTAATTCAATCTTTATTGCTGATATTTTTTGTCAGGCGTTTATTTTTTTTTCTGGATGAAAGGTATTCTATGTCATTTTCTGTTCCTGACTCGGTACTCAAGTAGTTAGTTAAGGCGTGATAAGATAATAAACAGACAGACAAAGTTATTTTAACACTTTTATTATGGATTGTCTAAATATACATAATATCCAGTAGTTTGTACAAATTGTGTACAAATAATTCAGTAAATCAGTACTTAATTACAGTAAATTCAATCATCTACTTAGCAGTGAATTTGGTGATATAGATTTTAAAAAAGAACTCTTCAGTTGAAAAGCTATACAGTAAAAAATACAACAATTAAAATGTAAGTAACTAGTATTTATTTTGATTTCGTTGTTTTAATTCTGTAGATCGAATCTCGTCAAGACTCTTTTTATACACAAACTTACTTCCACTACTAGGATATCTTAACCAAGGGTAATCAGTGTAAGGAACTCGATGAAATGAGGAAAATCGGGCCTCTTTATTTATTTGCGGATAATCTTTTTGATTGTCCACATATGAGAGTTGGGGGTTGCGAGGTTTTATCTCATTTTTCCCGTATCTTGGGATAATCCAAATAGATGAGAAATACGGGAAGAGACTTCAGAAGTTCAGACATTGGTAGTTAGAGGCTCCATCAAATATGTACACCAATACATTTACAACTACATAATCGAGAATTATTCAAAACTAGCTGGTGCCCGCGACTTCGCCCGCGTTAAAAGTAAGGGATGTGTAGCGCCTGACTAAATGTGTAAAGCAATATAACGCCTGACATCTTTGCTGTTATAAAATTTTCAGGGGTTGTAGGTATCTTTATTTTTAGTAGATAGCTGGTGCCCGCGACTTCGCCCGCGTTGAAATTTATATACTAAAACCTTCCTCTTGAATCACTGTATCTATTAAAAAAAACTGCAACAAGATCCGTTGCGTAGTTTTAAAGATCTAAGTATACATAGGGACAGACAGGCAGCGGGAAGCGACATTGTTTTATACTATGTAGTGACTAGCTGGTGCCCGCGACTTCGTGCTCGTTAAAAAATAAAAAATATAACACCTGTAAATGTCTGATATATTTATCACTGTAACTACTGTCCGCGACTTCGTTCGCCTTAAAAAATATAACAATTTAGGCCGGTTTTAAAATAAAATACCTTTATGAAGAGAAGAAATATTCGATAAAAAATACTTTTATCTTTCTCTTGAATCACAATGTAGGCACCGTAGATAAGCATTCCCAGGGACCCTTCCCCATTAAATCGCAGGCATCCCAAATTAAATGTAAACATTGTTTAAAAAATCGAGTTATCTGCAAAAGCAACCAGTTTTCCTCGATGTTACCGGCATTGTTTATCGTTCGGTTTCGAAAAATAATCTCATTTGTTAACATACTAGCTACACGCCCCGGCTTTGCACGGGTTTTATACAAAAATGTATGGGTAAATTCGGTTTAGGCATCCGACAGGCGAGTTCATATCAATCATGAGGAATGCGGTAATGTTAGGACGTAATCAATTATCTAAACACCAAACTTCAACCACTGCCTTGTGTGAATATGTACTACATAATTATTATAATTTTTACTCTTTTAGAAAAAACGGATTAACGATTTTTGATAAAATTCGGCACACAACTAGTTAACATACAGTAGGATACTTTTATCCTGGAAAAATGTTAGGTTCTCGAGGGATCGTCTAAAATATAAAAAAACTGTCGCCGTGGCGGCGCCACCGTCGTCACAGCAATGAGGATGCCAAATATTTTCTCGGGTTTTATATTTATAGTACCATGAAAAAATACATTATAATAAATTTTACCTCGTTGTACAGTTTTGTTGTTTTCTTAGGAAAACCAATATATTATTTATTTTATGTATATATATGCTCTACAGTAAATAAGACATAAAATTCGATTCTTATTACATTGAAATGTCATAAATTTCTTTAAAAACCATTCACATAACTATTCAAGAATAGTTTTTTCGTGTCAATATATCACACGCGGGTAATGTACAGTCAGTCGGAGAAATAATTATTTGCTTATTTCGAATCAATTTTCCGAAGTTACTTCTACTTTCCTGCAAAATTTATTAAAAGTTACAAGTTTTTAATAACGTAAAATGCTTTAAGACTTATTTTATATAGTCCAAGGGACTGATTCTATAATATATATATGGCATTTCATTGTTAAACTCGTACATAAAGAAGACGAATCCCAATGAAAATGTACAGAGAAAATAATAAAGAAAGAACAAAGCGGAGTAAAAGAAAAATAAAGAAAACATTGAAAAGTTTTTCTACGCTTGTCGTCCGACGTATTTATTCAATAATTTCACGAACAAAAATTCCTTTTGTTCGTAAATGCAAATGCAAATGTGATTTTCCGTGTGACTGTACAAGGGTGGGTATCGAGACACTACGGTGAATAAAACAAATAGGGTTGTTCAAACAGACGGAACCCTTTATAAAAGCAATGTAGTGGCTATGTATAGAGCAGTTTATACCTCTTTCTTATGGGCGCTGAAGATTTTTTTATGAATATACTCTTTATTTGCAGAGAAAGGTGGTATGTATTTTCTTTGTTTACAATATTAAATTTGTTAGAGACCGTTCGATTTTTTTATGTTAATGTTGGCAGACCGGCTGACGCTACAACATGATATATCGCTGCTAGTATATAATTTTCCTTGCGATGAAAACGAAAACGCCGTGTTTTCTACGGCGCTTACGTGTATTTTTCAAAACCATACTAAATAAAGTACAGAAGTGTGGGCGCACAGTACTGTTAGTTCTCTGGAACACATTTAGTTATATCCATAAATTTGCAGCAACAGTTCATGAATTGGTTTTGTCTGCTCTATGTATATATTTGTGAAAAGTGAATTGTAAGGCAAATCGCGTAACGTAGACAGTGTTGTCCTGGCTCAATACCATCAATCATGCAAGGGAGAGCGGGAGTGTCGTTGAAGATAGGCTAATCGAAATATCTGTACGGGTGGATAGGTAAAGCTATTGTTGTTTTGGGATACTCTATCTATAATATATGGTTCTTCGAATTTTGGCTTTTAAGGTTACATCGATGTCTAACTATCTAATTATAATTAAAATTATAAACTAATCGCCCACTTTCTATTAAGCTCAAACACGCTATATATCTGCTGTAAATTGATGAGGTTAAAATTAGTGAAATGCCTTCATCAACTAGGAAATGGGCTGATGAGCTTCAAAAGTCTGAAGTTCATAAAATGATAACTAAGACCGATCCTTCAGCTAGACTCGTTAGCTTTCAAACAAAACAAAAAAAAAACAAATCAAATGGTCATTCCGTTTTCCGTTTAGGAGCTACGATTCCACGCAGGCAGACACACGACAAATTTAAAACCCCGTTTTTGCGTTGGGCGTCGAGGGTTAAAAATAAATTAAGACAGATTGGGATCTGGCATAATTTTTTTTTAAATTACTGGCCTTGTACCAACCGAATTCTCATCTATATATTATTTCTCGTTGTTGTGGTATATTTTTAATTTGTTCACATTTCGCTGATACTGTGAGTTTTACAATGGCATTTTGTTGATCGCTGTTCCGTGAAGGTAAATGCAGCAATGCCATCTAAAGGTCAGAGGTTCCATTTTAACAATCATTTTAATGCTATTTGTCGAATGAAGTAGGTACTTAAAATTATATTACTACGTAAAAAAATTATGTAAGTACTTAAACGTCCAACCATTCAAAAGATCCTTTTTATATATGTATATATATATATCTTATATATTTTATTAAGTAAATCCTAAGTTATATTATAAATCTATCTGGGCAAGTAAGTTTGTTTATTTGCTTGTTACGCTTTCACTATTAAACCGACTATCGTGAAATATTGCACACATCTTGTCAGGGATATTGAAAAGGACATAGGGTCCCTTACAGAAAAAAATACTACTTCAGATAAAATATTCAGATCAAAAATTCAGAAAAAATACTGTTTCCGAGGGAACTTAAAAAAAAAATTAACGCCTAATAATGACACAGTTGTCTATAAAAGCTTAAAGTCTAAGCAGCGAATATTCTAATTATCATGACATCTATCTAATGGTTAGGGAGCCCACGATGCTAAATGTGTAGTCTCTCGAGCGTCGTGTGATTGGATGGTTTGAAGATTGGATGGTAAGAAGAAAAAAAGGTTATATGAAGTTTTTCATTTCAGCGGTGGGGTGAGCGTCTACAGGCGTTTAAAATTTTGTAGGCGCTGTATTTTAAAAAATCCTCCATATAATCGTCAGATTAAGAATCAGCACGATCAGGACTTTAGGCTGAACCGTCTGTATGAAAATCTGACGCGCTCGAGTATTACAAAATGAGAATCGTCAAAAATATTTTTTGCATTTTCAAAAAGCTGCCACGAGCTTGCGTTACATCCGAATCGTCGTAATTTTAAATGGGAGCTTAATTCAGATTCACTTAACATCCCCTCTGAAAATCTGACGCGCTCGAGTTGTATTTAAAATTTTACCCCCACCCCCGCCATCCCCACCAACTAAATCGTCAGATTATTAAAATGCACACTTTTCAGAATGTAATTAATCTACCATAGCTTAATCTGACGCGCTCGAGTGACTCCACAAATCCCCTCTTGGGCTCCCCAACCATAAAGCTTGTTTTTTAATCTCAGACAAAAATGACATTACATGTGACATGCATTACATACATTACATGGTATCATTATATGCAAACTTGACATTTGCATGTGTCATTTTTGTCTCTGAGATTAAAAAACAGACTTTATATATCAACATCGTGAAGTAAAGATAAAAGAAAACTTTTTTATTCAAACAATTTTTTAATTTGTGCTTCTCTTTAATTTAACATCGGATGAAGTTCAAACACTCATATGTTTCACACCATAATCCGCCAACCCCCTTAAACCCCATCCCACATGAACCCACGAACTCGCTCACATTAGGTTAGACAAGACTGATCCTATCTCAGGGGAAATAAGGGAGCCAGTTAAGTGCAGATATAATTTGCATGGGGTAAGGTGAGCAATGATAATTATACCCCAAAGCGTCTGAAGCTATAGAATTCATTGTATTGCTTTTAATATTTTTGGTGAAATAACTTTGAACCGTTCATTGGCGTTTTCTTTTCCCTTGAAAATCTATATATGTATCCTTCCTTACATATTATAAAACAAAGTCTGTTAGCGATAAACTCAAAAATTACTGCACCTATTTTAATGCTGTTTTCACCAACGGATAGAGTGGTTCTCGAGGAAGGTTTTAGTATATAATTTACAAAAATACTCTGGCGAAGTCGCGGGCAGCAGCTAGTCTCTTTATATATAAAAATTACGTGTCACTTGTTTGACGCTAATAATCTGCTAAACTTTTGATAAAACTTCGTAACTATGTGTATTTGGTTCAACTTAAAAGATAGGATAGTTAACTAGTCGAAATATATAATAGAAAAAAATAGAATAGAAAACATCTTCAATAAGGTTTTTCGGGGTTTTGCAACGAATAAAATAAAATGGTATAATTGATATCAATCAATACCAATAATAAAACTGTAAGGGAAGGTCATGGAGTAAGTTACTTTGTTTTCAGAGATATCGAGTTTATAGGCTCTATACATGATACTGAAACTAAATTGACCATTTTTACAATTATTTCTGTATGTATGTATGTTCCTCCATAACTCTTAAACGAATTAACTGATTTTCATGAAACTTGGTAGATAAACATTTAGACGTACGGGACACAGGATAGGTTACTTTTTCTTTTTCAACGCCGACGAAGTCGCGGGTCCCAGCTTGTAATTTTAATAATCTTCTATTTATATAAATAAAATCGATGAATTTCGAAAAAGGCTGCAATTTCCTTTTAAAACCTGTTGTGACTCTCAAGAAAAATAAAATAAAAACGACGCCTACGTACCAAAACAATTTCTTTCCAAAAATTGAAAGTGTTATTCACTGCATAACCTTTTCTTTATGTGAATCTATATAAAGATAAGGTTCCATTCGAGAGTGGGTAACTCCCTTAAAATGGGAAGATAGAACCTTTGTGTAGTAACGCACTTCCGACCACCACAGCACAATGCATACTCCGGCGAATGGCCGATTCCTATCTTATTATAGATGAGTTCAAGGTGTTTTGAATACAAAGTTTATTCTTATTATCATAGAGTTCTATATTTGATAAAAAAATTCATATTCTATTACGTATTTCTTGCAACATTTTCCAAGAAAAATAACAACGAATCCATGCATTGTCAACGATTTTATGATAAATATTCGCAGACAAGTTGTCATTTTACAAATTATATAACTAAATATACAAACCTTTCAATCAGGGAAAATCGTATCAAAATTCGGTGGGTTGTTTAAAATGGGTTACTTAAGTTGTTTACTTCAATTTCTCATTTAAACGTGTATTACATATTATTATTATTTTTGGTAGGCATTAGGGAATAATCTTTGACTGCTAAGATCCCAGCAATCTTAGTTTAGAAGTTAATCTGTCAACAAAGTTTAAGCCTATAATGGATTAGGTATTATTTAACAATTATCTATATTCATTTTATTTATTTTTGCGACTTTGTCCGCGTCGAACGATGAAAGGTACCCTATGTCCTTTCTGGTGTGCCAGACAACGTGTATGCAAAATTTCATGGTGATCTGTTCAGTAGTTTTTGCGTGAAAGGGTAACAAACAAACAAACTCACATTTACATTTAATATTAGTAAGGATTATACAGAGAAACCTTTGTTATATTCGAGATATTTATAAAAGAATAGAAGAAATCGCAAGCGGATTTGTTCTCCCCTATATTATTATATTACACAGATACAGAATGTAAGTTTGAAAGAATCATAAAGGTGAAAAAGGTTTTTGCTCTGGATATTGAATAAATAACGATCGGCGCCATGCTGCGGTTTCAATATGAAAATATGTTGTTACATTTTGTTCGACACAATCTCGTGCTTTTGTGTTGGATACATAAAGAAAACTTTAAAACAATGTATTATATTGCTTTAAATAATATTTAAAATAGTATTTCCATACTACTATTATATTATTGTTATTAGGGTTAATGAGGAGTATTATTATTAATGTTTGTTTTTTTTTGTTACAGGTAAGGTAATCGTTTGGCTCAATTTTTCAGGGAAGACTAATTTAGAAGGTAACATTTATTTCACTTTCTTAATTTACTTTTTTTTAAAATAAAACTAGAAATCCGCCCCGTATAAATATTCAGTTAAAATTATTTATTTAATGAGTTAGCGGACATACAGACAGATAGACGCGGAAAGCGACATCTATTTATCGATTTATCTATGTAAGTTTATGTATATAGATAACAAGTATATACCCTTAATAATTAAAATTTATTCTTACTTATAGTACGAATAAACTGATTTATAAAAAAGAGTTTTTGTATACTTTTCAAATGTTCAAATGTTTTACCAAAATTAGAACAAAAAAGATAAGTATTCATTCAATTACAATTTTTTTTTTATCCATCACGTTTCATCTGTTGCTCAGAAAATTAATTTCTCTAATGTCGTCGTGACATCTGTTGGCAAATATTTTGATTTTGGGTTTTCGTTATGAGACGTCAGATGGCGCTCATTATTTTATGTTTCCTACTGAACACTAGATGGCGCTCATTTTTGTCTTTACCATGAATAGTTCTTTGAATATTGTTCAGATGGCGCTTATTCTATAAGTTGTTCCTGAATATTGTTCAGATGGCGCTTATTCTATAAGTTGTTCCGAGGGACACTAGGTGGCGCTGGAAAGCAAGTTCAATAAATTTATTTTTTCGTGGTTCCAAAATTAATGCTAATATTATTTTCTTCAACGGATGATTTTCTCAATCTTTGTGGACAAACAGCTCTTCTAAGAAAGGGCAAAATATATAATAATTTGTCAATAGATTTAAGAAACAAAGACATAGTAGATTTTAAAAATAAACTGAAGACAGTGTTGGTCGAAAGGGTTTACTACACCATTCATGACTTCTTTAATGAAAAAATTTAGTATTAGAAATTATATACTTGACATTAATGCTGACATTAATTAATATAACTTAATAATAACTTTTAAAATTAGATTTAAGATAAATATTTTTGTATGCCAGCAATGGTAGGTCATATAGATCCAATATATTATATTATTATTATTTTATACATGTGAATATTTCGTTTGTTAAATTTGTCACATCTACTCTAATTGATTATATAATTATACGAATTACTAATAAAAAATACTTAAGATTAGTTAATTTCTGAGAATATCTTGTATATTAAAATTACGTGTCACATTGTTTGACGCCAATGAACTACTGAACCAATTTTGATAAAACTTGTGTAATTTGGTCCAACTTAAAAGATAGGATAGTTTTTATTTTTAACCCAGGCGAAGCCGGAAGCGTGTAGCTAGTACATAATATATAAGATTTCAACCACAAGCAATTTAGCCAATAATTAAAGTTATAATAACTTGATTAGTATGTTGTACTTAAGTCACTTACGGATGCTTACGTTATAAAATAAATCTATGTTCCAAATTTCAGCTTTCTAGTTTTAGCTGTGCGTTGATAGTAACTAGATAGGATAAAAGATTTTTTTGTATGATAATTTTGGAGATAATAATGATCTAATGACTTTTCTGACCACTGAAGGTCAGAAGTCGTACACAATCTTATTGCAGCGCCAAACCGAGATTGCCTTAGTAAATAATATTAAAAGAGAAGTAACAAAGGTGTCGAAACCAGAACGACATGGCAATGGTCGGAGTGACATATTTTTTTGGAGCATCTCTCAAAGCAATGAATAATGTGTACAATTCATTCATTTGGTCACCCCTCCTTGCTAATTGTTTATAACAAACTAGCCAGCTTATTCGCGGTTCAGGTTCCTTTACTGTGAAGTAAAACGCTGTAACTAACCGACATTGCTTCGCACGGCTGCTACTAATAAAGGACAATTTTACTCTACACTGTTTTGTGACTAAAATTGTTTATACTGTTTAGGCCTCTTTCACAAACTACAAGTAAAGTGTTGATTAGTTACTTTTAGAAATCATTTTCTGTTATATTGAATTATGCACTCGGTTTATTGCATCATTCGATTGCGAATTTTTATTATTATTTTCTACCATAGAATTATATGTTTTCTACATATTTAATGTTTGGGACGTTTACCGTACAAACAAAGGTATATCAGCTCCATTATCCCCGGTTACCGGTGACTTTAAATGAAAGTTTGGCCTACTTGACGTTTGTGAAACAGGCGCTTAGTAAAGTATTTTCACTAAGAAAATAGTACACTGCCGAATTGAAAGTTTAAAAAATTTCAAAAATTTTATGTCCAATATGAAATATATTGGACATATAATTTTTGCATATTCAAAAAAATCCTGAGGATTGCGGAACCTTTTAAAACTACAACTAAACTATGCTTTCTTACGTATGTAAGAAAAAGAAAAGAAAATAAGGGTAAAATAAAAATAAAAACATGTTTACGTCAATTTCGAATAAGTTCGCTATACAGCGCCTATGTCAATTCTGCTACGAATATTGATTGATGTTTTGATGTCATGTGTCGGATATTCCTTAGTGCATATTTACCTTAATTAAATTTCAGCTAAGATTACCCTAGTTTGTTAGATTTGTTCTCAGTAACACAAACATAGAAACCAAATAATCTTAGCCGAGTCTTTAGCCAAAAATGTCATGTACTCATTTCTGTATCAGAGCAATCATGTTTTATATTTCAAGGAGTTTATTCAAGATGTCTTGTTTATTTCACGGTCTAATCCAATTTCGGGTTCTAAATGTGGCATCATTATCCTTATTGAGACTCGTTTAACTGCTTGTTAATGCTTTTTGTGCACTTGATAGTATAAATATAACGTCTGGGCCCTTGTTGAGATCTTTTTGTCATATTGCAAATTGAAACTACTTACTTGGCAGTGAAGCATTATTGATGAATTCGTTGGTAAATAACTTTTTTTTTGAAGGAAATCCCCCACATACAAGTACTTACCCAAAAAGTTATTTTTTAATTACAGAAATGCATACATAACAGAAGCAAATGAGTTGTATTTTTAAATTCTTTAACCAAAGTAACGCTATTTATTTGATAATAGTCATGAATCACACTATCTATCTATTATTAATAGTAATCTGTACATATGTAATTTAACGGTCAACTCTTTTTGTCGGGTAATAGCTCACAAAAGCAGGCTAAAACCGTGAACTATTTAAAAAAAACTAGTTAAGAAAAACTCATTTGGAAATTCCATGTAAAATTGTAATAGAATTAGAAGCACACAATCTGGATAACAAAGATATTTGAGACACAGCCACAGGCAACAGCGGGTAGCTATATATTAATAAAAAATATATAATATTATATTATAGGCGGACCAGTAACAATAATATGTCACGGTTTCTTTTTTATTTCCGATTCACTTACCTCCCAAACGTGAAATTGCAAATCTACAATTTGAATATCAAATAAATCTGTATCTCGTCCAGCAAACAAGAATCAAAAGTGGACCCTCGCTAACGAGCTCTGTCCAAAACATACCATAACACATTATGCAAGCGCGTATAATGCGCTATAAATTCAATGCAAATCGTGGAACGCGCCACCCTTTGTGCAGAAAGCAAGTTCGTTTGAGATGTTACTATGGGCGGGATCAGCTATTAACAGAATATTTGCAATGTCACAAGAGAAACCAGAACCGAGACAGTGTTTAATGAAGCTAAGTTCGGGGAAGATACTCGTACTATTGAGAATAGTAATGTCACAGATATTGTGGATCTTGTTCATTGAACAGATGTTAAACATGACTTTAATGAACCAACAATTGTAGATGCGATTGCAAAACAGATTGATATTCAGATGATGATTACAGATGAGATTACATACCAATCTGATATATTAGACAACGTTAATGAACCAACAAATTTAAAGGATTATAATGAAGAGATTAACGAAGAATATTCAAAATACGTAAAAGCTTATAATTTCTTTTGAAAGATTTCAAGGTTATATAAATACGCAAAGTGTTACTGTCACAGTTGAATAACTCAGATACAATGTGTATTGATTGACTGTAACTAGCGACTTGTGACGGTCCCCAATTGTAACGTAATCATCTAATCACATTGTGACATCGTATTTCGCTTCTACGGATTCTGGTTTTGGCTGAGATTGCGTCAACTAACCTTGATACAGTTGCTACGGAAGTCCCTGACCATGAGCAATTGTTCCCCTCTATCCTGTTCTTAGCGGGTACCACGGTGCCAAACAATAGAATGGATACCGCGAGAAAATCCCTTACGCGTCAAAAAACAGTTTCGCCCAAAGCTATAGATTTAAATTCACCAATAAGATTGTTGTTTGTTATACTTATTCAAATCTTATTCCTGCCACTGTAAGATCTAAATTACTTTGTCTGTTATTAGGGATTATTATTAGAGGAATCTACTTCATCAATAATAATGTTAGTTTTACTTATTTTTTTTAAATAATCCTTTTGCCCGTTAGCCAAATTTTTAATCGCTACAGTTTTGTTATGGGGATTCTAATGGGGGTTTTTGTCGGTATTATTGTCTGTGAATTTTTTGTTGATATTTTCGGTTGTTTTACTTTAAATAAAAAAAAAAAAAACAGAAGTTTAATCAAAAGTTTGAGTAGGCACAGAAAAAAATTATGAAATAGATTCTTTCTTGATGACATTTTATATATTTTCTAAAGTATATGTTTTTTTGGCACCGAATCGTTGCCAGAGTTTTATTTTATTTATGTGATTTCATTCCGAAAATATTGTTGTTTGAGTTTACTTCCCTATGATAACTGCGTCACCCTTTAATATATAATTTTTAATAATATTCATTTATTGTTTTCTACATTCAAAAGTAAAATTAAAAACGATTTCGTTAGTTACAATATAAGTATGGAAATCATATATTTCTTCGAATAGGTTAACAATTGCAAAATCACCCTAATTTTACAGTATTTCAAGCATTATTTTGCTCAATAATTTAAATAAGAGCGCATTATTTTAACCGAAATTTTACCGGATTTGTCTAATAACATTAATTCTAACCGACGCTTTTATCGAGACATACAAGTTTATAAGCAGCAAGACACTATAGGAAGTTGCGGAAAATGAAATATTATTATTAACTGTGAATGTTCCTGAACAAAACTAAACGTGATGATCCTGATAAAATTTGAATAGAAAGGCAGCTAATATGTGACACTTTTTTCGTTATGTTAATTTTTTTATATTACATTCATCCGTCATTAAAAGTGCATTTTCGCCTTGAATGTTTTGAATGACATGCCGTGACTACGTGTCAAAGTCTACAAGTTTTGCTATTGTCACATCTTGACGAGACATGACAAGAAAGGGTGCAACCCTCAGGTCAACAACAGGGCCATATTTCATAACAATATTTTCTATTACTGGAGCGTTTAGTAGAAGGTTAGTTGCTTGAGAAGCTTCTTATCGTAATCGTGTATGGACTTATGGCATTTTGCATTACCATTGTCAATAATAGAGTTAAAGGCTTAATTTTGTTATAGGTTTTATCTCCATTTAAAATGTGTATTTTTGCGTTAATAAAATTTGCTTATTTCTTGAGAAGCTTATTACTGCTGTTCTAATTAGTTCGGTAACATATCAATGCGGTGCTATTGGTCAGATGAACTTCCAAGAAAGGGCAAGAATCGGATGACTTTTCAAGAAAAGCCAAGAAAAAAAAAGAATAGCTTATAGAGATTAAATTATGAATTATAACATAATGGAACAGGTGGGAAAGATTTAATAAAACTTTATTGGTATGTTTTTAACAAGTAAGAAGTCACGACAAATGAAATATTGTCGTGGAAAAACAAAAAAGCAGAAAAATTGCATTATTATAATAGTATATTATAGAAATGTCAAAAATGTTGAGCTGCAGTAGGCATGCATCAAACTTATTTTTAGTAAGACCGGTTTTGCATCGCGGAAGTCTCACGGTGATTTCCAGTTTTCATCTAAAATGTTCTCAACTGAGTGTTCTGTGTTTGCAGTCGACTCGTCATACATCTGTCCTGGTTTTGTTAAATTTATTTCTTGCACCTATTGTTGTTACTATAATAACGAGTCTTGCACATCCATATATTGTGTTCATGTATTGCTATTGCCCTATAGGTCCGTGGCTTAGATTGGTTGTCTTTTTTGTATCTTTCGTATCATTTATAATATGCATATCTACACCAAGATAGCGACATCGCTGTCTCCCATATATCTAAACTTTTTATTATAAGATCATATTTTTTTTTAAACCATTACAAACTGTGCACCTCTCTCCTCGGTAAGTTCAACTATTACCAGTGATTGTACTTAAATTAGTTAAATGACCCGTGTCCCGAATATGCGAGAAATTATACTACAACCACATTGTTACCACGAGTTTTGTGTGATTTATTATCTTACACTCGAATGTTCCTACGGGGACACGGCTCATAAATTTGTCTAACGCCTTTGATAGAAACGATAACGAAAGATATTTGGCTCATTCATCTCGCAATGCTTGCAACCGTCGTAAGGTTAAATGAAAATTTTAGGTGTGTAATTTGAATTTGCTGCCAGTGATTCCATTGTTTGGATAATTGTTTTTATCGAATGGTTCTGCTTTCTTGAGTTTTCTACCGTTATACTATATTTTATTACATGTTTTTTTGTTTCTTCTGTGCTAGTATTTTATTCCATTATTTGTTAGTGAATAAGTAAGGTATAATAATCAGAACAGTTAAAAATCCTGCTCAATTAGAATATGCTAACGAAATACTTAAACCTAACTAATCCCCGACCAATCTATAAGGAGATGACTAATAATTCTTAAGATTATGAAGATAAAATATATTCGTCTAATATTGTTTCCTCTTTCCTTCTACTTTAAACATTATTTTCTTATTCTGAAACTATATGACGTAAATAAAATAAAATGTTTTGCCTATCACAGT
The DNA here is from genome assembly GCA_945859745.1 of Synanthedon formicaeformis. Taxonomy (NCBI): domain Eukaryota; kingdom Metazoa; phylum Arthropoda; class Insecta; order Lepidoptera; family Sesiidae; genus Synanthedon; species Synanthedon formicaeformis. Next base: position 10,981,656 of record OX243962.1, on the reverse strand, counting down.
TTTTTTAATGAAATTATTGAATAAAAATATAATGAATGAAATCTCTATATAAAAATAAATTATGGATATAAATATATTTAGTGATCTTTGAGGTCTATAAACTCCGCCTAAAAATTTGTAAGTAAGCATGTCATAAACTCGCTTCGTCCTCAAAAATTCTACTCGAATATTTAAACTCTGTGATGTCGTGTACGCCCTTCGCAAGAGTATTGGTTGACACCCTTGCCAATTCTATCCAATGGCGGTGTCTTAAAATTGCATCTTTATCTTTCGACCCCTCGCTATTTCACCTCAAATAGACATTGTAAAAAATTCAACACAATTTCTGGGAACCCAAAAAGCAACATTTCTGCTCCATTTTTCTGAGAGTATTCCAAGACCTTGGAAAATCGACGTGATTATTAGATCTTGTTTTTTTTTTGTGTGTGTAATTTTACATAATTTTACTATAACCTTTACTTATGTTACAACTTTGTAGCTCAGTTTTTAATCTTATTTGTATAACTTAATTTTTTTTAATAAATTGAAAATCCCATTTTGATTAAATGTGTATCTTGAAATTTTACTGTTTCAAAGCTATTATTAAAGATTAAACAAATTAAAAAAAAATGAATTCCATCATATTTTTTTTCAAATACCAAAACTTTCATTGCTTTCTGTCCAACTCATTTAACTTTGTTCCGAGTTCTTCCAGACGTTTTTCTTCGTATTTAAACAATTAATATATTCTTTTATATTCACCTTGTCTATGTTTGGCGCCCTATTTTACATTATTAGATTAGTTTCAAAATATTTTATAATTGGACCCCTGCTGTTGAAGGATTTCGTGTTTGCTTTGTCACTTCCTGATCTATTTTCGAATGTCAAGTTTAGTGGATGACATTGACAATTCATCATAGTGATGGATGTTACCTTTATTAGGTGGGATTAGTGTAAATAATGGATTAGGTGCGGTTTCTTGGTTTTTAATCTGTTTGAAATGTAAGCCATTAATATTTTTTTTAGTCTCATTATTTTTTAAATAGTAGAATACTCGTGACGAGGGGAACTAGGTTGTACATAGAACGGAAGTTAATTGTAGTTTTTGCTTTATTTGTTTAATAATAATATTAATAATTATAACTAAAAATACTTCTACCATTTTTAATTTTATATACATACTTTTATAATATATACTGTCTTATGAAGAATTAAATACTAAATATTTTATGACTAGGTATTGTATTTTGTATACAATATAATTGTATTTCCCAATTAATATGGCAAGTTACATTAAATTTCCTAATTATCTTACAAGAAAATTATGTTGGACTAACTATTAAATATTATTTTTATTACATTTATTAAATGTTTTTTTGTGAACTTTTAACCTTAACGTTTATCTATTCTCATATATGAGCTTTGTTAGAATTAATCTCATAAAAAATTTGGACGTCTTTGCGTCAAGCACACAATCACATTTAAGTATATATAAAAAAATATTAACACATTTTGAGTAATTATCTGTTTTCTTGAACTTTTTAAAATATTTTTTTCTTTACAAAAGAAATTTCTTTGCACTCGTATATCTTTGAATTAATGAAGACAGTTTATGGATATATTTATGATATAAACTGATCTAAACAAAACATAATTTATACGACTTCTAAAAAAAAAAAAAAATAACGTCATTATTGGGTTTTTTAATGCAATATAAATGTATAATACTTGTCCTTTTTTTTAGCACAGTAAAAGTTGGCACAATCATTTTGTTGAGTATCATTAATCTAAATTCCGCAAATCATTTCTGACAATATAGAGTAAATGATGCAAAAATTGTCGACACCTCATACCTATATTGTGATCGCATTTTCAAAGTGTCCTATCATCAATTACATACTCCCATAAGTATTTTATGGCTTGCAATTTAGATAATGTTTACATTATATTTTCAATTTCGAGCGAAACGATCTTCTTTACTGGTGTACTTTTATCGTTTGTCTATCCATTTTTTGTTGTGTATCAGCAGTTAGATTTTTTTCTTAAAATTGTATTAATTTTTTACCAATAAATTCAAAGAATATTGCACAGTCACGCATGCATTACTTAAGGATTTCTTAGGTTGCTTTTCACATCAGATCCGTTTGTCTCTGTTATGTGAAAAGCAAAACGTAAAAAAATATATCTTGTGATATGTAAAGAACACAACACGCGGTGGAAATCAGGCTTAAAACTTCCACAATCACTATGTACATCAAATGCAGTACTCTGCGGACTCTGAAATAGGTCCTAACTACTGCATTAATGTCGGGGACAGAAATTTTATTGGAACATTTCAAAACTCATCATTTTTAAATATTCATATGTGAGGGTAAGGTGTTTATAAAAATTATGTTTTTAATGGTTTTTATATTGCACTGTCTTGGTTGATAAAATTTAATATAATTTTATACTAACACTAACTTTGTAAATTATATACTAAAATCTTCCTCGAGAACCAAATCTTCCTCTATCCATTGGTGAAAACAGCATGAAAATAGGTGCAGTAGTTTTTGAGTTATTTGCGAACAGACAGGCAGACACGGCGGACTTTATAATATGTAAGGATAATGTTATAACGAGAAAATATTTGTTTTTATAAATAAGTTCAAAACCATTTTAAATTTTTTTTCACCTTTAGAAAGCTACATTATCACTGATAACAAAGGTCATATTTTATAAAGTTACGCGGACGAAGTGGCGTGCAACAACTATTTTTTAGACTGTATGAAAAAAATATGTCTCAGTTTTGTGGTAGAGCTGCGTTTAATCACTCTGCCCTCCAACTTTATTTTAAAGCCTACAATTTCCTGCGCTCTAAACACACATCTCATCCTCCATAATTGCTCTAGGCTGCACAAGAGTGCACTCGTGCATTAAAAGCGAACGTATCGCCTAGGGCTTACACAGAACACCGAGTAACAGTATATAATCTCTTACGATTTATCTAAAGGTCGTTTCAAAGCAAAAAGCGTGTGGTCAATCCGATTTAGTGAGTTTATCACTAGTTGAAATTTGTCTTAAAAATGTCGAGATGGAAGAAAAACTGTTTTCATAAGCTTTATTTAAAAATTATTAAATAAATTTAATTAATAGTTATTTAATAATTACTGGGTGGTATCCTATGTCCTTTGATGTGCATGCAGATGATGATCGGTTGAGTATGTTTAAAATAACAACTTCAATTCATGACTTAAGTAAATTAATCAAGAGTAGGTCTAAATAAGGTTCCCTCTTTTTATTATTTATTTAAAAGTAGCTGGTGCCCGCGATAAAAGTAAGGGATGTGTAGCGCCTGATTAAATGTGTAAAGCAATATAACGCCTGACATCTTTGCTGTTATAAAATTTTCAGGGGTTGTATCTTTATTTTTAGTAGATAGCTGGTGCCCGTGACTTCGCCCGCGTTGAAAATTATATACTAAAACCTTCCTCTTGAATCACTCTATCTATTTAAAAACCGCATCAAAACCCGTTGCGTAATTTAAAGAACTGAGCAAACATAGGGACAGACAGACAGCGGGAAGCGACTTTGTTTTATACTATGTAGTGATATAAATCCAGTAGATGTATATTTGTTACAATAAATAGTGTCAGGCATATTGATGATAGGTGGTCACCACCAAGAACGCAAGGAACTTAAGGCTATGGAAATGCGATGCAGACTCTTTAGTATATGTATACGTACTATAATGGACAAGGTCACTAATAATAATAATTCAAATAGTACACGTACTGCTATTTACAGAAAAAGCTTGGCAGAGTGCACTTTAGCATTAGCTAAAGTGCACTCTGCCAAGCCAAGACAGTCGTCCTTACATACTGTTTATAGTTGTTACTGCGATTGCAATGAATGATGCCTCCCATCGATCACATTACGCACCAATTCTTTTGCGTTTCTATTTAGATTGGAATTAACACGTCTCCCTTCATAATATGAGTTGTGAGGGAAAAATAACGCTGCTTTTTCATATTTATGTACTGAATTACAGTTTCTGCCTATGAAAAAAAAAAATGGATGATGATAATATTCAGCTATGACAAAATATTTATATAGTATGTTTAACAAAAAGTTATTGGATTTATTTGACCATTAAATTTATTGCCTATGTTCATGTTTTCTTCTATCTATTTTTTTCTTTAATGTCAATGAGCAAAATGTGAAATGTCACCTTAATATTTTTTTTTATTTTGTTAAGATTTGAAAAAAAAAATAGGAAAATATGTCCTGTGAACACTACTATACATGTTTAGTTCAATAATAAAAGCATTACTGAGAAAACTTTTTGGAATATTTGGAGTGAAATCCAATTCCTCCCCTTTTCCAATACCCGAATCTAATGCCACATGTTCGAATATACCATACAAAGAGGGTTTACTTGCAATCGGCCCTCGATTGAAGAGGGAGGGAGGCAATTTTCTTTTAAAACTAACAAGCAGAGAGGGCACTACCCTCTCAAAAAGTTGGGGTCCAACGTTATAACTCAATTATTGCACTATAAGTCATGTTCTGATATTGATTTGATGGATTACGTGTGATGATTGTCAATGACACGTAGCGAGGTACTTTGATTTAATTTATTGAAATGAAATACTCTAAAACTGTGGTTTATTTGTCAGTAGCTCATATCCATCATTTTGAAAGCGCACCTTTATTTAGGTCTCAAAAGTAAAGTACCCCTTGGATGAAGTATAATATGTCTTTTTCTGTATCCCTGACAACGTGTATGTAAAATTTCATATTTACATTTAACAAATTTCTTTGATAAATTAGTGTAAATGCAAATTTTCGACGCTGTTTATCTAAACGAGTTCTGAGCAAACAGCAAACAGTAAAAGCAACAGAATGATGCAGTAAACCGAGTGCATAATTCAATATAACAGAAAATGATTTCTAAAAGTAACTAATCAACACTTTACATGTAGTTTGTGAAAGAGGGCCTTAAAATAATAAACATTACTGACAACAAAAAATGTCTGTTTTACTTCCTTTTTCGCTACCGCTTGCACCTCAATATTATAACTGGCCAGATGTGACAAAGCTGTTTTGTTTAAGTAATTCCACCCCCAAGCCTTAACCCCAAATTTGTTTTTAATTGATTAAATTGCCTCAGTTTACCATAAATTGATGGATACGGTTTCGGATATTGTTCATTATTTACATACCTAATTTAGTTCCTTATTCATTTTTATTTCATTATTTTTATTTAACAATCAATAATATATTACTTAGTAGTTTGTTATTATTCAATTATAAATAATTAATATGTGAGATTTAAAGGAATGGCTCTCATCTACTAATATTATAAATGCGAAATACAATATACAATAATTGTATGAATCACACAGATTAGTTTATTACCTGGATCAACATATAAAGATACTGTTTATCCTGGAAAATCTTAGGTTCCCGAAGGATCGTCTGTCAAAGTGTCAGGTGTTATTTACTCATATATTTTCTTTTTCAACGCGGGCACCAGCTAGTTGTAAATGTATAATATATTTTCTATTTTTATTATTTTCTTTCTACAGGTAGGTACGATTACTAAGCAAAACCGCATACAATAAGTCCACACCTATGAAGCGAAAGTCCCAGACTTCCACCATAATTGCTATTTTGCTCCTCGTCGAGGAAAGAAAGTGCTGTTTATGCAATTATACGGATTTTCTCTTTGACATGGCTTGTTCTTACTTCGATGATATGCAAAACATAATTTGTGGCATGGATTGGAAAATGTGTTGGGAAAATTTATATGGTACTGTCGTTAAATTTATAGTTATGTTAAACTTTTTTTTAAAATTATATAATACTAAGCGCCTCTTTCACAGACGTCAAGTAGGCCAAACTGTCATTTAAAGTCACCGGTAACCGGGGATAATGGAGCTGATATACTTTTGTTTGTACGGTAAACGTCCCAAACATTAAATAGAAAATAATTTAAAAAAATCGGCTATCGAATGATGCGGGAAACCGAGTGCATAATTCAATAAAAAAGAAAATTATTTTTAAAAGTAACTAATCAACACATTACTTGTAATTTGTGAATTTATATAAAAAATATATTTTTAAGTTAACGTTAACATTAAAAAAAACCTTGCTGAAAAAATGCGTAAGAAGATTGAGTTCATTATTGTTAGTTTAGAATGTCACTGTCTTGAGATGGACACGGCTGGATGCTGGCCAAGAGCAAACCCATCTCTAATAAATAAATAAAAATAAACAATTTATTTGAAAAGAACAACGATATTGTTTTTCTCTCGGTTTTTTCCTTGTGTAAACAGCTTCCGAGACCTTCATTTCTTTTTTCCATTTATGTAGATCAATTATAAAAGTAAATGAATATAAAAGTAAAAAGTAAATGAGTATCCGAATAGCTCAATTCAATCATCATCTCGTCTTTTACATAATATGTATTTATAATATGTATAGATTTTTGCACAGACATAGATTTTGCATTTTTACTAATAACCGAATGAATTAAGACTTATCCCGTGTGAAATTACACTTTAAATCGAATTGACATTCGATTATTGGTACGCCTGATCGATTCACCTCAATAAATTATTGGACAGAATCGAACTCGCCCCATTGGGACTGATAATGTAAAGGTGGTCGTAAATTCCGTTTAGTTTTGGCTCGTAAAGTAATCGTGCCTTACATTTGACTGTATTGTGGTGATGCTTTATTGCATATGGGGTATGCAAGTAGCTTGCGAAGTAGTCGGAAGAGAAACGTGCTTCAATACATTAAGGTAGGAGTGTGCTAAACGCTATGTTACAAGGCTGTGATAGTAATACAATGTGAAGGGTTTAAAATAAAATTTAACAGTGTTATATACATTATTGACTACAAGACGATATATCTAAATTAGTATAACAATAACTAAAAAAGAAACAGATGATAAGACGATAAAAAATTATGGCTTTACTTCAGGACAAAAATAATAAATGAAACGAAATTACATAATTTTATATGAATTAATAAATAAGAAATATATGAAACTAGCTTTTGCCCGCGACTTCATCCGATTCCTTTTTCTTTTTAGGTCTTAAAACTATTCATTCAAAAATTTTATTAGTCATAATTTTTTATCAGGCGTTCAATTTTTTATTTTATTTTTAGACGATCTCTCGAAAACAGTACTTTTTTTCTGGATGAAAGTATTCTATGTCCTTTTCTGTACCCCTGTCAACTTAAATGAAAAATTAATGATGATCGGTCGAGTAGTTAAAGTGAGAAAAGGTAACAGACAGACATTTATAATATTAGTATGGATTAGTTAGATCAGAATATATATAAAAAAAATAAAGCTTCACATTGTACAATTATAGGTCAAAAATGAAGCAAAAATGTTCCTACATTAAATATGTCGACAGTAATTTCATTTGAATTTATTTATAACTATCAACTGTGACGTCAAAGATGTGCCAATGAACCGTAATTTTAATATTTAAAATGAAAATATATATTTCTGAACAATATTTGATATTATTTTAGAATCTAAGAAATCAACACGTGATCAACACCTACGAGAATCATCTCTGTCGTTTTTATTTCTAATCTTTTTACTTTAACATTTAGATTTGTAAAAAAAATGTTGTAAGGAATGTAATTGTTATTTACTTTATTTTAAAGATGACAAAATAGAACCTCAGCTTTTTTCGTCGAAGGTTTCTTCTCAGCATCGTGATCATCTTGGCTGTTTTATTTTTTCTAAATTGGCCCATTGCCAATTCAACTAAATATAAAATGTAATTCTAACAAAATAATATAATATGTCATATTAATTAATAATATGTTGTTTAATCTAATATAACAAATTCTCGTGTCACAGTGTTAGTTGCCATACTCCTTCGAAACGGCTTAACCGATTTTGATAAAATTTTATATGTACACTTGGTAGGTCTGTGAATAGGATTTTATTTATTTTTTATGCGCGGGCGAAGTCGCGGGCAGCAGCTAGTAATTAATAAAATTCCTTACAGTCATAATAACAGCAGTCTAGTAAACTATTCTATAGTAACTATTCTGTCATAGTTCTTATAATGTTCTGACGTTTTGATGAGGTCAGTTAAATTGAACCATAAACTAACACCTGATTTGGACGGGAGTGGTTTATGGGAGCGTGTCCACTGTCCACGTAAAGGTCAAATTGAACAACGCCCCAGTTAAACGCTTATTTTCACGTTGAATTTACGAGGTTGCGACCCATTTCCGCGGATTCGCGGTCATTATAATAACAGAGTTTATTTTAGGAATTCACTGACGTCACTCAAGTGTCCTATTTCATTTTTAATCTCGGATATAAGAGCGAGTCACAATCTGACAAGTAGGGATTGCTTAATACGATTTAATTTAGGACCTAAACTGGATTGCATTTGCTATTTCGTACCATCAACTTCGTTTTTGTATGAAAGCGATTTTTTTTAGGAACTCAAATTAAATTACTCTGAATTTGAATCGTCTTTTAAAAGTTGATAGTAGAGGGCCCCTGGTATCAATACTAATAATAAATTTGAGGGTTGGTGATGGAGTAAATTACTTTGTTTTCAGAGATATCGTATTTAAAGGCTCTATACATGAAACTAAATTGACCATTTTTTAATTTTTTTATCTGTATGTATGTATGTTCCTCCATAACTCTTAAACGAATTAACTGATTTTCATGAAACTTGGTAGATAACATTTAGACGTACAGGACATAGGATAGGGCTACTTTTTTCTTTTTCAACGCGGACGAAGTCGCGGGCGCCAGCTAATTGTATAATATAAGTCAAGGACTGAGTAGGAATTAAGAATATTTGGCTAATATATACTTATATGTATAGTCGTTTGTCCTGACTAACTATCAACGCACTGAAAGCTGAAATTTAGGACATAGGTTTTATTTAAAGCGTAAGTAAAGCATCCGTTAAGAAAAGATTTTTGAAAATTTCAACTCTTCTTGCTAGTATTTTATATTTTATTCGAATAAGTTGATTAAATAAAAGTCGTATAAGTCAATACGGAAATATCTATAGAGATGTAGTTGTCATATATTTCCTTATTTAAACAGTTGTATAAGTATAGTTACTCATATACGCACTACACAACACACACGTATGTTTCAATATTTACGATTTAAAATCTATTAAATATCTATTAAATTTATTCATTTATCGATGTTAATAATGTTAACAACGTTAATCGTTTTGGTTGATACTAAAGAAAAATAAATCGCAATCTGAATAAAAAAACATGAAGTCAGAACAAAGTTAGTACACGCGAATTAAAGGAATAAATACGACGCCACGAACGAACGACCTCCATTGTACGAAGGTGAATTTATTATACACTAAGTGGATGATTATCAGTAACAGAAAGAGTCACGAAATTAGTGCTGTCCTTTGCCAGAACATTGCCAAACGAATTACCTAACTATTTTATTACTTGACTCTATAAGTTCTCATCAGTATACCTTTTTATGTTAAGGTTGGCAGAAAGGCTGACGGCCCACTTGATGATCATAAACCTATTAATATTCTAGTCCTAGTATGGTTGTCCACACATGAATTACATAGAAAAAATTAGTTACAATAAGGTGGCCATATCGCTGCTTAAAAACTAAAGGGCCATAAAACAAAAAAATGAAAAAATGTTTTTATTGCAAAAATACAATCACAATCCTTCATATTGTATGTGGCAAAAAGACTTATAGTTGTTTTATTCCATATTTACTATATTTTGATCATTTTTTATATGTTCAAAAGTAACTTATATGCTTATATCTCTTCTAGTATTCAGTTTATTATAAAAGTACTTAAAAATGCGCTTCTAACGATGTATAATATGCATATATTTGATATATATATAATAAGAAAAAATAGGCAAAAAATAATTTAATTTTTTTTTGATTAGCTCTCCTGTAAAAAGTGTAATTTTGATTTGTGGCCCTTTAGTTTTTGAGCAGCAATATGTTGCTATCCTAACTCACATTTTGCGGGCAAAAAGCTTGATAGGGATAGAAAAATTCTTTTTGTGATGGATAGTCCATTTATCGAAGAACGCTTTAGGCTATTAACGTTTTGAACGTGGACGAAGTCGCGGGCACCAGCAAGTAATTTATATTAATAATTATGATTGTCATTACAGCCAATGCAATTACATTTGTATCTATGTCTGTTGCGCTTCTCACGTGTCTTCTAAGTTTAACCTCAAGAAAGCGGTCACGAACTAAAACTTTCGCTACGATACTCATCAGCACACCATGAATGCATAGTATGAACATTTTACGGTACATTAGCTTTAAGGTAACTAAACCGACCGAAAATTACGGTGATAAAATTCACCCTTTTTCAGGTTGTGTAACCCACATCATAGATTAACTTTTTCTACCTTATAATAATATAGGGCGACGAAAATATACAAAAATCCAATGATTTGTTGAAAAAAGATTAGAAACCGCAAGCACGCAACAGAATTTGAAGCGTTTTTAACCATCAGTTAGATAATTTTTCACTGAATGTTTTTATATAAAATAAAACCTAATTTTATTATGTTTTTATGTGAGTAAAATTCGGTTAATTCGATTTTCTTTCACTGTGGAATTTGTGTATATAAAAAATATTTTTTCTTATTACTTTTTAGTAAACGAGCTCGTATTTCTGTCCATTTTAAGTTCTTTTGCTGTTTTGTTTACCTTTGATTTATTAAATTTCTGACGACATGCGATTGAATAAAGTTATAACTTAAACAATCAAAATCAAACCGCATATACAATAAATTATTAAACCAATGGTTATTGCCTTTTCATAGACAATCGTAAAATGATTCACACTGTGTGAAGACCCTCATAAAACTTTTATTTCCTTTGTCAGAGGTAATTTGACCAGAACTTTACGATCTATCACTGAAGATTCATAATTTTTTTATTTATATCTTACCCCTCCTTTCACATTGGTTTCCTTCTTTATAGATCAAATGTTAATTTCTTATGTTCAGGAAAAATACATTTAATGTTTTTTGTTGTTTCAGGTAAACCGTTTTTGACATTAATGCCGCATCAAATTCGTTTTGAACATTAGGTATAGTACTAAAAGTCTATCTTCTTATTAATATTAACTAGTGCCACCATTTGCAAAGGTTTTGGAAATTTTGAACTTTTAAATTGTGGAGTTGATAATCACAAAGTACACAATAAACTTCTGGGTAATAACTATGCCATTAGCCTCAAATGTTTACAAAGCATTCGATTCGTTCGCCTTGTAATCGTAAATTTGCAAATATCCAGCCACCACCTACTTTTGCATCGACCGTGCCAACGCCCACTTAAGCGAAACATCCTAGTCTCAAATAAATAAACAGGTAAACTAGCTCAAGGCAACTTGGTAGGCTAATATTTTAATACTGACATCGATGACTGCCTACACTGCCTGGTGTTACAAGGCTTTCAGTCTAAATTAAATTGAGATATAATCAGATATTGTTAACCCAATCAGACTCTGAATAACTCTGAATCAGACGATATACTTAGAGGCAATTTTACACGATCCACTAGATGTCCAATAGCCATCGAAGGATACAGAAGGAGGCAAAACCAATTCATCACAGACACTTTTGTTACGTAATACTTAGCGCCTCTTTCACAAACGTCAAGTAGGCCAAACTGTCATTTGAAGTCAACGGTAACCGGGGATAATGGAGGTGATATTGTTTGTGCGGTAAACGTCCCAAACATTTAATAGAAAATATTTTTAAAAAATCGGCTATCGAATGATGCAGTAAACCGAGTGCATAATTCAATATAACAGAAAATGATTTATAAAACTAACTAATCAACAGTTTACATGTAGTTTGTGAAAGAGGCCCTTAGACTTTTAGATACTCAAGGAGTTTACTTAGTTTCAACAGCAGCTGCCTGTTAGTTGCTGAAAAATTAGTTTGCAGAAATTTATTTTTTACAAATTTAGTTTAGGAAAAAAGTACATTTCACTAACGTCATTAGTCCAGTTACTAACTTATTGGTTAAACTAAATTGCAGTTAAGTAAAGGCATTCAAATTAAGTTTAACTTATTAAACTTTAGTGAACATTCTTCTACTAATGCATTGCCTTAACTCTGACCTTTATATTAGTTTGTATGTATGACTTTTTAATTTCGTTTCTACGTGACTGTATTTTCTGTATAGCAACTAAATAAACTGTCTAGAATATTCATCATCATCATCATCATCATCTTAGCCGCAGGACGTCCACTGCTGGACATAGGCCTCCCCCAAAATTTTCCAATTAGAATATTAGGCATTCTAAAATATGTTCTTTTTTGGGTTGGAATTCTTATGCTCTCAATGATTTTTGTTTTAATTTATTAGGATTATTTGTGGGACTAACGGTCCACTTGATGGTAGGTGGCTACCGTCGTCTAAAACACAAACAACACCACAAGTATTGCAAGTGGGCTATCGACCATAGTAAAGATAGGATAGGGGATTAGGTAGGGATAGGAAATGAAGAATGTTCCTAATTTACATCATTATGATGGTCTCCTTTCAGAGACAATAAATAATCAATTAAGTATCCCCCTACTGTTTTTAAACTTGTGGAATTTTCTTGTATTAATAAAATTACTGTAGGTAATCTATTTGCTTCTGTATAAGTAAGTGATATTTTTGGTTAATTTTGTAAAATATATTATATTATTTCTAAGTATACCACGACTTGCTGCTAATATAAATTATGCTTTGAAAATAACATTGAGTTGGACCGTCGATTGAATTGTAAAACGACGTTGTCTTCCTGACAAATGTCGGGGGTGGATAGTTGTCTTGTAAGACAAGGTGGCAGGACACAACCGGTCCTGTTCCCGGTATAGCCCTAGACGTGGGCGAGGACGACATTCTCAAAATAGTATTCAATAATTGAGCCGGCAATTAAATTGAAGAACTGGTTCAATGGGTAACTCAGTATTATTTATGGCTGTACATTATAATTGATTTATTTGTCGAGCCTATTCGTCGAGTGGTTCTTTTGTTAGTGAGCCATGACTTAAAGGTTTTGGGTAGAACTCCTGTAGTAACTGTGGTGACGAAATTTTCAAAGTAGGATTTTGTTATATTTTTCTTTATGTTAAGGTCGACAGACAGCCCACCACTATCAATAGATGGTAGGTGGTCCTAGTTCAGCCCTAGTGCTTACTTTACTGCTATTTCTATTTCATTCATTTATACATCTATTTCTGCCTTTAATATTTCGTGCAAACATTAAATTTATTCGAGCTTCAAGAAATATAACTCACCTTCATCGCAATAAATCGTTTTAGATCGCTATCGCAATAAATAAATTAACAAAAGCATCATCAAACAAACAAGGAGAATTACTGTATACATGACAGCATCATAAAAGTTAATAAGCGAACTTACAAAGACATAAATCATACAAAAGAAACCGTTTCCAACTTCATCATAATAATAAAATAATGCGCTTATTATGTAAAATGATATCTTCTAAAACGTAGTGCCTTCATGACTTCTGGTGACCAATTTAAGTTGATACCTAAGACATCCGTGCAGATTCTGCCTCGAGTTCTTTGAAAGGGTAATTGCAGGGGGCGAGGTAGACCAAGTTAAATTGGAATTAGATGTTAAATAAACAGCATCGTGCTCGTTGCTGAGATGCAGCGATAAGAATTCGCACGACTCTAGGGAATGGAATTCAGCGGATGTAGCGCTTTACATGTTGTATACTTTTTCGTATTCATTAGTTCCATTTCCTTTTTCTTACACCCATAAAAAGGAAGCTTAAATTGCGACGAATGAAATGTCGATTTCTAGAGCGCATTTGCATGATTGAAGTCAGATTTTGATTAATATTTTGATTAATGTTTATATCGTTCTAATTTTTTTTATTTATAGAAGAGGCATAATTACGAACATTTTTTTAAAATAATTCTCTTGAATGAATCTTTTAATATTCCATGAAAAAAAAACTGTGTTTAAGAATAAGAATAGAAATCTTCTATTTGATTGTAACTGTTTTTGCAATGTCGTTCAGAAAATTAACTCTGGCTTTGTTTTCTCGTTTATCGTGACTGAGAATTTCCACTGAAAATGTTAACTAGCTAGTTTACATTCAGGAGAATAACAATTCAAATGCAGCTGTATTAGGTAAACACGGTAAGGGAGTGTTTTGCTTCGTTGCATTATTAGGAATGTTTGGTATACCCATCTATCGTTTGTTTAGTGTAAATGTTTAAATAAATCTGTTAGTAACTAGGTCAAAAACACAAAAAAGGCTACTTTTTGCCAAAAATAAAGTATTAATTTTCATTAACATTTGAAATACATTTGATTTTGTAGATATACGGTCACTTAAATAAATAAAATACAAAAACAATGTCTGCCTTTACTGAGTAGTATTTGCCCGGCGATAAATAAATATGTACTGAATTAAATTTATTCACTTCTATGAATAAAACTAATTATTAAAAGTAATAATTTAAATCATCATTGACACTTCTGTGGAAACTCAGTAATATTATAACCAACACGTGACCGAAGGTTCTTAAAGGTTTTGGTAATTACCTTTAGGAATATATTTTTACTTATAATTTTGGTACAATATCCTTTTGATGTCATATGCACAACATACTAAATGATTGTAATTATATTACAGTTACGAAGGCAAAAGTTTCATCATTAACTAAGTTTTCACTGAACATAAATTACCCATGTAATTAGCTTTCAGACGTCACCCTACCTCAATTTTAGCTCAAATTTAAAAATGTAGGTCAACTGGAATGACTTGAAAATATTATATTTCGCTTTATAACTAACCTGCATTGCGACATGAAACTTTCATAATGCCTTCAAGGTTTTCAATCCTGAACTTGCTTTTATTCCGCCATCAAAGTTCTTTGAAATCTAAAATCAATTAAGTCTAAGCCGCTAGACCTAGCACGAGGTAAACCCTGATAACGAAGACAAGTTCGCTAGCCATTACACCAAACGCAATCAAGGTAGGAACCTTGCCCCTCTCTGGCAACGATGTCGCTTCGATTCGTTTTGAATTCGCTCGAATCGCTCGTTCAGTATGCCGTACGTCGCGACACGAGTATGTCGTGTCGCGGTACTTGACTAGTCTCGAACATACCCGAAGTTTTCTCGTAATCTAGGACTCGGATTTCCCAATAAGGAGACAGGATAGCAGTGATCGTGAACCGCATATCGATGTGATAGAAACAATAGTAATAGTGTTATTATATTCTACGGATGTACAACACAATAGAATCGCATACGGCGGTAAAGTGTTTGGTGTTTGAGGAAATCGTGGTGCTGATAATGTGTACAGGAAACATGAAAATGACTGTTCATCTCAAAACCGATCATCTGTTAATTGGAAAATGATCCACCTCGCGGACTCGATTGATGTGAGTTGATTATACGATTCAATTGGTTTGTGATTCAATCAGTTGCAATCGTTCGATTGTAATGATTAGTTCAAAGTAATCGGACATTAGCGTAAACACACTCGCCATAAACTTTCCGTTGTATGGTGAAAATGAAATTTATCTTTATCTTTTAATTGTTAGTGAAGTGATTAAGCAGATTTTTAACAATGCTCGCTGTAAAGAACTTTTTTATGCCGGAGAAGAGAGTGGATTCTCCGAGGTTTAGCCGCATGCCTGAAGCCCTCATGAGATCCATTAGGCGTAGATCGTTGAGAGTGAAGAGAACCAAGTCATTGGTACTTGTCAACGAGAAACGGAAGTCCGGTGAGTGGTAGCGTATGAGATTATTATAATTTATCTTGTTTACAATATGTACTAGTTAGATACGCAAATTTCGATTTGCGACTAAAAGGAATGGAAAGTTTCCATGGAAATTTTCCATTGAAATTTTGACTATTGAGTCAATTCTGATATCTATCTTCTGGAATATCTTTTGGAAACGTAGAAATATAATTTGACCTGCTAACTGTGGGACAACCTATAAATTAATAAGTTCTTTCATCTAACCATCAATTTGTCCGTCAGCTATACCACCCAAGATGTTAATTTTGTTTTACAAATTTTGTCAACAGCTAAAAAATTGGTCTAACAGACCTGCTTTCTGCTTTCTTCAGGAAAAAGCTTTCTGTGTAGACCATTTCGGCAAATAGAAGCATAAATTTAGTTTTTGCAGACATATCTTCCACTGTTTTCAGAAGACCTCCTTAAAATAACAACTCCATGACATAATGCTGAATTGTGTTTCTGCCCCATTTGTTGTGTTTTAAATAATAAATTCCATTTCCCGAATTTTTATCCCTATCTTACCTTGGCCCTTATCCTTCATCCTATCAGAGATGACAGCGCGTTTAATATCTTCTTCTCTTCAGTTTAACTAGGATTGAGGTGACTCTCATCTAGTACCTACGTAGTAAGTAGATGAACATCTGCCTGCTTTTAAAAATTTATATATAATAAATTAAACTTGCCTGTCTGTATGTTAAAACTTATCAAACAGAATATACATCATATCATTAGTGTTTTTTTTATGATTTCATAAACTTTTAATTATGACACCAATTATATCGTTTTCGTATATTTGTACCACAGTAATATATATTTATAAAATGTTATGGGTGTACGTTTGACGTTACTGGGTTTTATCATTGTAATACTCATTTACTGTTTTTATCATCTTCTCAACTGGTTTTATTTATACAACTTTACATTTCAAGAACCGTTTCAATGTTTATTCGTAATTGTTTTAAAGAGATAATCAAAATTCCAGTTTGTTCTCGTAAAACGAAAGGATCGAGTGGTTTTTTTTATATTATGTTCTTTTTTTACTTACATTTAATATAAATATAAGCAATTGTTTACTTAAAGATTATTAGTTGTAAAGATTACTAAATTGATTATTTCGGTTGATTTTCTTCGCTTTAAATATTTTAACACAAAATTAATAGGAATTATTTTAAAATAAACTTGGTACTGGTGTCGTTGTCTCGAAAGTAATGAAACGGTTTTATTAGTTAGTATTACGCTTAGAAATTCGTTGCATTATTTATAAGGATGAAAACGCTATGTAATATTACTATAACAACTGAGTTTTAACTTTTCTCTATTAATAGTTAATTGTATATAAACTGCATTGCATTAGTTCCAATAAAACGTTTTATCTAAAACTAGCATAATATATTGTTTTCCACTGTATGAAAATATATCGTAGACATAAAATCTACTAAAAGATAAGGAAAAAGATAAGACAATATTTGATACTCTTATTGTAGTGTTTTTCTGCGTTATTGTAAAATAACATTTTAACATTCATGTACCTACTACAGGCTATGTCCTGCGGTTTCATACGTCAAAGATGCATCACATTTCGGTTTTTCTCGGTAATGCTCGTTTATTGTCGGCCCCTGACCTAACGTGTAGCATCCATCGAAATAATATTTATATACGAGTATCTTCTGGTAGCATCTCATCGTCTATGTTCCAAATTTCAGCTCTCTAGACTTAGTAGTTTCGTCAGGACAAACCCTGAAGTCAAACAGGAAGTCCCTGATAGTGTGATGCAGTTTCATGAAGATCGGTTTTGAGTAGTTAAGGCGTGAAAATCTATAAGACAGACAGAGAGTTACTTTTACATTTATAATATTAAAATATGGATATCCATAATAATAATAATAATAATAAGCTTGGATATCTAGTTTTAAGTTTTTTATGATATATATTGTTTATAAATTTATATCTATTGTAAAAAAATTAAAATTAAGAAATGAAATAAATAATTGCATAATAATAATAATAAATAATTATAATATTTAAGACCTCTTTCACCATCTCTGAGTTAAGTGTCAAATAGGCTAACCGCCATTTAAAGTCACCGGTAAGAAGGCGTACGAGTTTCACCATCTTCGAGTAGCATTACTCGAGGGTAATTTCAATGAAATTGACACAAGATACTCGTAACATTTATTCGCCAATTAGCGTTACTTGAAAAGTAACTAATCAACACTTTACTTGTAGTTGGTGAAAGAGGTCCTAAGTATATATACTCATTTATAATTTAATCCATACTAGTCCATATGGAGTAGTATATTTATATTAACATTAGACCATTTTTCTTATACGAATATAAATGAGTTGTTAGTATAGTTTTTAAAAACTACATAAATCGTCGGAATTAATGCATTCGACTAGAATTCTCATGTGCAATCCTCTAGATGTTTGTTATTCTTAAAATGCCTATTAACTATAGTATCCTGAAAACAAATTTGATAGGACGCACATGTTTTTTATACGGTTTATGTGTTCTAAAATGTTATCGTTACCAATGTTTATGTTGGTAATAAAAATGAAACTTGACCCCATTCACACGAGAAATGTGAAGAATTCATATTTTATATTCGACGAACTCTCTGGAACGCCGATATGCGAATATTTTCAGAACTGTATTTATATGACGTTTACGTAGTTACCTAACGTTCATGAAATATTTTTTAAGTTACATAAGGAAGCTGTTGTGTATGTTGTGTGTATATATACTTCAAAATAATGAAATTTACGCTAATTAGTTTAGGATAGAAGATTTAGGTGACAAGTTTAGTACAAAAAGACTGCAAGAAACCCTATATAGAGGAAAATATTTGTTACTTACTGCTTCGAAAAGAATTTTTTGGTCACATTTTTTTTATGATAATAAAAATATAAGACAAATTATATGAGGGCTCGGTTCGCTGTAGTGCGCTATACAAATTCAATTAGGCTTGATTAATATAAAGATGAGAGTGATAAAGGTGGGTGAAAAATAGTGAAATTAGAGGGTGGCCACAGAGAGGGCAGCGACCGTTTTGCGGTCGAAACGAGACACAATTATTCTATGAAGAAACTTTTTTTTTCACGAGAAAATACAAGAATTTTATTCACAAAAAAATCCGTTAAACTCTGGATTTTTTAACCGCCAGTAGATGGATAATGGATATCTAAAAAACTGTGCTCCTAATTTAAAATATTTTAATAGATTTTCATAAAAAATATTACTGATCCTGTTTAGAAAGGCACAGTTCACATAAAGTAATTAAAATCTGCATAAAATTCCAAAGATAGTTAAGGGTCTACTGGCTATTAGTATCTACAGGCTGGATCCACTTAAAATATGTCCTTAAGTCTAAGGTCTTTCCGTGGAAACTCGACCAACCATGACCAATCGGTTAAAGTTAAAAAAAAAACCAATTAAGTGTAAGTAAGTATGGGATTATTAATTAAATTAACCGCCCACGAAGGGTCGAACGTTGCAAGCTGCAGTGTCGGCGCGTGCCAAGGTAAATGTCACATATTATCGTTACACAACGTAAGCTAGATTATTGTTAACGTATATCTTTTTGTTTTAACACTAGATTTTGACTGCGTACGTCTACGTAAAGAAATTGTAATATTACCTTCACCAGGGTTCAAGCTATGTGGAAAAGAGGCCAATGAGCGGGCCCGCGAGGCGGACCCCCAGGCTGATCCACTCAGGCGTCAAAGAGCCGGCCGACGTGCCCGGGCTTATGCCGCGGCGCACGTCACGTGACAACCTCAGGGCGTCAGAAGGGGACTTGTCTGACTCCCTGAAACACCCAACAAGAACGGGTGGCGACTCACGGCATTCCAGTGGCCCGCCACATTTAAAGTGAGGCTAAACCATCGCCCTGAGCTGGGTTCGAAGAGAACGTAGCGGTGGGTGGGGATCCGAGAATAGGGCCTCGGCTGATCGTCTCGGACCCACACATCACCGCTGATGGTGGAACCCGGGGGGGGTTTTAGTTGGTATTCCCGGTGATGTCACTTCACCGGGCAAGTCCCACACTCCTGGTCGACTGTCCCCGTCGACGAGGGATAGTGCGTAAATGTCATTTCCCCTCCTCAAAAAAAAAAAGAGGGTTCAAGCTATGTGCAAATAAAAAATCAGAATTTAATTGTGAAAATGTCTCTGAAGGTATAAAAGACTAAATCTTACGATAACAAAGTATTAAAAGTCAGTAAATGTAGACCCATTTTCACAAATTATTTATTTATTTATAAAGAACACAAAAATCTTAGCTTTCTAAAGCGTAACTACTCACATAAAATTAATATTTTTAGTAACCATTTTACTTCTATAATAACCGAATTACACACATCATCGCAGAAACCGGTTCGGTTGAATCTGTTTTTGCTTCATTCTGTTCGATAAGAATACACGACTAATTAGAAGGAAGGCTCGCGTTGCCTTTTCTGATTACACTTTTAAATAATAGTCCGTAATTGACAGCTGCCCGTTCGTTCTCTAGTGCTTTTTTTACTGTCGTGCGAGGTTCCATTAAAGTTTAAAGGTCGGACTGTCGTAGCGATAAAATAGGTAGAAATTCTGCTATAACTAAGTCGATGGCTAAATGTTTTAACTGCTCACTGTAATTGTACATAAACAATTAACATATCCGGGACTTTAGCGCCCCTGAGTTAATGGACTACTCGCCCAAATTTATCACGCCCAAGTTGGGCGAATTGTTATGTTTAATTTTACCTATTTTTATACACAACTCGCCCACTAGCATAATGTATAGATTTTACTTCGTCTGGGGTGTAAGAGAGATGTGGGCATCTTTGCTCAGTGTTTACTAGTAACTAACTAAAGTATGGTTATTATATCGCTGCTTAAACACTAAAGGCCCATAAAACAAAAAATCCAAAAATGTTTTTATTGCAAAAATACAATCACAATCCTTCATATTGTATGTTGCAAAAAGACGTATGGTTGTTTTATTCCATATTTAGTATATTTTGATCATTTTTTTATATATTCAAAAGTAACTTATATGCTTATATCTTTTGTAGTATTCAGTTTATTATAAAAGTACTTAAAACATTTAATGCTACTTAAAAATACGCTTCTAACGATGTATAATATACATATATTTCATATATATGTAATATGAAAAAAATATACAAAAAATAATTTAATTCTACTGTAAAAAGTGTAATTTTGATTTGTGGCCCTTTAGTTTTTAAGCAGCGATGTGGTAAAGAACTCATTATTGATTTGTTCAGACCTGCATAACACTCAATTCTTGTATTGTGACCAGTAAGGTTATCTTCTTTTTCATAAGTTGCCGCTTCTCTACCAAGATTGGCGACAATCACGATTTTTCTTAACCTTTTATGCTGCTACACGATACAGAGTTCATAGGAAAACCACTCTCTTAAATTCTTTAACCAGAATGTCTTTCCCCGGTTATACGTTCCAACTTATCTTTTTGTTTTTTTGTTTTTCAATGGCATGTTCACGGTTTAAGGCTCCAATGCTTGTTAAATCGTTCCAGATCAGTTCCATTCGATTAGGCACCGAACGACCAAACTGAAAACAATTAGCTGAATAATTATAATGAACTTGACATAGCGGGTCAAGGGCATACATTGCTCTGTGGACCGAAAGAA
Source organism: Synanthedon formicaeformis (assembly GCA_945859745.1). Taxonomy (NCBI): domain Eukaryota; kingdom Metazoa; phylum Arthropoda; class Insecta; order Lepidoptera; family Sesiidae; genus Synanthedon; species Synanthedon formicaeformis. Next base: position 10,960,215 of record OX243962.1, on the reverse strand, counting down.
AAAAAGTAGGACTCTGCGTGCGTAATATGTATTCTTTTTTCATTGATCAAAAAGGTAAACAAACAATTCACGATATAGAACTAAACAAACAATACAAACAAATTCTAAATGAGTTAATCACTGAGTCAACTCTCTTAGATAATGCCTAATGTAGAAATCCCATCTTTAAAACAGTCCAGTGACCATGGCGACGCTATATTTGTTTACGTTTTTGATCAATAGAAAAAGAATAGATCATAGGGCTGTTCGCTAACACCGCGGCATTTTTTTTTCTTTAGCATTTTTATACGCGTCATAGCTTCTAAACGTAGGTCTAATTCGTATAATTTAAAAAGGTTTTTTTTATGTAGATATAATGGGCCATATAAAACTATTTAATTGGATATGAATTAATATATCATGATATGACTGTCATCATCCTTCGAACAGTTATATTGAGAACTAATATAGTTTGCATTTTTGTGGGTAAATTTTTGATGCCTTGCATAACATTATTATAATTTTGTAGAGATCTCTATTTAAAAATAATACAACCCATTTTGCTCCATGTATCCATCCTCAGTGTAGTTTTCTATAGGTGAAATAATTTTTAAAACTGTAAAGTAGTTTTTGAGTTTATTAAAGACCTGGATTTCACCAAACATAAATTAATGACAAGTTATAAATTAATCAACAGTCATTTTAGTTCAGTGACCAACAAATTAATTTACTTAGTCATTTCTTGGTTTCCCTCTAAATAATCCGATAATAGTTTATGACGTCTTGTAGTGCAATGACTGGCTTACGCTCTCCTCTTTATGGGTTTCTTGTTTTGTTTCAAAGAATAAATAAATTTGTGTAATTGAATATAATATTCACCTGCTACTGAACTTATAGGAACTTTTTCAGCCTTCTAAATAACTAACGTTTCTTTGTTAATAAATCTTTATAATAAACTGGGAGAAAATAAACCGCGAAGATGGGGACGACCCGACCATCGCTCTATTAGTAAAAAACCGTATAAAAATCCGCTACTTAGGTAGTTTAGAAGAAGTTAGCGGAGAAACAGAGTCGGAAAACGACTTCATCATCAATACTAATAATAAATCTATAATCATTGGTATAAATCACAATACTTATAAACAGATGCATGAAGTATCCGAACATGGAACGCGACCTCGTGAGAAACGACGCGTTCGAGCAGCGATAACTCGTTATTTATTTTGCGAACGTGCCTAGAAAATAGCAAATGCTACTTTATTTTAAGGCAAGGACTTAGCAGATAAGCTTTATTTTCTTCGCCTAATTTCACTTCTTAGAGTAAAATTTAAATTTAAATAAAAATATCGTGCATGCATAATAGACTATATTTAAAAAAGTATGAATCGGGCAGGTTATAGAAAAAAAAAAAATTATTGAGAAAAAAAAAGCAGTTCTAAAGAACATTTCAGCTATGATTCTACAGTAAGTTTATAGAAGCTAATATAAAAAATCCATAGATAATGACTTATTTTTTTCGCTATAATCAACAGCCGATATCTCTGGCTCAGTGCCCAGTGGCAGTGGACTCACTGGTCTCGTTGGATGCACTCCAAATGTGGAAACTAAGATTATGCTTGAGCCGTTTGTTTTCTTACAGCAGATTATATAACCTTTATAAGGAATTTGCTTTATATATCAGACTTGTTATTGTAGCGATATATTAATAGGGATTTCAAGAAAGATATCTATGGTTAAAATTAAATGAAAACTAATAATAAAACTTAACTATTATAAAAATATATTAAGATAAATGCTTCACGCTGGTCTTCTGGGTGAAGTTTTTGCCATAAGTGACTTACCATATAAATTACCAATAAATGCTAAAATACTCCACTATTATAAATTCGAAAGTGGGTTTATTTGTTTGTTACGCTTTCGCGCCTTAATTACAGAACTAATCATCATGAAATATAGTATATATACACCTTGTCACAGGGATACTGAAAAAGGGGTAATTTAAATATAAAAATTTAATATCTGACAAAAATATATTAAATAAAAAATGTATTATAAATAAACGTTTTTAAAACTTAAGAAAAGGGGCGCGAACGAAGACGTGGGCAAAAACTAATAGGTACTAGTTATTTCACCAACCCAAATCAAAATATTAATGAACAGTTATTGACACAGTTAACCAAAGGCTTCATCAGGTAAAGGAAGCTCTAATAACTGTTCAGTATAGCACACGGCTTCCATTATAAACGACTCCATTCTACAGTAATTGTAAAACTTTCGCGCGACTGTCCACAGGGATAGGATATAGTTATAATAAATTCATTCTTGTCGGCTTATTGTTGTTGTATAGTCTCAGGGAAAAGCGATAGCGGTTGATAACGAAAAAATCATCATAAATATTGGTTGTATTTTCAAATTTGATTACATTGCTTATCAGTGCATCCTGCCAGTGAGAGCGTATGGTGCCAAAACGTAGCCTCTCACGGTAGGACTGATCCACGAGTTAGTTGCTCAGCGAGCGAGCTCTGTGCTCGGAGTTTCTTTGGTGGATAGGATCAGTAATTTTGAAATTCGTCTAAGAACCAAGGTTGTCGACATAGCCAAGAGAATTGCAAGCTGAAGTGGCAATAGGCCAGTCACACAGATAACCGATAGGGTACAAGTTCTAGAATGGAGGCCCTGCGGCCTGGTGGACAGAAAAGGCTTCAAAGAAAGCGGCTGGATGCGAAAGACAGAAGACCGTGCGTGGTGGCGAACCTTGGGAGAGGCCTACATCAAGCAGTGGGATACTTATTATTATGATTATGATATACAAACGTCACACTATAGTAAAGAGTATTTTACAACATATTAATTTTCATATAATCATAATCGTCAGGCCTGCTGAGCTGATGACCCAATTGAGTATAGGGACATATAACCACATGCTTTTGTTTTTATATGTAGATAAATAGTTATGAAGCGGAGGGCACAGAGTCTCCTCTCACCTTATTACTCTTTATGGTATAAGGTATTGACGGTAGCCACCAACCAGCAACGTTACATTCTGTCTGTCTTCTGACGGTTAAAAAAATAAGAAGAAACGATAGGTCACACTCGTTTCTCAAGCCACAAAGCTCCCGTACGAGTCCAATTTATCGGGGTCAACAGTAGGAGTGTGGGGTATGCGATATTGCGATATTGAAAAGGTCCGATACGATATATTGCGGTCGGATTCGGCATTATACTTTTGGGATCCATTTCTGAAATCGAAAGGGAATGACGCGTAATTGTGGAGATGGAAGAAGATACGGCATTGATAGATGAATATATATGAAGATTGGTGCTGCTTATCTACTCTTTTATTCTCTTTATTTCATAACAGTCGTAGTAAAGTTTGAATTGATATACTTAGTGTTACTTACTGATATAATCACTACATATTATAAAATAAAATCCGCCGCCGCGTCTGCTGTTTCCACCAATGGATAGAGTGGTTCTCGAGGAAGATTTTAATATATAATTTACAAAGTTACGCGGGCGAAGTCGCGGGCAGCAGGTAGTACTTACAAAAAAATAAAATAAAAAAAATAACACTTCTTTATAGAAATGTTATTTTTTTTTAGTTATAAAGGCTTTTTATAAATTTTATATTGAAACATCACCAAAGCTGTGATAGATAACCCAGGCAGATACAAGTTGTAATACCTAGTTTATCTGTATTAACAAAACAATGTAAATAACTAACTATTATTTACATTGTTTTAGTATATAAAGTTGATAAACATCAAAGTTGAACCTTAGTGAGGCAATCGATAATTTTAATCACTTATCTAATGTTGCACGACTTAGTCATTCGTTTAATGTGATCAGAATGAACTAAACAATGACTCAGTTTACTTTTTACTAAAGTCATGCCCATGACTTCCAATGTTATATTCATAATTATTACTGAAGTGAGTTATTGACTCAAACTCGAAACGAGTTCATTAAAATGGTGTTCGGACCTTTTGGACCCACAAGTTTTGACCCGCTAAGTTAGTAGTAGGCTTGAGCGGACGTCGGCTCTCCGTACTAGATATTATTATATAGTATAGAAATTTGATATGCAGAAAAAACTAGATTTTTTTGTCCCGCATTTAAAAAAAATGCAAAAAAATGTCCTAACTATTTCGGTTCATACAAATCCATTCAACAATTTACTGGAGATTGATTGACAAACATCCATAGAAACTTTATAATCTGCAAAATTTTTTAATTAATCCCAAAGTTCACTAATGGAAATGACGTAGCTTCGTAAAAGTTGTTTCTAATGTTCCATTGAAAAGTTGGAAACCAGAAATGGCGGAGGAAGTGCAATACTGCATTCGTAAAATGGAACGCTCTGTGGAATGGACCAATCGGAAAAGCCATTTGGCCGAGCCGAGGTTGCTAGTTGCTTGTGACGTGACGTCGACCCAGTTCCGAAGGGACCGCAGCTTTCAACGACCACAATGCAATCTCTGTAATTGAACTGAAGCACAAAATGTACGATACATTTTAATGATCAGTGAAACCGATAAACGACGCCATATTGAGCTGAATGCTAACTAAGTAGTCGGCTGTAATCTTGCTATTAGAGGGCACATTTACATCGCAATGAAGGCAACACTGTATTAATTGAAAATCTATGCAATACTCAAACTCATAGACATTTATTAGAGAAATATTCTTATGAGGAGAAAATTTTTAAAAATTGGTGCGACGCCGGGGACGGTTCGCTATTGTTGATAAAAATTAACGATTAAAAAGGTGTATATCATATAAGCAGGTTTAATTAAATTGGTATAGGGATTTTTTTTTATGTATTAGATTAATGATAATGATTTTGTTAAGGCCTTACTAATCGCTGACGTGTTTTTTTTCGCATTACTTTAGACTTTTTTGCAATTTAAATTCAAAAAAATAAAATCACATTCCGTTTTAATCGAAATAGACCCAATGTTTATCGCAAACAACTGTTCAATGTTTAAAAACAAATAAAACATGGACCGGATGCTGCTAACACTAAAGAGGAAATTAGGGGTGGCACTTCACTAACTTTAGTGTTATACAAAACATACCTTTTGTAACCATTTTATTCTAACCATATAAGCGTTATTTTATTCTCTGACGTCATATTTTTATTGCCACATTTATTGAACTATATTCTTATACGTACTTGAATTTTGCGCTTAGCAACACAACTGGCGATTTATTTTTATTTATATAGATTTCTAGCTACACGCCGACGACTTCTAATGGAGTTGAAATTTTAAAATTCCTTACCTATTTAGCTTACGTTGTGAACGTTCCAGATTTCAGCTTTCTAGACTTAGTAGTTGATAGTCAACCAGGACAAACGATTTTATAAGTACGGATTAAGTTTTGACAACCCTAGGTTTTAAGTGGCGTTCAGACAAATCAAGCGAAATATTATCGACCTCTGCCACCGACACAGCACTCCATAAGAGCGAAATTGCATTTCACTAGGGATGCATGTGTTCAAATCGATAAACCCATCACTACTCGAATAGATTGCTTTCTTTTTATTTCTTTTTTTTTAAACAACTACATGTTCTTGCTGCTTCTCCCGTTTACAATTTATTTACGTAGAAGTAAACGAAGTATTCTGACTTATAAAAACGCCTACATTATAGTTTCGTCTTTTATTTTATCCACATTTAAATCTGAAAATTAAAAATACATTAATATAATTTTTAATAATATCCAGATAAAATATTGTAATATTTTATTCAAAAATTTATAAAAATCGTCATTAATATAAAAAAGAAAACATAAATATAATAAAATGATTACAATTTTATTAAATAAAAACAGTGCCTTCTTTTTATGAACATATAGACGAGATACATTAAACAAAGTTTATTCCTTTATCCTGACTATAGTCACAATAAGCAAGCACGTTCTGTTCGCTCCCATCAGGGAACGGAAGCATTTGTTTAGAATGTAGATCGATTCTCAGTGTTGCGACTATTTAATTCGCACGATTGTTAAATGCAATGTGTTCGCAATCTATAATTTTTTTCTCACTATTATTTTCAACCCGTTTTAATTATGCAGTTTTAAATTTTATTACTCTGGTGACCACAGACTTAAAAATAATAGCAACGCGAAACAAAGTGAGAGCATTCTAAGATTGCTGTGTCTTTTGAGACAAAAAGCAAAATTAAAACTTTTTATGACATTTTTGTCAGATGATCGGTATAAGCTGCCGATGTCATATATTTCTAGTTATCTTCTTCTAAATCACCAAATCAATTTTGATACGGTTTTCACAAATGGAAAGATCGATAAACGAGAAAGCTTTGTGTCTTTGATTTTTGGGAAATAATGCACCTGTGCGAAGCAGGAAGCGGGTCGCTAGTGAAGGATACATCGTTAGTAAGTAAAGTAAACATAATTGATTTCTTTAGTCTGGTTACTCATAACGAATCCTACAACATACATGAAAGGAACCAAAGTGGCGCGTCATTTTACTCGAACTAGTATAAAATCAGATACTAAGCGCCTCTTTCACCAACGTCAAGTAGGCTAAACCATCACTTAAAGTCACCTGCCACCGGGAATAATTTAGCTAATATAGTTACTTTGTTTGTACGGTAAACGTCCCAAACATTAAATAAAAATAATAATAAAAATTCGCCTATCGAATGATGCAGTAATCCGAGTGCATAATTCAATAAAACAGAAAATAATTTCTAAAAGTAACTAATCAACACTTTACTTGTAGTTGGTGAAAGAGGCGCTTAGACTGAGCAACTGAATTGAATTAACTTCAGAATAATGCAAATAATTATAATGTTAAATTTTAAAAAATAAAATAATAAAATCACACAATCAATCTTAATTAAAAAGCAATTGATTGTAATTCTTGCGACACAAATTACCATAACAAAACCACTACATGAAATAAACAAATAAAATAAAAAATCAAAACATATCATTACAGCGTGCGAAATGATATCCCGCTGCGTTTACAAGTAGGTTGTTTTTTTTTAATAATTTGTGGGCGGTACCGTGGTAACCGACAATAAACGACTTAATAATGATCAGTTAAACCGAAAAAAAAAAAATACGTATCAGAAAACATATAATTACGTGAATTAAAATATTCTTGACGAGGGCTGCGCGGAAAATTTAAATAGTGATGGGATATATTGGACCCTTATTCGTCGATATTTTTCAATTTATCGTAATAATAAAATCCTTTTCTATCCTCTTAATATTTCTAACCCACGAGGCCATTGGCCGGTATGAAACCCAATATTAAGCCTCATGACAGATAAGAAAATTATACTCAAATTCTCAATAGAATTAGATCACAAATTATTTCTATTAAGACTGTCAATATTGAAGACAATACTTCGTCTTCACTTTATATTTACAATAAAACATTGTTACTATCGTTTACGATTAATAATTTACAGCTGCTGATTTGATTATGTTTCATACAGTTTTAGAAATTATTATTTAGGATGTAAATAATATGTGGAAAATAGTTCTGAAGAAAAACAATAGTTACGGTATTTTAAACTGTGCTATTTTTTATTTATCTTAATTCAATATCTTGTAAAGCGGTCTGCTTCCGTATGAGATTCCTACTTTGTCTGTTGATTCAGCCTGGTTCAATAACACTGAACAGTAACTGCGTTCTTAAAAATAAAGGTCGTCCTATAATCCTACTTATCTTTAACATAGACTAGAAAATTTTGAGAACTTGTCGATTTTTTTAAACGATGAATTTCATTTATAATGAAAATTGCACACTTTTTTTTTCATAAGTAAGTATCGGTGTGCTTGGTCAATCATACCAAATATATCGATACAAATGTAGACAGTGCACATCCCTAGTCAAGATTTCGCTCCACATTCGCGACCGTGCGCCGGCGTCACAAAGATTTTTGTAATCTATTCGCAAAGGGATCTTACAAAGGGCTTGCACGGCATTCGGAGAGGCAGATGTTCGGCAGGTAAAACGGAACAGATATACAAGCAGATGCAAGTAGAACAATACGTTTTTGAGCTACTGCGATACTTTTGTTCGCTTTAATTAAATTATTTCGATAACGAACCACGTACATTTTGATCTTTTTTTTTTTTAAATTTCCCTTTATTTTCTTGCATGTATCAAAAATAATTTAAATGCATGTAATATCGAAATTCAAATAATTTTTACATTATACTTATTTTATATCTTATTCGTATATGCAATAAAATTGCTGACAAGATTTCAGCTTGCTATAGTTAATAGAGTTATATTTAATTTGGCGTTTTCATATCATGTTAATTTATGCTCCGTGGCATGTTTTTTAATTATTATTATTACAAATATTAATATTAATATCAATACTAATAATAAATCTGTAAGGGTTGGTAACGGAGTAAGTTACTTTGTTTTCAGAGATATCGTGTTTATATAGAATCTATACATAACTAATACTGAAACTAAATTGACCATTTTTAGATTTTTTTTCTGTATGTTTTTTCTCCATAACTCTTAAACCAATCAACTGATTTTCATGAAAGTTGGTAGATAAACGTTTAGATGTACAGGACACAGAATAGGCTAATTTTTTTTCTTTTTCAACGCGGACGAAGTCGCGGGCACTAGCTAGTGTTTTAATAAAATCAATGAATGTTGCACAAAAAAATCTAAGAAAAAAGATATAATATTTGTAACTTGTCGCTAGTTAACTGTATTTGGAGTTCTGACTACATAAGAACGGTCTAAAAGCTTAATTGACCGTGAATAGTCAGCGTTGCGTGTTGAAACCGCCTCAGCGGCCCAGGATCAATAAATGGGTACCTTTAGCTTGTCTAGGTTGCTACCCTGGATTTTAGGTGTGAGACTGTTTATTAACAATTTGTAATTTGTAATAAAAAGTAATAAACACGTTTTTATTTATTTAATAAATAATAATATTGAAATTGATTCAAGTTTATGTTGAAAAAAATGTAGTAGGTATCCTTTACATAAAGGAGTTTTCTATATATTACGAGTATAATATGAAGATTGTTTTCTAGACTGGCACTTGCTGCGTTTTAGCGCCCTACCTCACCGGGCCACGTGGCCGACGACGTGGCCAACAATTTATATTGACATGTATGACAGATAACGCACTTGGCGACGGCTTGGAAGCGTGGCCACGAACGTCGGCGCTCTGCGTGGAGACGAGACTCTGGCGACGCGACGACGCGGCGACGTTCGTCGCCAGTAAAATGTATGCGAGTAAACTGCGTCTCACTCACTCAGTGTCCAAACCGGTGGCCAAGACGGTAGCACGCGCGTTCTATTTTTGAGTTTTGTGTGATTTTTTAGTAAAAAGAATGACTTTCGATACCGGAGGTTCATTGTTGAAATACAAAAGCGTCCATTCTCTATACGAAAACTGACAGAACTGACTGACAAACGGTAGCCAAGACGTCACTGGCCACTCAATTTGGCGACCGTGGGTAGCCAACCTACGTCGCCAGCGACATGGCCGTGACGTCCCGGTGAAGTAGCGCTCTTACAGACAAAATGGCGAATTGTTTTTAAAAAAAGATGAATTCGGCGAATTGACTGCATGGAAAAAGAAACTTTTAAATATATTCCTTCTTAACACTATGCGACCTAAACTGACTAAATACACAATATCACCTGAAGAACGATTAACTGTATCTTTAAAGTAAGAAAGTATTTTTTTTATATAAATATCTTTATTCAAAGCAATAACTCTACAGTCATACATCAATTATTATTTGTGTTTGGATTGAATTGCAAAACATAGTGACTAAGAGCTTTTTGTGATAGATACGATTATTACGACTGTCCTTGTTTTTTATTATTTACTGACATACTGAAGTCACCACTCTACTGAGACGTATCAGTAGAATTGCTATCATACAGTATCACAGATGAAGCAGTAGCACTCTGTTCATCAATCAGTACTTGTTGTAATTTAGAACGTACAATTAATTTACGATCTTTAGGTATCTCCTTTAAAAATGGTAGTAGGCTCATTAGGAACTGGACATCAGAATCTTTCGCACTTTTTGTAAAGTATTCTTTTTGTAAGTGTAAATTCTCCTCTTCAATCTCCAATAATTTAGCATCGATTTCACCTGGATGACGTCTTTTAACTTTTTTTTTAAATAGAGATTTGAATGCTGTTTTTGAAGTTTCTTGGTGGTTTAGTTCTGAAGATGGACCAGGGAATGGCGAAGGCGTATTTGTATCAGCGCTATCCTCCCCATCAGAAGTCTCACATTTATCTGGCAGATCCCTTCGGGATATTGTATATTGCAGGAACATCAGAAGCTTAAAGTAAGGCCATTTTTTGGAGTATGTATCAGCTGCGTCACTAGATTTTTTGTTATTGAGTTTCTTGAGTTCCTTCGCGAAAGTGTCTCGTAGTCCTCGCCACTTTCTTTTTAACTCATCAACTGAAAAAAAAAATCTCTGCTTGTTCACAGATACTTCGCAACTCGTTAATCGTTTAGAACACTTGGATATTCATTTAGGATTTCAAATAATATTGTTGGTTATATTGTACATAATACTTGTAACGCTATTTGGGAAAATCTCTCTGAAATTTATATGCAGTTTTCATCACGCGAAGATATAAATTGACCGTATCTAATGAGTATTTCAGCAAATGGAGATTTCCTAATTGTTCTGGCAGCATTGATGGAAAACATATACGATTGATGGATTGATGGAAACCTTTGGCATTCTTGGAATTCTGAGTAACTAGTAACTAAGTGGAGATTGTTAACTAATTGAAGCAGTCCCAACCGTCCCGTTGTTTTAATGATGTGTTTATATTTACTTAATAACATATTAATTGATAAGGAATATCCACGATTTTCAGAACATCAATTACACTTGAAAACTATTTTTGTCAAAATAACAATTGAAATTAGATTATTAATCTGTTTGTCATAAAATAAACGTATAAATTTACTTACCAGATATTTCCATTTCTTCGGATATTTCACGCCATGCCCTACGCTGATAGTCACGTAAGTTATAAGTAGGTTCACTTTGATCCCACAAACATTTATGTCCGTAAACTAACTTAATTAACTTTTCTATATTCATTTTCATACGTTCAACGCACAAAAATCCCAAACAATTCGGATCGTTTTCGGACGTCGTAACTAAACGTTCGTGTACGTACGACTCCCCCCGCACGCAGTCTGCCGAGTCTGCGCGCTCGCTTACGTTGAAGATCGGGATTGTTCGTGCGTATTCGTACGATTCCGCACGAAAACGCATCTAAAGGACATAATTGGTCACGATCAGATGGTCCCATCGTGCGATGATATTTTCGTTTTACGCATACAATGACTACTCAACACAAAATGGCGGCGGGCCGCGAGAAGCAAGCCGAACTTAGAACTTGTCGACAATGTAAATTGTAAACAAATACGAAAAACGAAATCATCGTGCGATGGGCATCCCACGATCGTGGCCAATTAGGACAGCGCCTTAGACTAAGGGTCTCTTTCACCAACTACAAGTACAAGTGTTGATTAGTTACTTTTTAAGTAACGCTAATTGGCGAGTAAATGTTACGAGTATCTTGTCTCAATTTCATTGAAATTACCCTTGAGTAATGCTACTCGAAGATGGTGAAACTCGTACACTTTCTTACCGGTGTCTTTAAATGGTGGTTAGCCTACTTGACACTTTACTCAGAGATGGTGAAAGAGACCCTATAAGTTACATATTACCTACGTATTAAAGTATTTGACGTAGGTACTCTTAATGGTTGATATATGTTTTGGGTTGGAATGTCGATGATGTTGCCAGATATAATGTGTACTTAGTAAAATAAGTGTTCTGGTTGACAATATTACGTTACGTTGCGACTTAATCGATTCATCAATGTCGCTCTCAAGAGTCGAGAGCGACATGTGGCGCCATACGGCAGCATGATTCAAATGGACTTCTTTGGTTCAAGTGTTAAGCTCAAGCGATTTTTGTACCAAAAGAAAAAAATCAGGAGAAAGAAACAATACAATAATGAATAAGTTAGAATTATTATTCTATGTATTACATGGTCAATTACATAAATATTATTTTTTTACATAATATGAAAGCATTATTATTTGACCTACGAAAAATACTTGAATGATAGGATCAACATTATTGTATAATATTTAAAATTTTCAATTACACAAGATAAGTTGACAATTGATACCTTCATAACAAAATTTCATCCGTACTAATATTATAAAATGCGAAAGTTTGTATGGATTTATGGATGTTTGTTATTATTTCACGCAAAAACTATTGAATTGATCACCATGAAATTTTGCATACACGTTGTCTGGGACACCAGAAAGGACATAGGGTACATTTCATCGTTCAACGCGGACGTAGTCGCGGGCACCAGCTTGTGTTATCATACTTGCAAAAAGAAAAAAGCTGTGAGATTTTTTCGTTACAATAAACCGTAAGCGATTGTATTCGCGCCGCTATAAGTTCGTAGCTTGCACCACACCCGCCTACGATTAATTTCGAACGCATAATAAAATTGGCCGCGTGTTAACCGCCTTTTATAGCGTCTGACCACTCACTTGACAGGTTCGCACTCGCTTAATGAAATTACCCTTATTTGAGAGCATTTAGTTAGAGCATTTGCGAGCTATTTTTAATCTCTGCTATTCATAAATGGTTTTGTTATCTTGTTTAGTTCACATCTTTGCCTTGTTTGATAGGTACCTATACGTTTTATTTTATCTCTACGATACAATATTATTTTATAGATTGTGTCTATATTTAGAAAAAAAAATCCTTTTTTTTATTTATTATATTAAAAGAAGTAATATTATTAGAATTGATCGAATTTTGCGAATCATACATCATTATCTGTGACCTGACCATAAAACTTCCGTGAGGTTGTATGAATTTGAACAGAAAACCTCGTTTTGAACAGAAACCAGTTAACATATCATGTGTTTTTATCATTTGTTGAATAAGTAAACAATGCCAGAGCAACTCCTTTCTTACCTTTTCGTTCATCTTTTATCTTATCAAAGTTGGTACATCTTTCTTAGTGTTGTTTTGTATCCTTAGGCGAAGATAATCTCCATCAATTAAACCCTTTGCCTGCCTGCCACAATTTTTCATAAAAAATAAAACTAAAAAAAAACTTTAAAATCATAAAGTAGCTTTTCTTCGGATCCTTTTTTAGTATTTAATTCTCATTGAGTTGCTAGACATTTGGGCAATACGGAAAGTACCTGCCCATTATTCTACAAAGCTGAAAAGAAATATTGCAAATTCATACTTTTTAATTTTGTTTCTTATTTGGGAATTATTTTAAATATTCGATTTTCGATATTAAACCCAGTTGTCTTATAGTCAGCAATAATAGTATTTTTTTAACTATGTAGACTTCAAACCCTAAGAAGATCTTAAGAGAACAAATAAAAGACAATACTTTTAAAACCTATTCACAGGTTTCAAGGTTGTCATTGCGTTTTAGAACAAGGTTGTGTTATTGTTTTTACGATTTCCTAATTTGGTGATGTTATGTTAAAACGCATTAGTCTTCGAAAAGGTATCCAAAGGCAAAGGCAAGGAAAAGGCAGTGCATTTACATCTCTCTAGTAATGAGTACTCTCTATCTAGTAAGTCTCAAAATTATCTGAAAGTATAAAATACTGTCTTCAATGGCCCTTTTTAAATGGCGTCAATTTTATCTATGCCTCCGGTCGACCCATTCATGTCAGAATGACCATCGCGTCGATATAAAGGCATTTCGGCCTCCGGTTTCTTTTGCTCGTCGCACTATTTATTCTAAATTAACAATACAACTCCCACATCTTACGTTTCCATTATTCTTTGGTGACCTTTGGCCTATTGTATGCTGTGCGTAAGCCGTATTTCAAGTAGGTGTCTTTTGTCTACGGACGTCTATGCTTTTGTCGAACACGTCATAGGGAGAATTCAAAATCGCAATTTTAATCTTATGACTGACATAGGCAGAAGTTTCCTGCATTTCTTTTTGTATTCTAGCACGGGTGTAACAAATAATCTGGCACGAAGGACCATATTAAATTTTAATTGTGTATGTGTTATGAAAAGCACCGTTCCAAGGCACCGGTGGTAAAAATTTATGCTAGCTGCAAAAATAACAGTTAAGTAAGTTAAAATCGCAAGTTTAAACATAAACTTTTTAAACATTAACTTTTCTTAGTTTAAACATGAACAAACAATTTTTTTTTTAAATATTATAAAAGGTATTTTTTTTAATATTCGCTGGAGATAAGCTATATGTGGATGCCACTGTTTTCAAAATTTTTTTTTAAATATTATAAAGGGTATTTTTTTTAATATTCGCTGGAGATAAGCTATACGTGGATGCCACTGTTTTACATCCCAATGTAGTTTATTAAATGTCTGTTTTTTAAAGGTTTATTATTGTTTAAGTGTAATACAACTAAACAATAATAAATACAAAAAATAATTTAAATAAACAATAATTTTACATTAAATATTTTAGACTATTTTTTTTTCTATTACACCTAAACAAAGTTCAATTTAGTTCATTACAGCGTATAAAGACCTTCATTTGTACCTATAATTCACTCCAGCCTTCAATTTAGATTCGCTCAGCGTGTGTCCACTCTAATAAATCTCAAATAAAAAGTGCTTTACATCGATTTGTCCGTCAGTCTGTTGTTCGGCAGATGTTCTAAGGCGTCCCATTCATGTCACGTTTCGGCAAATAGAAGCCAATGTCCGATTTATAACGTTATTTTGTGTTAAAAAAATGTACAGTCGAGCGTAACGCATTATCTATTTGTGGTAGGTACAATCAGAGTCATTTTAAGGAATAGAATTACTTTAAAAAAACCATTATCAAATTGCTATTACACATTAAGACATGCTGCAGTATTTAGCAGCAAATCCTATAAATTGTTATTATAGAACCAATCTTATATTAGAATTGATAGAACCAATAACAATCTTATAAATTGTTATTCGTTCTATCAATATTGGGCAAAGTTATAAAATCAAATTTTCTTTTTTTGTGATGGTATCTTACATGCATTTATATAATAGAATAGAATAATGTTTTATTTGTAGTAAAGGACATTTAAAAGGTTAACTGCTACCAAATATATTTAGTCACAGTAAGGTATATCGTTATTATAAATGTACCTACGAATATATAAAAAATACAGTTTAATTAGACTAAAATATATCGTCTTACAAAATGTTTTCACTGAATAAACGAAAATAACACTATAAAAGCATTTTACTTTCCTCATCTTGTTTGCTGTAATCCTATACCTAATGTGATAAATGTGACCACCGAAGCTGTGTTTGTAGATCAGATTACTAATTAAACAGAAGCACACTGTGTGTTCTGTTATTGCTCGTATTTTAGCAACGAAGGCTCTATTGTATTGATTAAGTCTTAATCAATACAATAGAGCCTTCGTTGCTAAAATACGAGCACTGATTTCTCATACGTACAAACTTCGTAGAACCATATCTGAAAGTTTTGCTTTGTTTTACTTTATTATTTAACTTTACTTTTAGTTCGTAATTCAGCCATTCGGCATCAAAAAATCTTAAGGCAATAAGTGATAATTTTTTAATTCTATTTTTAGTGTAAATTTTATGTATGTAATAGAATATATTAAAAACTAGCGATCCTCCCCCGGCTTTGCATGAATGCAATTTTTCCGGTAATTTTAATTTTTCTCTTCATAAAATCTGTCCTCGGATTTAAACAAATATTTAAATTAAAAAAAGTAGCCGAATTGGTCCAGCTGTTTTCGAGTTTTGCGCTTTGCAACACATTTAGTGTTTTGAGTCACAATCTTTGAGTTTCAAAGTTTACTCAAATGTTTTTTGTGTTCAAAACGCGAAAATGGGTTAGTTACCTTGCGGTTAGATGCCTAAACCTATTAATGGTTTGACAGTGAAAAGTGCGGTACGCTGCCCTTCGCTAAATGTGTGCCGGCCCTTGGTCAATTAAGTTCAGAACAGGAAGGAAGCCTCAATAATGAGTAATACCTTAGTAATGTTAAAACGCTAAGTACATCCCGCCGGATGTTACTTCCTCAGCTCTTCATGCAAAAATTATTAATAATGGCAATTGTATAAGAAATCCCTTGAGTGTCTACACCTCTGGTCTACACATCCAAATTTTATTTACATTATTTTGATTATAATCTATTACAAAAATGTCAAAAAGGCTTTACTTATTGGCGAACGCGATCTCTGCCTAAGGCTCTTAATTCAGCTGTGTCTTAACAAGAAAATTAACGATATTGCCATGATTTAATACGTTAATTTTATTTATGGCAATACTAATGGCATTATACCACAAGGAAAAGGTTTAAGCGCATTGTATATTACTAATGTTTTGTTATAATAAGGCAACTAGCAATGTCATTAGTGTCATTAGTATACCACACTAACTTTACAATAAAATTTACCCAACTGCAAAAGCTTGAATTAAGTGCTATAAAATCTGTAGCCATAGATGTGTGTGGTGCAAAGAATAGTTATTAGACAGACAGTTTTTTGATGTGAGACATAAACAGAACCCCACAAGATGAGGCCCCATAAAATTAAGGTGCTAATCAAGTAGAATTGTAAGTTAAACACTCCATACAACAAAGCCTCTCGAGTGCGCGACGATTTAAAAGCATTTCACACTTTTACGACGTCGTAAAAATCTGTACAAGAGTCTCTTGGGCGGGGTTGTTTCGAGCCATGAATCCTTAATTCACATTAACCCTATTCCGATTAGCGATGCGGTCAAAGGGACCCCAAGACTCGACCACTGATTTATGGCCTTACGCCCCACAATAAAATGTAATTTACTACGGGAACCTAAGACACTAATGACGCCAGTGAATGGTTAACTCGATCGTATTACCTGTAAACATAAGTCAAATGTAAAATTATTGCTTGTTCCTTATTCAAAGAGTTCGGGCCACACATATTCCTTTCCCTGATAGTTTCGTAGCTGTTATTCGTAACTGTTCACTTTTCGCCGTTCACATAGCAAAAAGCCTTATCAATCAATCACATCAATCGCACATCAATCGCTGTTTGTGTTGCACGACTAATTCTAAATTGCAGTAAGTCAAAAAATATCTTTTTTTGAGAACTAGTTACTTAAGCGTTTCTCTTAGCTAGTTTTTAGTCTTTGCTAAGTCTAATTTTCGAAAGATTTATTAAATTAAACAAGGACTGCTATTTTTTTGTAATTGATGCAATTAAAACTAAGCTTTGATTTCTAACAAAAATGTACAGTTTGTGTTAACTCCAAATAGTACCTACTGACTCATATAAATTTGTAGAAATAGTTCTTATTTATTATTTATTTATTCAATAAATAGTCACTAGGTACATTTCCGTCTACTTTGATAGGAACAAAATATAAGATTATAATATTTAAATCAAATTTTTTTAAGTTAATACAATATTAATTAAAAGATGTGTTACTACAGAAATAGGTTGAGACTTGAGACGATAATTGCTGTTACAGGTTGTATTCAAATACTTTTATTTTAATAGATTTGTATAAAAAAAAAAACAGGAAATAAATATTTAGTCTGTGTGTGTCACAAAGAAGTCTGTTCACAAATGTGTCTCTGGTCAATGGCACCTACATTGTGCAATTGCTCCATTATGATTGGGCTTACTGTATTGCCGTAGTCGTCAGGAATTCGACTCGCCGCGTAGTGTCGTAATGTTTCGAAGCATCCCAAGCTATTTCATTTGGGGCCATGAAACCAGCTAGCCCGTTGGACGAGTGGCAAGGGTGCTTGCTTAACGTCTCAGGGGCCCCGGGTTCGATTCCCGGCGGGGTCAACTTTGGAAATTTTAATGTAATTTTCAAAACTGACTGGTCTGGATTTGAAAAGTAGTGGTAGGGCACATTGCGTTTCGCAGCCATTTGGGCAGCCCGTCTGGCGGCAGTAACCACCACCTTACAGAATACCACCGTGAAATAACAGCATAGTTATGTGCTGTTGTGTTTCGGTGAGTGAGTAAGGGATGCCAGAGCCCATTACCCCATCCCTTCCTTATCCCTTATCCTTAATCCTTCTATGGTCGGCAGCGCACTTGTAGCACTTATTGCGTCGCTTGTGTTATAGGCGACGGTAGCCACCTACCATCAAGTGGACCGTCAGCCTGTCTGTCGATTTTATTAAATTAAAAAAATATTAATTAGCTCTTGGGACGTTGTTTTCCAATAAATAATTTATATTTGCGGCAGTTTACCACAATGAATATTATTAAATTTAAAAATTACTGTATTGTTGTGTTTCGATGCGTATTATGTATTAAAGTGCTTCTTGTAAAGTGCCTCTCCATTACTGGATGTGGGCCGTCAGCTCTGAAACTTGTGCCTGTCAAACGGAACAGAGAACAGTGTTATACTTAACCATGATATCTTATTATATCATATAATTTCATGCCCATAAATTATGATATTTTAGAAAATTATTCTACAAGCTGGTTTCGTGGCCCATAAACTTATGAACTGTGACAAATGACAGTCTTGAGTTTAGTTGCGCAATGCGAGGCACGCGCCGCTTTTTGCAATTTTATGGTGGAAAGTATCGGAACACAAAAAAGTTATATCTTTTACGCCAGCGAGCGGAAAGCGGCAATATCGAACTTGTTTTTTATTGAAAATGTTTAAAGAATAGTTACTTACAACCTTGAAGACGTTCAATTTTTTTAACAAATTAAAAAAATACTATTTCTGTATAAAGAATTTTATTATGAATAGAAATTACTTAATTCACCTGATTGTGTAAAATTAAAAATCATACATTAAATTGCATTAAAATCATACATTAAATTAAGATAATGCATTTAAATCTATAATACGAGTATAAAATATCTCATTAAAAATAAAATTTTAGAAACCTTTACTTTAGATTTTAGAATTTAGAATTTTAGATTTTAGAAGTATTAATTTAATTTTAAATTAACTGAATTAAATTGGTACTAAAAGAGACACATGCGATTGTGTAACAAAATATATCCAAAAGGCTAAACATTTTTATGTAAACTTTTACAATTCTGAATACTTTATATACGTGTAGTTTAGTATACATAATATATGCAGATATTATATAACCACGTTACATAGTTTTAGCAAAAGGTTTCGCGTCGCTTTCCTTTACAAATTGACAACACATTAGCAGTGTTTCGCGCGTCTCCAATAATGACGCCACTTGCAAAGTGTTACGCTTAGCGATTAGCGGGTTTCCGCTTTCGGCAAAACGCTTGGTCGACAGAACCGGCGACCCAAGAGCTATCTGTGCTATTACCTCGGTCAGCATCCTCGGAATCCTGCCTAGTTATTATATAAAAATTGTAAATAATTGAGATTATTAATTTTCACGTATAAGATTTTTTAACATGTGCTGAGTTTGGAGGTTATGGCATGAATAACACTGGCTGTCAGCAACGTGATTCTAATAGTTGAAAAAAATAGCTTAATAAGGTGAATAATATATCTGCAAATGTTCAATAAATATTTTTATAGACAGCCTTTCAGCTTCACTCAATCCATAACCTAATGAAGCCGTCGGAAGTGAAGGCATCACCGTAACTGTTAGTTAAGTGACCATAATAATAATAATAAATGGAAATATTATTATGAAACTGTTAGGACTTTGTGTCAGAACATATGAAAATAAATATCGATTTCCATTTTCAAATATATATTATGTATATTATGGTAATTTCTGTAACAAACTAAACACATTTGGCAATGGCAAGGATTATTACGTTCTGCAGGCGACCGACGACCACAGTGAAATAAAAGCGTATTTTTTATGCGTGAATAAGGAAAGGCCACAAAATACTATAATTATATACGGAAAGGGGAAGACAGAGCCCATTTCTTCTCACCTTGCCCCCTTTGCTTGTGTTTTACTTAGACGACGGGATCAACATCCCCCATTCAAGTGGACTTTTAGCCTGTATGGCATGAAAAAAAAAATTGAAAACATTTTGAACAATAATTATAGTATTGTGTATAGCTTATATAGCTTCGTGCTGTGACGTCATCACAGCCATCACAATATAAATATTTTTTTGCTAATAGATACAAAATCTATATTATAAAATAAAGTTGCTGTTCGCTTTTCTCTATTTATCCTCTAACTTCTTCTAAACTGCTCAGAATCACCTCTCTGAGCTCTCTCAGCTCGGATTTATCACCAATAAATA